>JAYJMM010000037.1:4200000-4505578 GCA_037349105.1 Limnomonas spitsbergensis
TGTCCCATTTACAGTTATACCAACTGCTTTTTGGTATAACTGTAAATGGAGCATGGAATCTATCAATGGCTTGATAGTTTCCACGTCCCTATTTCGTGGAAACTATCAAGCAAGTTTTCTCTGCGGCGTCATTGGCTTTGTGAGTCTAGTGAGTCATGAGGCTACATGGCACACCGCTGGCGAGGTATGTCTCCTTTATGGAGGAATGCCAACTTTGCTGCCCCCAACTTGATTCTCATTTCCGCAGCGCGGCTAGCGCTGTCAATCATGATACCTCCTCACACAACGTTGTGTGAGGAGGTATCATGATTGACAGCGCCCTGACACTACCGGTGTCTTCATAAATCGGCTCACCGTTCTGTGCATTCCCCAATTCTCAAATGACCCACCGGTTATTTTCGGAACTTTAAATGCGCCGTGCAGGGAGAAAGTTGTCCGGCAGCACAGCTTCCACAACAAGAGCAGCGTTGATGCAACCTACGCAATCGGCAGCATGCACAGCAGCAAAGTGCCCCTAGACTGAAAACCTTGGCCCTTAAACCTTAAACCTCTAATCCTATGCCCTGGCTGCGCCATGCAGGGAAATGGTTGACCGGAGGCACAGCTTCCACCACAAGAGCCGCGTGGATGCAACCTACGTGGTTGGCAGCCTGCACAGCAGCGAAGCGCTCCTCAAAGCCGGGCTGAGCGAGATGGACGTCGTCATAAGCTGCCGGGCCTGGTGGACAGCGCAGCGGATATACACGTGAGGAGAGGTTTAGGGTTTAGGATAGAGATAGAGATAGCGCTTCCAGGTCGCACCGAGCCCCTCATGCAGCATCAGCTATCTCCTCCTCCCCACTCTGCCATACGCTCCTCCTCTGACGCTCATGCTGCTGCTCCCTTGCTGCCAGGTCGCTACCGAGCCCCTGCTCCAGGCGGTGTTCGCCGGGCTGTTGGAAGGCAAGGGCGCTGCGCTGTACCGCCGCAGCCAGGAGATGTACGGCCTCAAGTCGGCCAAGCAGTACCAATGGAGCCAGCTGCAGGAGGACATCTTTCTCCTGGACCCGCCCGCGGTGCGCGCGTCGGCCGGCCCCACGGACTCTCAGGGCATCGCTACCTTCCTGCAGGTAGGGAAGATTTAGGACCAGCCCATGGGAGGGGGGCGATCTCATATACATATGTCGTTGAGACTCGCTAGCTCTCACTGTTGAGACGGATGGGGCGGGGGGCGTTGTCCCCAGCCTGGCCTCAGCCCTGAGCTTTCCCCCAAAACTGTGTGGGGCAGTGATGGTTGTCTTCACAGCTCTGGAGGAGACCATGGATCCACCTTCATCTGGGCATGGATCTTCTGGATCTGAATTGGGCAGGGCATGGGTCAGGATCTGGATCTTGGCCAGGCCTTAGCCACCCCCAGCTGGGTAGGGGATGCCACAAACCCACTCATCTCTAGCTTTCACTCTAGAGAGGTACAGGGAAGTGGCACCCCCTCTTCGCTCCACCTGTATCTATACCTGGATTTGGGTATGTGCCTGGATCTGGATTTGGGCGGGTAGGTCTCCATCTGGATCAGCATGCCTCAGCCGCCATCCCAAACGGGTAGGGGGTACCACAAACCTACATCTCTCTAGTTATCTACCGAGAGAGGGATGAGGAAGTGGTACCCCCCCTTAGCTCCATCTGGATCTGGATCTAGATCTGGATCTGCAGGCCTGAGCCATCCCCAGCTGGGTAGGGGGTACCACAAACCCCCACCTTTCTGGCTCCCCATCTAGAGAAGGATGGGGAAGTGGTACCCCCCTCCGCTCTACCTGGATCAGCCCCAGGCTGCTCCCCCCAGCTGCATGGGTTTGAAAGTGATGAGGAATGGCACCACACCTCCGCAGCCCTGGAGGAGAACGTGGATCCATCTACATCTGGGAATGGATCTAGATCTAGGCATGGATCTTGGGCTGGGTCTGAATTGGCGGGGCATGGGTCAGGATCTGGATCTTGGCCGGGCCTGCGCCATCCCCAGCTTGGTAGGGGGTACCACAAACCCACACCTCTCTAGTTCTCTAGCTAGACAGGAATGGGGAAGTGGTACCCCCCCTTAGCTCCACCTGGATCTGGATCTGGATCTTTAGGCCCCTTGCTGGGAGTGGGGTGCCACAAACCTACTAGAGACGGGCGGGGAAGTGCCACCCCCCCCAGTCAAGAACACGATTTCAATCTGGAGAGGGATGGGGAAGTGGCACCCCCCATCGCTCCACCTGGATTTGGATTTGGATCGGGATCTGTGGACCTCAGCTGCCCTCCCAGCTGGGTAGGGGGTACCACAAACCCACTCCTCTCCTTCTCTCAATCTAGAGAGGGGTGGGGAAGTGGTACCCCCTTTCGCTCCACCTGGATCAGGATCTGGATCTCAGCTGCCCCTCCCAGCTAGGTAGGGGGTACCACAAACCCACTCCTCTCTTGCACTCAATCTAGAGGGGGAGGGGGAAGTGGTACCCCCCCTAGCTCCACCTGGATCAGGATCTGGATCTGGATCTGTGGACCTCAGCTGCCATCCCAGCTGGGTAGGGGGTACCACTTTCCCATCCCTCTCTAGATTGAGAGCAAGAGAGGAGTGGGTTTGTGGTACCCCCTTTCGCTCCACCTGGATCAGGATCAGGATCTCAGCTGCCCCCCCAGCTAGGTACGGGGTACCACAAACCCACTCCTCTCAAGTTCTCGATCTAGAGAGGGATGGGGAAGTGGTACCCCCCTTCGCTCCACCTGGATCAGGATCTGGATCTGGATCTGTGGACCTCAGCTACCCCCACCCAGGTGGATCAGGATCTAGATATGTGCCCCCCCAGCCTATGGTATAGCTGGGAATGGGCTGCCACAAACCCACTCCTTTCTAGCTCTGACTTAAGAGAAGGATGGGGAGGTGGTCCCCTCCCCCCCTTGCAGCCCTGTAGGCCCACCTGGATCTAGATAAGGATCTGGGTCTGGATCTGGATTCGGGAGGGTTCTTGGCCTTGGCCTGGGTCTGGATATTGATATTGATCATGGGCATGCCTCAGCCGCCCCCAGCTGGGTAGGGGGTACAACAAACCCACTCCTCTCTAGCTCTCACTCTAGACAGGGAAGGGAAAGTGGTGCCCTCCTTTCTCAGCCGGGGGCCAGCGTGAGCCGGCTGCCCAGCAGCCAGAGAGGGGGTCACTTCTCTCGACCTCACACTGCAGATAGAGCGAGAGGGCTTCCTGGCCCAGCCCGGCCTCTCCGCGGCCTCTGGCCTTGACCCCCTGGCTGCCGCACACTCAGTGCTCCTGCATGGATGCATGCGCAGGGACTTGTGGACCTCGACGGCTCCACCGACACGACGAAGAGTGCGACGACGCTGGTGAAAAAGTTGATGCCTAAGGCCCTGGGGCTGGAGCTCGGCGAGCGGTCGGGCAAGAAGCGCTGGAAATTGCTGAGCTGGGAAAGGTACAATAACCTTGTGGGCAAGTACAGCTGCGGCCGCCTGGCGCCATTCGACAAGGCAGAGCTGCTTGGTCGCGAGCCGGCCTTCCTGTCGGAGGACCCAGAGGGACTCGAGCCTAACTTTGAATACTAGAGGTCCTCGTCTTTGGGACCTTGCACGACCATTGGACTGCCACCACTTTTGAATTCGAGGGGAGGACTATGGAGAGAGAACACAATTATCATTCGCGTTTGTGTATCCAGCTCAGAGACCAGAAGTTGCAGAGTTCCAGCGGCACGTTGCGCCGTGGCATTGTGGGCAGTGTATCGGATCCCGCCGGATCAGCATGAGAGACAGGGTGTTGCGTGAAAACGGGACACTTTTTTGGTGGTTTGAGTCTATGTCTGGGCATGCACCCCTGTATGGATGCCCATATCCCCCCTTGCAGCCCAGTACGGCTACGTGTGTCCTCTCTTAAATTAGGACCCTAGCACAGCCGAGGCCCAAGTGGGTTTGAAGTGCGCCTAATTTCCCTAGGTTGTTGTTTGTGATGTCCCACACGCCAAATTGGGGGGGTGCACAAAAGGGACAGCCATTTTGTGTGCTCTCATGTCCAGATTGCCTCCTGCCGCAGAATCACAGAAAGTCGGTGATGCTCTACCGCCAGGTGACCAGATCTGCCAGGATCTATCTGGATCTGTCTGGGCATGCCTTGTATTGGATCTCAAGATTTGGGCGGCAAAAAAAATGCAGCCTCATGTCAGGGTATGCCGGGGAGAAATGATGTAGCTTCCTAAGTACTTTGAGCCAGATAAAAACGAGACCACCCCCGGAAAGCTGGGAGCTAGGGCTACTCGGTGGCATATCTACTTCCTGGAAAAAACATTTTTTCTGCCTGTAAATTTGCTTGGCGGCCACGCTTGTAGACAGCCTCTCTGGCCGGCACTTTTCAGAGTCACGTCACTCCCACAGTGAGCGGCAGTACATCAAGAAAAGTGACTCACGCCAGCCACCTCAACTGTTACGGTATGACCAGTCCTAAGCTCCATCACTCTGTGAAGTGTGATTGTGAGAGCCGTGCTGGTGCTCCTCTGAGCTGAAAAATACCAAGCAGTGCGAGGCGCAAAACCGCAGCTACATCACATAAAGTGAGAATTGTCAGCCGTCAGAGACAAAACAGACGTGCCGCATTGCCTCCCATGTGGCAACAAGGCTGATGCCGCTGTGTGCGAAAGGGGATTGAGAATCTGTGCTCCATGCTCACATATAAAAAAACTGCCACCCCTAACCTGGGGAAAGAACTAGAAAAAAACTAGAAAATGCAGTTTCAAGCTTAGATCTAAATATATCCAAGGGTTTCCCGAAAACCCTGGACAGCAAACACGTCCAGTATGTCCATGCTAGCCATCCACACAATGGCCAGCCACAGCTCAAAGCCCCAAGGCCTGAACAAGGTGTCCCACTTTTCACGCAACACCCTGGAGGCAGTCTTGGGACACAGAACTTGGCCTCGTAGCAAAAAAAACTGTAGGCTGGGTAGGCAGGAAGATCATGTACCTGTAGCTACTAACTATCCCCAGTGTCTCAAACCTGTTCTATGGCTCACATACAAGTGGGACGTGTTTTCTGTCTCATGCCGCGGCAGCCTGCTCAACGAACAGCAGTGAGAGGCCATACCAGCGACGGCCCCTTTTGCCAATGCCCTCGAGCGGCGGCAAGCATGGCACGGCAGTAGGGGAGGAGGCGGCGAGGGTAGCGGCGGCAGCCTGACCAAGCTCGAGGGGGGAGCGCGCCTGGGCTGCTGCTTGTGAGCATTGTCATGGTTGTGGTGTTCGAGGGGTGTTGATGAGGCACTGGCGAGGGCCTCCCTCGTCCCTGGCCCTAATGCTGCCCGCCACTTCACATACATGCCGAGTACTGGCGCACGGGTTGAGTTCTGGCTCACAGCGGCGGCAAGCATGGCACGGCGGTGAGGGAAAAGGGAGGCGAGGGTACTAGCGGGTGCAGTCTGACCATGCTCGAGGGGGGAGCGCGCCTGGCTGCTGCTCGTGAGATTTGTGAGCGGTGTTGAGGTTAGGGCGAGGGATGTGGGATGAGGCGCTGGCGAGGGCCTCTCCGATCCTTGGCCCTAATGCTCACCGCCACTTCTTCACCCGCTCGCATGTCACCCTTTAGAGACACCCATTGTGAAAATCCTTAACCTTGCCCATTCCCCAGGCCGCCTTACTGTCCCCCAGCTTTGAGTAGCACGCGGCGCCGACCTGTCGCGCATCTCCATGGGCATAGCCCTCCCACAAGTGGCGGTGGGGACAGCTTGCAGTCTCCTCAACTTCAGATGTACCCGCTCAGCTACCAACTGGAGATTTATCTTTATGTATGGATTGATAACATACTGAGCCATTCTCTTGGTCACCCCGTTATTTATGGATTGCTTACAGATTGAGCCAGGGCAGGCCACACGAGCACACCAAACACTACCCTGACTCAGGACCGACAGACCACTGTCGTAGGAGCTGGGTAGAGGCCACCTACGATCCCTGCCCTTAAAGCAAACGCCGAAAAAACAAGAAACGTCCTGACATTTCCTCAACAGCCTACAAAAAACGGCCCAACAGCTCACATCTAGCCAAGGGAAAGAGAAAGAGGCCAGGAAACCAGCCAGAAAACAGAGGATAAGGAATACCGTAACCGGCTTGCCCCTGTAGCTAACGAGGCCCCCTTGACAACGCCCCCTAACCCAAGCAAAGCAGAAGCGTCATACCACATCAAACAGGGAGACGTACCAGAAGCACCGACCCCGTTCAGGAGGAGGAATAGGCGAGTCTTCTTTTCATGGTTCGTGTGGATCGTTCACACTCCACTCTCTTGACGTCACGTGATGACGCTTTCGTTTTACATCCTGCTAGTCAAGGTGAGCTTTACCCACATTGTTGACGCACAAGCTCCTTATTTCATTTACACTATCACCGTTCATGCTGCACCGTAAACCAATGATTCGCATCTGCTTCTGCTGCACCCCACCGCAGACCAATCTTTCGCTTTGCTTATTTTGCATCCCACCGCATACCAATCATTCGCATCAGACCACCGCATACCAAGCATTCGAAGCGGAATATGAGTACACTGGAGGCTATCCATTTCCCCCCACGCCCCTCCTCTCTCCCTCCTCTCCCCCCCTTCGTTCCCTGCCCTGGTTCAAAAGGGGTGCTATAACGCCCTTTTACACCCCCCCGGCCAGGCACCAGGACTGCAGACACCCCTTCCGAGACCGTGCGAAACGTTGACCGCGTCATACCTCCGGACAGCGGGGCCAGTCCCATGAAGCTCTCATACTTGAATCGTGATGGTGCGTCTTCCTCCTTGCATTGCCGCACTGCTCCTGCCCCCTGCTGAACCCCCTGCTGCAGGGACATTAATCTTCCTCGCGCGGAGCGTGAGGATGTTTGCATTCGGCATGACAGGCTTGGTGCTGGTGAGCGGGTGCTGTCTAGTATCCCGCCTGCAAAGGAGGAGGCGGGCTTTGAAGCCGCATGGCCTGCTAAAGACCCGCCCGCCCCAGTCGAAGTGACTAAGGAGCCCCTTTTGTCCTCTCAGCCCCCCCCCTTTCCCCCTTCCGTCCCCTGCTCCAACTGCTCGCCTGCTCCAGTCCGGCAAGAATGTTTCCGGTGATGTAACGGTATCGGCTGTGTTTGTACTAAGAGTGCCGTGGGCAATAGATTTTTGGCCCCTCCCCCAGGCACCAAACTCTTCTCCCCTGCCTCCCTGTTCCCCCTGCTCCTCTGTTCCCACCTTCGCTAATCTGTACGTGCCCCCCCCCTCTTGCCCCTTCCCTACTCCCCTGCCCCCCTTGCCTCCCTGCCTTTCTGCCCCATTCCCTCTGTCCCTACTGGCCCTGTACCTACGCGAGGTGGGCCTTGTCCCTGTACCCTCTTGCCCCTCTCCTCCAGGCCCTGTACCTGTTGGAGGTGGGCTTGACAGACTCGCAACTCGGCCTGCTCCTCTGGATGACCCTGATAGGAGACTCGTTGATCTCGCTCGCCGTCACGGTGCGGCCACCTCGTAGTGCAGGGACTGGGGAACAGACATGGACCATGGAAGGATGCCGTGTGTGCACAGGCGGGAAACGGGGTTGATGAGGGAGGATAAGCCCACCCGCCTACCCAACGGGACGGGGTACAACCCCACCCTTGAAGCACACATGGAGTGCTCTCAAAGTGCGTAAAGAAATACATGCACAAATGGATGTACGGTAAATGAACCGCGGATGTCACCTCTGTGGTCCAGGGCCACTGGATATGGTCCGTATGGGCCAGAAATTCTGTTTTATATTGTATCCCGTGTTCGTATCCCTTATCCTGTGGCTCTGCTCTGGTCACCCGGGATTCCCCTCCAGGCAAGCCTTGATTCGACGACATCGCCAGTTCTGACAGCTCGGTGGCTGCAATGGGCCCCGCCAAATGCCCTCTTCGTGCCTTCTCTGGCCCTACCACACCCCCTTGTGCCCCTCCATACCCGCCTCGGGCCTGCAGGTCTGTGCAGACGGCTTTGGGCGCCGCCGCACGCTGCTCCTCGGGTGCGGCCTCAAGCTTCTTGGTGCCGGTATCTTCGCCTATGTCCACGGGCCGCAGTTCTGGCTCCTCGCGCTGGGCGCGACCATCGGGGTCATCAGCCCATCCGGCAATGAGGTGGGGGAGCTCCTACTGAGCGTCGACATAAAAGGTTATAATTCCGTTGCTGGGGTTTGCCTGCCACTCGAGACCGCCTGCGCACGCGCCTCCCCCTTCGGATGCAGAGACCATATGGACGGATTCCAGGGTCAGATTGGATGGGCCTTCCGATGCCTTTGCGCTGTGTCCCGGTCGGCGCCTCCAGCAGCTGGTGCCCGCTCTGACCTGTGCCTAGGTCGGGCCGTTCATGGCGCTGGAGCAGTCGATGCTGGCGGATCAGGTGCCTTCGGCTGCGAGGACCCTCACGTTTGCTTGGTACTACTTCCTGGGGTCGTGCGCCAGCGCGGCGGGCGCCGTCACCGCCGGCTTGGCGACAGCGCTGCTGGTCGACCAGCACAACTTTTCGTATCTGGATGCGTACAGGCAGGGACGGGTGGGAGGGGGGATGGGCAGTACAGAAACGAGGGGGAGGAAGGAAGTACATGGAGGGGGCAGGGAGACAGGAAGTACAGGGGGGCAGGGAGACAGACAGTACAGGGAGGGGGGGCAGGGAGGCAGGCAGTACAGCATTTACCGGGAAAGACAGTCGGTGCGAGTAGATCTGCAGATGCAGGTGTGAGAAGTGCCACATGCAGCCCTCAGTGCGTGCTTTGCCATGACGCTGCTTCTGGGCATGTTCAGTGCAGTTTGGGTCTTTTGATTTGGGATGGGTTTATCTCCGGATCATGCTGGTCCTGGGATCCCGTCCGCACAGATTATTAGAGGCAGGCAGGTTCACAGGCAGATCCAGTCCATGATTCTGCCAATTAACCGGCCTACCTCATGTCTCCCCATTAGGCCCTTCCATTCCATTATTCCCCCATGCCCCACTCTCCACGGGCGCGCTCCATGCTCGTCTTTAAAGGGTGTGCACTCAGGTATTGTGGCGGACTTTTGAGCAGCACGTTTGGCATGATGGTGCTTGCAATTCTGCTCGCCATTCATTTTGGCAGTTTCTTTTGTAGGTATTGCCGGCGGCCGTCCATCCTGCCTGCCTGCATCAGACATCCCGACACCCCTCCCCTCCCACCCCCGGATGCATGCCAGGCTTGTGTTCGCCGAGTACGGCGCAGCGGCTGTGCTCCTGATGGTCCTGGCGCTGCTGCTGTCGCGGGATGTCGAGTGGGGTCAGGGACACGAGCCTCTCCCCCAAGCTGATGCATTCAAGATCGATCGCGGCAGCGACGGCGACGGCCGCGGCCTGTCAGAGCCCCTGCTACTGGGCCAGCGGGATGAGGAGGAGCGTGGTGGCGAGGAGCGGGGCCGAGGCGCTGCCGCTTCCCTGCAGGCCGTCGACTTTCTCACGAATGCCAGCGACGAGGGAGCCCATGCCGCCGCCGCCCTTTTGGCGGACCACTCCTCTTTGTCTGCCGACGTCGCCTGTCCCAGTGGTAATGCCTCCTTGCCATCCGGCATCGCTCCTTCGGCCGACACCACTCTTTCAAGGGCACCATCTACGTCGCCCATCCACCAACCGAGGCTGTCCCTTAAAGAAGGCAGGAGCCGGCCGGCCCCAGAAGCTGTGGCTACATCACCCAGAGGCTCTGTGGGGGCTGCCTTTGACCCAGCAATCCGACAGGACGCTGACGGGGCGGGCAGTTGGCGCTTCCTCGGCCTCTCTGCGGCGTCGCTGCGCGACGTGGCGCACCTCTCTCTTTTGTTTGCGGCTGACAGCTTTGCGGGGGCCATGATCACTGGCTCGCTGCTTGTCTATTACTTCCAGGTAGGTTTTGGGGGTGCGCGGGATTATAGGGTTTAGATTCTGCTGCCAGGCTCTGGCTGATTCATCCTGTAGGGCGATGTGTAGAGTGGAGGTGGGGTGACTGATGGTGGGGTTCCGATGGTCAGCCGCCAGTTATCTTGACGGAGGTGACGACGTGCCTTGTGATGCGTAGGGAACCAGAGGATGGGCCATGCATCCCCCTCCTAGTCGCGAGGGGTTCGATGGAGCTGAAGGATTGGGTTGTTGCTGTATTTACATCACCCTCCCGTCCGTGGGTCTTTTTGAAGGGGCCCGGGCTGGGGGACCAAATTCAAAATGTGAAGTAAATTTAAGTTCAATTGTTGAGGTTAGGTTAAATTGGGTTGGTCAGCCCCCCTCCCGGCTGCAAGTTGAGTGAGCCCGAGGGCGTGCATTGAGTCGAAAAGGCTTTAAGAATTGTTGGCACTGGCCATTCACTCGACTCCTCGGATGGCACATTAACGGGGGTATACACACAGCCTCGCTGCTGCATTCTTGACTCCTCCTCCTGCCCTGCATCTCCTGCCTTCACCTCCTGCTTGCCCCCCCCCTCCTGCCTTCCTCTCCTGCCTGTACTTCTGCTTCCTGAGAGGGTTGTGCATCAGGTGACTGCACCTGAATTGCTGCCACCCGTCCTCCCCTCCTGCTTCACCCCCTGCTCTGTCCTCCTCCTGCCTCTCCACCACACATCAGCTGGCCGCTGCAGCTTCTGCTGTCATGCTCCCCCCCCCCATCTGTCCTCCCCCCTCCTGCCTGCACCTCTCCTTTCAGTAGGTGACCGCTGCCTACAGTGCTGTGCCCCTCTCCTCTCTCAATATTACTGCCCCCATATCCCCCCCCACGCACGACACACTGCGCTTTACAGGAATGCCCAGTCGCCGCCACTATCTGCATTGCTGCCCCCATTACCGTTACAAACACAGGTGCGGGTCAGATGGCCTGCCCTGTCTTTGCCTGCCAGGATTCCTGCCTTCATCCCTCCGTCCAGCCTGCAGCCTGCCCTCCCGTCGACTCCCTCTAGCCTGCCCGCCCCCATGATGCAGGACCCTCTGCCTGTACCCCCCGATTGCAGGTCAGGTTTGCCATGCCGGTGGAACAACTGGGCGTCATCTTAGGGGGGGCCAACATCATCGGGGGTGAGCAGGGCAGAGGGGAGGAGGGCATCCTGCAAAAAAATTGTTTGCTGTCCCCAGACCTGTTGGTTTGGGGACAGCGCACCTGTTGGCTTTGAGACATGCAAGGATGGTCATTTATAGGATGCGAAGAGGAAAAGCCTGCTCTCAGCGGCATGTGCCACTCCCAGGGAAGCCAAGAAACGTAGCCGTAGCATAGCCCCCAAACAGCTTCCTGCCACTCACAGGTTTTTCATCGCTGGCCAGCGTCTGGGTGGCCGACAGGTTCGGGCTTGTCAACACCATGGTTTTTACGTGGGTTTCGGGTAAAGGGCTTTAGGGGTTTTGCGTGGGGGCCGCGGCCGCGGGTCTCAATGGTTGGTCACTTGTTTTGATCTGATACGGCTTCAGGGATAAGAACTTGCCAGGCTTGTCTTGACCTTAACATCTGTCTTTACACTTGTTAAGGAACCTGCTGACGCGTTGCTGCTGCACCCAACACGAAACTGTGAAACCCAGAACGCGGCCCCCAAAACACAGGTACAAGCCCCTCTATTTTTTCCGGATTTTCCCGTTCATTGCACCTGCTTGCAGGCACCTGCCCTCCAATATCTTACTCATCCTCATCCCGCTGATGCCCAATGTTGAGCTCGCCGCCACGATGGTGTTCTTGAGGTGCGTGCGGTAATGCTGTTTCCTTAACACCCACATGCCCCCACAAGGCGCAGTTTTTCCTTTCTCGAGGTGCGTGCGGGGAGCGGGAGGGCGGGGTTCCATCCACTTGCGGCTGGGCGGGATGCTGCTGCCGTTCATGAGCAGCGCGGGCTAGGCTGCTAGTAGGCGGCTTAAGGTACATCACACCATGCAGCAACTATGGCTTTCCTTCCAGGCGCTGAATCATCCCTGCTCGGCCGCTGCGATGTTGCCCGGGGGGGCCCTAAACGGAGCCTTTCAGTTCCCTCGGTGTCTCCAGCTCCACTTTTCTTCTTCATCCCGTGTGCGTTAACCTCCCCGGTACATCTGGGGTCTCCAGCCCTCTATCTGAGCCCTCTGTGCCCTCGCACCTTGAAGCCTGTGGTCGTTGGGACCGTGAGCCCATATCCCCCGCAGAAGCCCCTGCTACCCACTCATGTCCAGCCTCCCTCGGAGGTTGTGCTCCCCCCTGCCCCACTGCCCCACTGTCCTGCCACTTCTTGTGTTAGACGCAGGACGACATTTGTTTGTGAACGCAGGACCATTAGGCATTTCCGACAGCTGGAGGCCAAAAATCACCAGTGTGGTGGGGCTGACCCTGGAGGCATGAAAAGACGAGGACAAACCCCATGTAAACTCACTGATTGTTGCGCTTCCAGGTCCTGCATCTCCCAGATGGACGCCGTGCCCCGCCAGAGCTACGTGAGTGGGATCGTTCCCGCGGCCGAGCGCACGGCCACCTTGGGCCTCACAAACATCGTCCGAAGCCTGGGCGCCGCCTTCGGCCCCTTGGTTACAGGCTTTCTTGCTGCGGGCGGGCGCTTTGGGTGAGGATGGGCACCTAGGGCGCATGGTCGGTAGGTCATCCCCTCACTTGCCGCTGGCCGAGGCCCCAACAGTTCCCCGAAGCCTCACACGCCTGCCCTTTTGCACACACCCTCCATCCCTGTGTTGTCCTCTGGCGGGCACTCCAGAGATGTTGCCCATCTTGTGCGTCATCGGGTGCCTCCTGAGGCATTTTTTTTCGATATGTCGGTAGACCCCGGGCTATTGGGTGGGGAGGCCCTGGCGAATGTTTACATGGCTTGGTGCCCTGCACCCTGCACCCTGCACCCTCATGATGTCTATATAGACTGTTTCATTGCCGGACCACAGCAGCGGGACACCGCTCGAGTCTGTTTGACATCAACAGCGATCGGGGATGAACCAGCGGGTGGGGCTTGGGCTGGCCGGCTGGCCACCTCAGCTTGTGGACTCCTCTGAGCCTGCCCGATCTGCCCACTCTGCCCCCTGTCAAATGCAGGTGGGCCTTCTTTCTTTCTGGAGGTATCAAAATTGTGTACGATATTGCGCTGTTGGTCAGCTTCAGGCACATGACAGCTGAGCACGAGCAGCCTCGGCGCTGAGGCGGCACGGAAAGGGAGCACACAGTGCCAGTGCGGGTTGAAAGGCGTGTATGTTTGACAATTTGCCCCGTTCCATGCGTCAGAAAATCGGGAATCTGAACGTGCTGAAGCCTGATGCCTGAGCTCTGCTGCTGCTTGATCTGTATGACGCATCATGTTCAAAAACATGTTTTTCCTGTTTGAGCTTTACCGTGTAATCTTTTCGACTGGTGCACCAGCTGGTGCCTCTGCCCGCCTTATGCCTCGCACCCCCCTCCCAAAACAGAAGTCCCAAGCTGTATAGGTACTAAATGGACCCCTCGTCACATGACACAGCTCTTACAACTCCCGTTCTCAAAGCGGCATACTTGCACGGTTGCACCCGCTAGCTCGCAAGGCGCGGCCCGCCACCTGCAGCTCGCCGCCATAGGCATCCTCGTCCGGCTCCTGGCAAGGAGCATTGACAATATCTTCTACAACGCTACTGACAATGCTGTGACCTTGACCGTTGAGATCAGAGGGGTAGTAACTTCCCTACAAGCAAGTTACTACCAGTCTACTGCCCATACGGTAGCAAAAGATTGTCCCTACGCAAGTTGGTCACAATTGCCTCTCGGATTCATCTTCGACGTTTGAGGGCGTTCCGCCAGTGCCTTCCACTGAGCGTGTCAACCACTGGGCAGAGTCATATAGGTAGTATCCAAGGATATAGTCACGCAGTGCGCTTCAGTAAGGGGCCTGTCACCCCTCTAGGGAGGTGCGTCCCCCAAACGGGGGTGGTTTGGCCCATGGTTCGGGGGGTCAGCCCGCGAGAAGAACGGCCCAGAAAAAAAGCGATTTCTTCTTATACAGTTATGAACGTTCCTTTTTTTTTTGCCGTTCCTCTCATGGTCTGAACCCCCGAACCGTGGGCCAACGTTAACCACTGTTTTCGTAGGAAATAGGTGATTCGTGAGGCGTAGACGGTCTGAAACGATCACCTGTGATAGGTAGTTTTGCTATTACATTTATAGAAGTTGATTCCCTGCCTCAGGCCCGCAGGAGGCGGCCCTGCACGTGCCCCGCAGATGTCACAGTTTTGGGCTGCACCGGAAAATGCGCAGAATTAACACATTTTGCTGGCCAGAGGTCGCGCATCATCTCGGATCATGCTCATTCTTTGTCAGCATATTTTTATATGTATAGTCTACGGAGTACGGATTGGCATCCAACCTTTGGCGAGAATCGGCAGGGGGGCGAATTTGTGATGACTGCCAAACCCCATGCACCCGGGCACCAGATCTCGACGCGATTCAGCTGCCTCGTAAATGTGACAGGGTCAGACTTCCCTTGAGGCTATTAGCAAGGATCCCAGAAGCTTGGAATTCCTCCCGGCCCGATTTTGGTGTTCACAGATCTCGCCACGCACATGGGCCCCCACCATGCCATCATGCCATGCAAAATCCAAATGTGCCGATTTGTATGCCAAATGATGTAGGAATGACCCCGGAAACATGCAATATGCTTTGACATCATGGGAATGCAGTGTTAGCGCCACCTGTGTCAGTCGCATGGCCTTTAGCCAGTCATTCCCCATGCGGGCCTTTGAGGCAACTCCTGCTCCCGGATCAAGCTCACAGTTGCTGATGTGGATAGCATAGGGGGTGTAAGACTAACCAGGACAAACGGTATCGGCTTCTAAAGAGCACCAACGTCACATTCAGTGTGGACGGGTGTGATCGATTTCTTGGTCAAAAAACATTGAGCAGCCCCGATCTTTATGCAGCATTGTAAAGGGGTCCATAAGCTTCTCGAAAATGTCTTCAGCATGACTAGGCGTTGAAAACTGAGTCGACAAAAGGCCCCACAAGCACGGATTTTGAGAATTCCCGAAGGCGAGAGCTTTTCCGGGCAATCTGAAAGCGCAAAAGGGTTTCGTATACGTATTAGGTATTTATCGTGACTGACAGAAACCGAATATTCCGAATGGTCTTCTCTGAATGCTGCCTACACAAGCCTAACAATGCTGCCATCGGCATGCTCTTTCCTTCGGTAGCGGAGATCGGCCATGTGTGTGAACTTCACTGCGAAGGATGCCACACTTGCTTGTCACCCCGTTGTGACCAGTCATCATGGCGTTGGCCGCTGGGTGCGACAGGGGTCAGCATTCCGTCTTTTGGAGTTATCTTTTCTGCGCGTTGGCAATTATGTCGCATTGGGTCTTGCAGCTGTGTTAGCGACCGGTCGGTCGATGCCGACCTGTCAATCGTCACCTATCATCGCCACGGACGGTGCACAGCAGGCCACATGCTCAGTCCCTGGCTACCTGAGAGCCGCGCGATGCCCATTCACTCCAGTGCATGGAAGTCTCCAGATGCGTGGCTCCACCGTTGGCAAAGAGTGTCGATACACGTGTCGCCAACACCGACGATATAACTGGCATATCTTTCAGCAGCTCATCGCTGCCATTATTTGCGATTTTCCGGTGCCGAGCTCGCGGCCCGACGTGGCCTCCCCTATGTTTCGCCACTTTTTCAACCGTCGGGTTGCACACTTGTCATGTCCGGCCCTCCACCAAGTCGGCCCCCGTTCGGTGTATAACACGCGCCGTTCCACTCTGCGCCACTCTTTCTCTGAGCCCGCGATGTGGGTCGCCCTGGAAGAGACGCATTCCTGCCGAGACCAAAGCCCAAACCCGAAAACCCTGAACTGTCTGAAAAAAAAATGACAAAAAAAATCTCACTCTAATTGGGAAAACCTCTATAGTAGCGGATTTAACGAGGAAGCTGGAAGAAGCTGGTCACGACATTTAGGAACGTGTCATTTTCTATCCTTCTTCCTCCTTCTATCTATCCTGCGTTTTCATCGGCATCAGCATCCAGCACATATGGACGCACGTTTCGCAGAGGTTAGGGCGGCCACTGGCTTGCAGCGACCTGGAGGTGGCCACGGCTGCAAGCCCGTGGAGATCCTTCCGGGGCTTTGGAATGCGGAGTTCAAAGACGTTAACACGCCTGAGAAGCTGGCGGCCATCTCGCCGGCCATCCGTTTGGTTGTGAACGCTGCGACAGCACAGTGCGTATCTCCCAACTACGGAGAGGGAGTTCAGGTCCTGCTCGTCGAAGGCTTGAACGACGATCCAGACGCTCGCAAGAAGGTACATTGGTGAAAATGTCCAGACCGCCCATGCAGTTACGCCCATGCTCCACATGGAGATGCATTATCGGTCCCATCTGACATCTTGTCATGTTATATATATCAAATGCGGATGTACATATTATTGTTTTGTTCAACTAAAATAAATGGTGGAAGGTCCCCTCTTCACACATGACTTTTCACCTTCTGACCTGTACCGTTTCCAGCAGTAATTATTTGTGTCCTCATTTTCAAAGGTGGATGCCATGCCGGAGGGGCCGGAAAAGGTGGCTGCGTTTGCCTCGCTGCCCAGCTTCCCCCCCAAAGAGTGTGCCGGCGACGCCAAGAAGGATTTTGAGCGCGTCAACGCCGCCATCGACCAGGCGCGTGCCGCCGGCGGCTCCGCACTCGTGCACTGTGTGGCGTCCCTGTCCCGCTCGGTCGCCTTTGTGCTGGCCTACATCATGAAGGAGAAGGGGTTCACCGCCGCGCAGGCCGTGGCCTTCATGAAGCCCAAGTGGGGTGCCACTTGGCCCAACGACGAGTTTGTGAAACAGCTGCTCGAGTATGAGAAGGAGCTGGCAAAGTAGGCTAGCTTGCATGGTGAATTTGCTACGATAACCCAGTCGGCATTCAGATTGCTGGATAGCGTGGCCGCAGCGTACCTAATACATCGTCTGGGGTACCAGCTGGCCTGCCTGTTGATAGCCTTCACTTTATTTTTTGGTTGCTATTGGGTTCCCAAAAAGCCTGAAATTGGTTGTACCCCCAAATTGAGCTCCTTTGTCTTCTTGCCCCTGGTGCCCCCAAGACGGTGAGCGCATTGCAGAGATCCAATACCACTGTTTGGTACACAAGGTGCACTGATTTGGTATGAAGAATTTAAATACGGTAAGTGGGTTCCTACGATCTGCTCGCTTTTATTCCAATTATTCGAGGCCTACGATGAATAGGATATCATTTCCCCTTTTTACATTGATAGGATCTCCAAACAGAAGAACCACTAAGACAGGTGGACAGGTGGACGGTAGGACAGGAAAGGAAGGGAGAAACTAGAAGAAAGGGCTCAGTCCACTCAGGAACAGCAAAAAACTAGAGAAAAGGCCCAGCGAAAAATCAGAAATTCGTAACATACAGCCAGGGCAACTAACTATCCCCTGTCTCAAACATCATGGCGCACATACATAAGTGCCCCGGCGCACGGATTGAGTTCTGGCGCACAGTGGCGGCAAATAGGCCGCGTCGTGGCGGCGAGGGAGGAGGGCAGTGAAGGTAGCGGATGCAGCCTGACCATGCTCATTAGAGGGGCACGCCTGGGCTGCTGCCCGCGGGCATTGTGTGGGCGGTGTTGAGGTTAGGGCGAGGGATGTGGGACGAAGCGCTGGCGAGGGCCTCCCTGATCCCTGGCCCTCGTGCTGCCCGCCACTTCTTCACACACTCGCGTGACTCCTATTGGGGCATCCCCTCCCCACCCCAGGCCTGAACCCTAAATTGTGAAAGCCTAAACCTTGCCCACTTCCCCAGGTCGCGGCGCGGCGGCAAGGGGGGGGAGGGCGGTGAGGGTACCGGAGGCAGCATGGCAATGCCCGGGCACGCCTAGGCTGCTGCTGCTCGGGCATTGCGTAGGCGGTGCTGAGGTAAGGGCGAGGGATGTGGGATGAGGCGCTGGTGAGGGCCTCCCTAATCCCTGACCCTCGTGTTGCCCGCCACTTCTTCACACACTCGCGTGTCCCTTTTGGGGCATCCCCTGACGCGATGCCTCCCCACCCCATGCCTGAACCCTAAATTGTGACAGCGTAAACCCTGCCCACTTCCCTAGGCTGCCCCATTGGCCATTGTTTGAACAACGGAAGGCAATTTCTCTCTCCCGTTTTAGAATGGCATACCCTCAATAATCAGCTGACCATTGTCTTCAAAGCTTAGACCTTCGAAGGTTTTAATTGGGCACATCTGTCTCACTCGGTTGGTGCAAACCATCTAGAGGTGAGGGCTTAAAGGCCCACGTATGGACTGCCGATGGAGCAGGCTGCAACTCTCCCACTTACAAATAATGTAGCGCGAGGGTTTGCTAAAAATTGGGATTGTGTCCCAGCACAATGGAAAGCAAGATATGACACCTTTAGTTGACGAAAATTATTCTATATGGCTACGCTGGCACAATCAAAACTCTCTAGCTTTGTGCCCAAGTAAGGTGCTTCATGTGGGAACGGATGTGTCTGGAGATGCCACAGTCAAGCTCCGGGTCTACCATGACTCCGGACTGTGTAACGAGATACCAGGCTTGACATTGTGCAGGCAGGCCTTGACGTCAGAGGGCGAAATCCGCTCTTCCGCACGGCGCCACATGGATTGGACTTACCGGACACGGCCGGTCGTGTGTGAGGCTGATTTCCAGCAGTCCGCCTACCTGGGCAGCGGCAGCTGCACACAGCCCCGGGAGCAGGGGGGCCCTCGTGCCCCTATTGATCTGCTGCCACCATCCTCCAAGCGCCGCAGCCAAGAACCACCGAGCACGATGGGTGCACGCATGGAGCGCCCGGAGCTGACAGGTGTGGATGAAGAGCGAATAGAGAAGCTTGAGACCGAGTGCAGCGAGCTGCGTGGCGACTTGGCTTCTCTGCAGGGCCGGTTCCGGGCATGGGACGTCACTTTGTCGCGCATGCAAGACTACCAGCGGCAGCATGCGCAGCTGGCGGAGGAGGTCAGGAAAATCAAGTTGATAACAAGGGTCGACGCGGTACCAGGCGATGGCTCCGGCCCCGGTGCATCGAACACTGACCCACTTCAGCCCGCAGTTGCCACCTCATCGGACCCATTGTGCTCAGCGTGCCAGAAAGTGGTAGCTTATGACATGCCTATGTCCGTCTGTTGCAGACTCTGTCAGGCGAGGACAAGTTGGACCTCGGGGACCTCTTCACAGTCCCGGGCGGGCGTGTCAAGGCCAATTCTCCTATGAAGCAAATGGTGCAGTGCAACGGATGCACGGAGAACGGCGCTTTGAAGCTCGTGGTGTTGACGAGTGGCGGCGCAGGCAACCGTCTCACATGTGACTGGTGCCGGTGCAGGATGACCGCAAGCACATCAGACGCGGCGTCTTGCTGGTGTGGGAAAAAATCTCATTCCAACTGCCGGGGGTTGGCTACCGTATAGAGAACGAAACCGACCGCCAAGGAAACACGTTGTTCCTCCAGAAAGGCTTGGCACCCGTAAAGGAAGTCGTGCCCTAGGACGAGGTCAAGCTGATCGACGCGGGATTAAAAGATCGCTTTAACGACGCCGATTACATAGTTATCGCATCCTCCTCCCTAGGCCAATCGAATGTGGTCCTCGAGATTGATAACATGAGCCACGGAGGGGGGCAGTACACCCCAGATGCTGAGAGCAGAAAAAACGATGGGAACTTTGCGGCAAGCCGGGGGGGTGACAAGGTGCTCTTCCTCCGCATCAACCCCAGTGGGCCATACACAACAGGAGGTGGAGAAACGGCCAACATTGACAAAAAGGCACGATGGTTGATCGCTCGGGAGTGGATCGTAACCTACCTACGTCACCCTTACGGGACATGGGCCTTTGGAGACAAGACCCTTGTGCACCTCTTCTACGACCACAACTCACCGCTTATTGACCGGCGCCCGGCAGAATTTACCACAGTAGTGGCAAACCAAGCACCAGCCATGCCGTCACCAGCCGTGACAAACCTTGCTGACTCAGCAAGGTCTATCAGTGACTGGGCGTGCTGCTTGGACCCCTACTTGCTGGTCAAAGGCAGTGCCTTGGCACTGGAGCACCTCAGTCTTGGTAACCGGTTCGAGCAGCCTGCTCGCACATAATGGGGGTATGATTCCACATTTTTTCCAATGATGTATTTTGAAGAAACCTTCAAGTTGTTGCTCGGCGCCAGGTATTTGAACGCTGTTCGACTTCTTCCTAAATAAATCCTGAGCCTACAGTTACCTATGAGCCAAGACATGGGCAAAACACTGCACTCTTTTCAGCGGCATCGGCGGGCTCACACATGCCCTGACAGGCTTGGCCAAACCAGTTGCGTGCAGCAAAATAGACCTGTCGGCGTTGGCAGTCTTACATGATCAGGGTAACTGTGAGCAAAGACGTGCGTACGCTGACGCCGGCGTGGCTACAGCCAACGCAAAAGGAGGAGCCAACGCAAAAGGAGGCAAGAAGCCAAACACAATTGTGGCAGGATTCCCATGTATTGGGTTCAGCTTGGTGAGTAAACGGGAGGGTTACAACAATGAAGAGAGTGGGTTGTTTGATGAGATTCTGAGACTCACAGATGAGCTAAAAATCGAATACCTATTTTTGGAAAATGTCCCACAATAAGTGACAAAGACTGCGGGCAGATGCGTCAGCGCCCTGTTTAGCCGGCTTTACAAAGCTCACTGTGTAGCGTATCAGTAAGAGCCTTCCTACTTGCCACCAGACTAATTAGGTACAGCATACAAGCTCACGGCAGCTAGAAAACATGTGCACAACAGTAATGGCGACAAGCACAAACATTTGTAGAGTGGCTCACATGGCCTCCGGCAGCGGCCATGTTCATTGATCACTTGATCGTGATCACCAAGATCTGAGAGTGCAATCCGAAAGTGCTAAAAGATGAATACACAAATGGCTAAAGGGCTACAGGGCTACAGGGCTACATGACTACATGGCTACAGGACTACAAGACTACAGGCAGGGGGGTAGGCTACAGGCGCGCATGCTACAGGTGCACAGCACAAAAGCAGGGGGGTGCGCAACAGCCGCACAAGCCATAGGCATGAGCACAGGCTACAACAGGCAGCGACGCATGCTACTGGCGCAGCGCACAGGCAGGGGGCATGCTACTTGCGCGCAGGCTACTATAGGCCGGTGTGCATACTTCAGGCAGAAGAGCAAGCTGCATGCGCGCAGGCTATAGTCGCTCAGCACAGGCTACAATCATGCATGCTACATGCGCACAGCGTCCAGGTAGGGCGCAGGTTACAAGCAGACGCGCACTCCACCACAGGTAGGGGTGCAGGCTATTGGCAGGCGCGCTGGCTACTACAGGCAGGCGCAAAACGCACGCCGTTTAACGCTCTCAGCTCGCCCCAGTGCTCCCCCCCATGTTCACGCTGCTCAGCACTCACGTGGATCGTCCTCCTTGCCCCAGCACGCACGCTGCTCATCACATACCACCCTTATACTGATGCGGCCTGCTCCGATGACAAAGACACATGCCACAAACCACACAACCTGCTCTGCACTCGCTTGGCACGCTCCCCTGCCTAGCTGTCGCGTGGTTCTCTCACCTGCTCAGAAGTCATGCGCCTCGCTCCCTTGCCAAGCACAGATTGCTGTGCTCTCTGGCTTGCTCCCTTGCGCATCTCACGCGCTGCACAGCACTTCTGTTGCTGCTGCCCTGTGCAGCACGTACGATGAGCAGCACGCATGCGGCTCGAACTCCTGCGCAGCGGGCACACTGCTCATGACGCTCACCACCCTTCTGCTCCCGTGCACCTTCTAAAGAGGGAAGGAGGTGCTCCACCCTAGTGGTCCCATGCGCCGTATAAGAGGTATGGAGGTGTACCGTGAAATAGGGGGGGGGGAGGTGCATTACCCCCCTCGCCCTGTGCATCATGCCCATAAAACCAAAAAGAAGATATGGGTTGTCGGTGGGGGGCTCGTGCCCGAGGGCCCCATGCATTGCCGGCGCCATGTACCACACATGGGCTGGGTGAGGGCTGTGTATGGCATGCCCGAGCTCTGCCCCTACGATGGCTCCAAGCATGTCCATGCACCCCCTGCACCATTGTGCAGCATGCCCTGCCCATGCGCCTGCCTGTACGATGCTCCCAGGGGCCCATGCACCCATGCAAGTGTGATCACGCATTTGACCCCGCCCAGTATTCCCCTGCCGACCCCGTGCAAAATGACATGCAGTCATCTGACCTAGTGTCCTCCTGCACAGAATCCAGGCCTAGCTCCAGGCTGCAGATTGGGCTCCAGACTGCTTGCCCCTAGGCAGGGGGGAGGTGGGAGGGAGATGCAAGGAAGAAAAATGGGGTAGGCTTGCCATTCAGTACTCCATGCGCTCCTCCAGCAGGTGTCAGGAAATGCGGGAAATGCGGAAAGGAAGGAGGAGGAAGCATGGAGCATATATATTGGAGTTTACTTGGTTCGATATTCGCAAGCCACAAAACGCCACGTATGACGTATCGCCTAGCTTATTCGGCTTGTCTCGTTCATACCTAGCTTCAGGTATAGATTCTATACCTGAAGCTAGGTGTGAAGGGTCGCAAGGGGTAGTGCGCTGCCCCGACTACTCCGACTACAGCAATGCCGCCTAAATTAAATTCTTATCCTTTGGGGAACTTGTATGAGGTCGAGTTCAACTCTGACGTCACAAAATGGCAAAAAGAGGATGGCATGAGTACATTGAGGAGATCTACCGTAGTCACGGACGTGTTTCGTTGTTTTCGAATTTCGTTGTTGCTTAACAAGTCGCTGTTTAGGCAATTTTTTTGATTCGTTGCCCCTTCCCGTGAAAAATTCCAGTGAAAAACATTTTCACTGTCGATTTCGTTGCTCCCTGAAGAACGATCAAAACAACGAAATACGTCCGTGACTACGGTATATCGAGCACCGTCCTTAATGGGCCACTTCACGAGCTGGAATCGGAAGTGCAAAGGCACACAGTTATATGGCCTAGGATTAAGCACCTGCAGCTAAAGCAGACGAGCTTGGCAGGGCCTGGAGCTCTTGCGAAGAGGAGAGAGTGTGAGAGTGAGTGTGGGTCTTGCTGATGCCATGGTGACATGGTACACAGCTTTAGCGGCATTAGCTTTATGGGTGCTGACCTGAACTCTGCCCTGACCCGCAGGCATGCCTGCCGAGCTGCCTCTGCCTCTGTCAGTAGCTGCGTCAGTGGCTGTCTTATGGTGTGGAATGCATGAGGTGATCCAGCGGCCCCGACAGGACGGGACGGTGTACGTGATCGACATGAGCAAGTGCAACGTTGGGCTGCTGAACAAGATGAGGAAGGGGGTGAAGGTATGCACATTAGGTGTGACAAAGATGCCTGATCCCCTTCGTGCTACTGGTACATGGAGACCCCCAAGCAATGTGTAAACTATGTGATCAGACAGACATATCTAGGTTATATTTCACACCCCAAAATCACCAACTTGAGGACATGTGATAGGAGGAAATTGTAGGAGGGGGGGCAGGTTTGATGTTGTTGATGGATGCTCCTCCTTTTCCGAGAACTGCTCCTCTCCCAACTATATAACATTTCCTCGTTGCCCCCTCTGTCACCCAGGCCCAGCTGCTGCACCGAAACAGTGCCGACCATTCATCTGGCTGCTTCATTTGCGGCCTGAAGTGCGGGCCCATCTTTTTCAGCTCTGCATCCGTCAGGGTCTGCCCGGTGTGCCACCACACACATCCTGGCAGCGCTCAACAGGCGGAGTTGCAGGAGGGTGGGCCCCTGTCCTTGGCAAGCTGCGGCGACGAGCACCGTGGCATGCTCCCATACCTCGCGAGGCAGCTCCTGAAGTACAAACTCCCCTCAGACGACAGCAGCCAGCTCCCCTGTGGCCCTGCAGCCAGCGGCAGCGGCGGCCACTGTGGCATGAGCCGACACTCGGTTGACCTCGGCGACGGTGATGGCCCCACCTGCGTTCCCTTTGAGGCGTTCAGCCCCAGAGACAGCGGCGGCGGCCCCAGCAGCAGTGGCGGGGGGTGCGGAGGTGGAAAAGGCGGCGGCAGCGCCAGAGGCAGCAGCAGCAGCGGCGGCGGCGGCGGCAGCGCCAGCAGCAACAGAGACCACATGCCCTCAGAGAATGCGTTCTCAGAGGAGTATGTAAAGTCTGTCATCCATCGCTCCATCATGCGCGGCAGCACAACGGTGTCAGACATCCTGAGCTGGCCTTGCGATAACTTCACAGTGCAGCAACAGCTCAGGAAGGTGGCGGCTGATTATTACGTCAGGCCTGATCTCGGCAGGACACGAGGTGTATACGTAATTTGATGTTTTTGTATGCCAGGTGCCCCTACGCTTGATATTATGGCAGGAGGGGGAGACACTGCTAGCTCATTCGGATCCAGCATCCGGCTTCTGCTGATGGCCGGCCGGGACGAGGCACACATGGTCCACTGGCAGGCACAACCATACCAGGTGCCCCTCTACACGCTTTTCACGCACGAGGTGGGAACACTCCTGACCCACCCGGATCCAACATTGGGCATTGATGGCCGGGGCGAGGCACAGGTGCTATATTAGAATACACAATCATACCAGTTGCTCCTATACGTGCTTTTCACGCACGAGGGGGAGACACTGCCGGACCTCTAGGATGCAGTATCGGGCATTTGATGGCGCGGGCGAGGCATACGCGCTCCACTGGCTCGCATTCCTAGCGGGAGACGGCTTCTGCCATGTAGTAGGGTGTAGCTGAATTGTAGCTAGGGTGAATTATACCTGAAGTGTAGTACAAGAATCGAGGGTGCGCAGGAGGGTGCAAGGTGGCGGTTGCCCGAATGCCGTGGGAGCTCCTGCAAGCGCAGTCTCTAGTAAGTAGGCTGCAATGGGGCGAAGCGAATAAATGTCGAGATGATAATGATTCTCCTCCCAAACTCTGCCCCTTTCACTCCTCTGGGATGTGCACCTTTTTTTTTTGCGGGCTGGGGTCTGGGGTCTGGGAACCCAAAATCCAGGTTTCCCACTTGTGCTCCTTAGTAGGTGTGAACCCTGAATTTTGTCAGACATAGGGGGATATAGTGTCTTCATGTACAGGCTTGCTTTTGCCTGATTGCATCTAGGCAAAATAAATGCAGTGGAGGGGCACAATGTTCGATGTTCATGTTAGGCTGTATTCAGCAACCGCCAAACACCCAACTGACAACCATTAGGTAGTTTGTGACCAAGTTTTCCAATAAATTCAAGGTTTGCGAATGGTTACTGCGGATCAGTCCTCGAAAAAATAATAATTGGTGTGGTATTTTTGGTCTCAATGGCAGGGTCGAAAGATAAAGCCCCCTTCACAAAAATCTGTCATTGTCCGCGTATCTGACATAACAGTGCTAAGGTCAATAACGTGCACCTATGGGCGCAGCCCGGAGGTGTAACGTCATTGACCTATGGGCGTAGCTCAAAAAAAGCTCAGCCTTGTGGGCGCCCAGCTGTCTGAATGGGCTAAAAGGAAATGGACTGGCTGGGGTGGGGGAGAAAAGTTGTGTTGTTTCCAGGGGCCCTGGGGACGGAGCCGTACACACTCCAGGTATAGGGCCCGGCCCGGTTCTAACTCTACCAGAGAGTCGGGCGCCCACGCGGTCGAGCCTTTTGTGCATGGCCCAGACTCCGGAGGTCAGTGCCATTACACCTATGGGCCATGCTGGAAAATATCGGCCGCATGGCCCAGAGGTGTAATGTCACATTTGAATGCAGACTCTCTGGCTCAACGGTTACATTTGAGTTTTAGCGACGTACCACCTCAGGTCGATGACGTTACACCTCTGGGCCATGCACAAGGCCTCGGCCGCGTGGGCGCATCAAGTTATAGGTGCATGGGACAGGTGCCCGTAAACATTTTTTAGCTGAGTGGAAAGACACGCCCTCCTTTAAGCACAAGGGCGAATTTGTGACGAATTAAGCCAAACATCTGCAGCATGCATTCACCCAGCGGGTATGCACCGTTTTAATCCGTGCATTCCGCAATCAGCATATGCACTTTTGCTGTAAGGACGATCGTATGTGGGTACTATCTAATTTGGCGTTTCAAATCACCTAATCAGGCACCCTCCGCACAGCTGAGCACGAGCCTCATCTGTCAGTGACGTAAGAGCCTCTGGGCCCAGCCTGCTCAAGAAGGCTCGGCCGCGAGGGTGCTCAACTGTTGAGAAGGGAGAAAAGAGGAAACCAAAAGGAAGAGGGGAGGGGCTATATAAGGAAGGGCCGGGATAACAAGCAAGCCCGACACCTCAGCTCCTCTAGAAACTAGCCCTCAACAATGCTCACAACAGCTTCCACAAAAGCAAGTCAATGGCGTTACACCTCTGGGCCATGCACAAAAAGGCTCGGCCGCGTGGGCGCCCATCCGTTCAGATGGGAGATTAAAATCTAAAAGGAAGAGGGCACACAAAATAAAGGAACTAAAGGAGAAAATGGGAAGGCAAACAAGTCTGACGGCATCTGAGCTCCTCTAGCAACTAGCCCTCAATAACGTCTACAACAGCGTCCACAAAAGCAAGTGCATCCCACCCCTACCCGGCCTGGTACAGCTGGTGGAAGGTAGTTGCACCGTCCGGGGGACCTGCCCACCCCCGCTCCCGTTACTTCTCCCTTGCACTAGGGCATTGTCGGCAAGCATGTACTTCATCGTCTACATGCTCGCCATCACCCCTTGTCCAACAACGTTGGCAGCAGCGTGCCTCTCGCCGCTGACTGCTACACCGCCCTCAGGTGTCAGCAGTGCTGATGGCGCCGAGCCGCAGTTGCAAATTTGTGCACACACACGCACACTCCCTCATGCTGGTGCGGCTCCTGGCTTGCGCCAGCCATGGGCTGAAACCAGGTGCGGTAGGTCGCCGCAGACCTTTGCTCGGTGGTAGGGTCCCTGGGATCCCCCCCTCCGCCTGCGTCCATCTGCGCCTGCTGGTAGGCTGCGTCAACAAGTGCCAACACATCTGTGACGGGTAGGCGTTGTAGGTCCAGTCAGCTGCTGCGTTGCGCAATTTGGGGGCGGCTGCCCCCCGCTCCAGCTCCTCCAGTGCACCCAGCAGATCAGAGCAACAGGTGCGTCCTCCAGTGCCCTGGCTGACTGCAAGGTGCATATCTGCTGCCATGGATTCAGCCATTATGGGCTGTCTTGCTGTGCTGCCGGTGCCACCGCCGCATTGTCGAAGCGGAGGATATGGGTCCACCAGTCTCGCTGTAATGGCTGGATCTGCTGCTCTCTCAGAACCCCCCAGCTGGCGGCTGATGCAGACTGGCGCAAGTGCTGAAGCAGGCAGGACTGCATTTTGGAGTGTAGACATGGCTGCGGCTGGATGTGGCTGGTCGCCGTAGTTGGCCGCAGACACTTCGTAAACAGCTGCCAACCTGATGCGTGTTGGACACTTGGTAGATGGTGCCCTTTCTGTGAACAGATTGGCCAGTTGTGGGTATTTAGAAGGCACATGGGACGAATTGACCAAGGCAATCTCCAGAATGCTGAACATGAGCGCTTGATTGTTGTGGATGCGTTTGGCCGCATGTAAGTACTAATGACATATTTGGAACCACCATTCCGCTTGTGATAGTCTGCCGAACATGAACGCCTGTTCTGAACTGGCCTGGCCATCATGCGCGGGTTTAGGACGGTGTAGGCAGTATCTGTTGCACTGTAAGGGTGCGAGTTAGGCACTTAGTTAGGCGCCCACGCAGCCGAGTAAGCCGAGCCTTTTGAGCAGGGCTCAGAGGTGTAACGTCATTGACTGTAAGGGTGGCAAATGGTCTTTCCTCCTCTCAGAGACACATTACTACCATTGGTTTGGCCGCAAATCTATCCAATCTGTCTACCCTGCTTGGTGCACCTTCTGTGTTAGGGTGCGTCAGTTACAAACCATCTACATCACCACCCACGCAGCCATGGTGGCCTGGTGCAGGTAGCCCTGCTGCTTGAGCCACCGGCCGCCTCTGACCGGGCCAAAGTCAGTCCCCATTTGCGGGCTGCGTGAAGGGTGAAAAAACCTGATCTTCACCGCTGGACAAAAAATGAAACGTACACAAAACACATCTGAGTGCCTCAGCTGAACTCTGTCCAACCATCCGTCCAAACCCCTCAGTCCACACATGGAAGCAGCCCCCCTCCTTCGGATGCGACCACAGCAGTTTCATGAAACCTCCATGATGGAGACATCCAATGTTGGACGCAATCTTGGAGTCTGAGTCTCCCATTATCACCCTTGATCTTGATCATCTTCCGCAATATCCTTCGCTCATGTCCCACACGCCATCAATCTCCACGCAACCTTGGGTTCTGTATCGCCCACGGTTGTGATCAGGCCACGATCTTGGTCAGCACAAAAAGCCCGCCTTCCTCATTAACCGTCGCTTAAATCCTACACGTCGGCCCTTTCCTCCAGCTCGATCACACGTCAGTGCCCCCCCCGGTTGGACACGACCTTGGGTTCCGCATCGCCCACGGTCGTGATCAATTAAGGCTTTACCCGTCGCCCATGTCCTCCACGTCAGCCATCTCCTCCAGCTCGATCATGTTGCGCTGCACGAAGTTGATCACCTCAGAGACTCGGTCGCGGTTGCGCTTGGCGGCCCACATGGCGTTGGTGTGCGCGAGCTCGTTTGCGCGACGCATCTCCGTGGTCACGAGGCGGTCCTCCAGCGCGTCGATCTTGACAGTGTGCAGGTCGTGAGAGGCCTGCGAGGGTTCAGGGTCCAGGGTCCAGGGTTCAGAATTTAGCCAAGCCAGCGCTGCGGCCTGGCAGGTGCCTTCCATAATCCACACCATCCACACCATCCACAGATAATGATATGTTCAATTTATTTATGGCTGGAACCTTGACGTTGTGCAGATCGTGCAAGGCCTGCAAGGCTTTGGCATTACCGTAAAACCGTTTAGGGAAAGCGCCCCCCCCGCAAAATAGATTTTAGTTTTTCGTCGCGCAGCCAAAAATAATTAAAAAACGGCCGCGCAGCATCGAACTTTTAATTTAATTTAACGTCGTGCAGCAGGTTATTAAATGTAACGCCGCGCATCACTGGAAACAATTTAATTTCCTTCCGCGCAGCACTTTCAGCCAGTACAGTAAACTCAGTTAAAACCTTCGTTTGATGCTAGCAAGGATAGTACACGGTCAGCAATACTCAGCATAGTTGTCATCCTCCTCCTCCGCCGGTTCCTGGCCTCAGGAAACGTGTGGCTGTTGGGCCCCCGAAACGTCAGCAGTCGTCAGCACCCGTCTCTGCCTCCAGGATCGAGCTTCGCTGCGGGGACTGGCGTAAGAATCACTCGACGCATGTCAAATCGAACAGTCGCGCGCGAGCGCGCGGTTTTCTTGATATTTGCTGTTTTTAATTCTTAGCGCGCACCCCCAAAATACGGTAGTTGTTTGGGCACCTGACTGACACTCCGCGCACCGCCGATTTTTGAATCAATCTTAGTGCGCAGCCATGTCCGCGCCCCCAATAATAAATTAATTATGAGCAAAGTCAAGGAGATTCTACGGTAGGGTTGATGCAAGTGTACCTTAATTATATATAATATAAAATATAATATAATATATTGTAACTGATAACCCTATGAGGTTAGAATGCAAGCAAGAAGGCCCAAGCGGAGCAAGCGAGGCCTGCAAGGAACAGACATATCAACCGGAACCGATAGACATGCTTTATGGCATGCAGATTGTGTAAAGGCCTGCCAGGAATGCGCAAATGAACCAGGATTAATAGGCGAGCTTCCCAGCAATTCATTCACCTGCAGAGCATTGTCCGCGCGGCCTATCACGCACCCCCTCGTAAACAATGTTTTTGCGCGAAGGCAATCTGAAAGCACGGTACGGTATACTAGATTCGCACGGTCACTGAGAAATTCAATTCCCAGCATTTCAAATCCCAGCCATTCAAATCCCAGCATTTTAAACCCCAGCCTTTCAAATCCCAGCTTTCCAGTCACCTGCAGAGCGTTGACAAGCTGCTCCTTGTCTTGCAGCAGAAGCCGGGCCTCCTCCGGCAAGCTCTCAATGTCGCTATTTTCCTGGGAACTGCAAGGTAGGGTTCAAGGTTTAGGTTCAAGGATAAGGGTGTAATTAATTTGGGCGCAACGCACATGCAACCACGGCGTGGGTGCATATGAGAGCAGACGTCCATTTCCATGCAAGCGTTTGTTTTTTCAAGACTCGGCGAAATGCCTGTTACACCCCGGCCTGCATCGGAAGGCCCCAGGTGTGGCCTGCTATGCAGCTTAGGCCACTGCCCCCCAGCCGGTCCAGGTTTGGTCCCCATCGGACCTTTCTTGGCGTCAGTGTGGCCTAAAAGTAAAGAAAAACATCGATGCCAGTGTTTATTTAGTGATGGCTCAGCGAAGCGCCTGGCCACCACTTGAGAATGACATCCGGGATTGTTCTACCTTGGATGAGAATCGCCAGCCCGGTTTCACATCTGGCAATTCTGAGCCATAACTGGTTGCCTCTTTGAAGCATGGCTATGTGGACGTCTGCTCTCACGCAAGGCAAATGGGCCCAGCTCACATGCACCCCTCTGCTGGTGTTTCCCAGCTGTCCTTGGTCGCATTTTGCCAACATGGATACGGACTCTCAAATTTAACGACGTTAAACCCTACCTGCATGCGGCTATGCGCCCTGCTCAAAAGATCAGGGACATCCCGTCCGTCTGCTCCCAACGATGGCCAGTGGGCCGGTCATTCTGGCACAGCTCACATAGCTCTCAGGGACAGCTTTACCTGGCTGACGCCAACCCCATGCACTCGGGCAGTGGTGTCACACTGCCGGTTGGGAGCTTCACCTGGCTGAGATACCCAGATATGTTAAGCCTGGAGATATATTTAGTCTGGTTGTATTCATTTTTAAATACGTTAACTGTACTGGTATTTTGTTTTAAGCAAATCTAGCCTCTTTGTGCCGCTCATGCGTGTGCAGCCTGCTTACGATGTTCAGAACGGGGGGTGGCTAAAACAACCATAACATTAGCACTGCAGCTCAGGTGGTCACCCAGGTGGTCGAAGCCCACCTGGTTAACTTCCACACTTCCGAACACAAATACAGGAGGTTGATGGTTGAGCCTCACCTAGTTGCACTTTTCGTACCGTATTGTCCGTACTTTTCATACTTCCCCACACACCCAGGTGGTGGAGTCTCACCTGGTTGTACTTTTCGAACATGGACATGGACGTCTGGGATAGCGCCGCAAAGAAGTTGTTCTGGAAGTCGCGGATCTGGTAGTGGGCACATCAGAGAGTTCAGGGTTCAGGGTTTAGGTTTAAGTCGCGGATCTGGTAGTGGGCACATCAGAGAGTTTAGGGTTAAGGATGAAGGGTTAGGTCGCGGATCTGGTAGTGGGCACATTGGAGGTTTCAGGGCAAACTTTTAGTGGCGAATTTGGGCCCATGTTACATGCACCAGGCTTGATACATGCATGCATGCATGCATGTTCCATGCATGCAGTTTGCACCAGGCTTCGCTACATGCATGAACCCAATGGAGCCGTCGCCCACCTGTCCAAAGTACGCGCTGTAGTTGGCCTTGTTTGACTCGGCGATCTCAGAGTAGTTGCGGTCAAACTCCGCCACCAGCTCCTGCAGCGCCTCCACAGTCTCCATCTCGATGTCCAGCAGCTCATCTTTGAGGGCGATCAGCCGGATCTATGCAGGCAGGGTGGGTTTGGGGCAGGGCGGGGTCAGGCGGGGTAGGACAGGGCGTGAATACTGGGCTTGACAGGTGGCAGGCTTTGAGGGCGACCAGCCGGATCTGCGCAGGCGGGGCAGGGCAGGGCAAGGCATGAATATCGGTACTCCGTAGGGCAAGATAGCTTGCTTCAGGGCATCAATAGTTAATTCAACAGGTGGAGGGCCATCAGGCGGATCTACGCAGGCGGGGCAGGGTTGATCGGGTCCGGTCGGGACATCAATACTCAGTTCGGCAAGTGGCTTGCTTCAGGTCCGCACTGGTCATTGGCTTTGAGGGCGAACAGCCGGGTCTGTGCAAGCCGGATCAGCACAGCCGGACATGCCTTGGGAAGGTCTAACTTGAAGAAATCCTGAGGGGTTCACTTGGACAGATCGTTCCACTTGATTCAAACCATTAACCTGCCACCTCCACTCCCTGTCCAAAACGTCTCCGGATTTCTACTGGATGGAAATCCCCATTTAATTCGAACCATAAGATCGACACCCTAAGATCTACAATCTTCAGGTATATGACCTTAAGATCTACAACCCTTAGATCTATAACCCTAAGATCTTTAACCCTAAGATCTACAACCGTAAGATCTACAGCCGTAAGATTTATAACCGGACCCCTCAACCTCCGATCCCTGTCCACTCACCTTCGGATGGTCTATCAGGAACACGTCTCCAGGATTTTCCTGGATGGCGCGTCCCACTTTCTTCTTGATCTTCACATAGACCAGGATGAGGCCCTTCGCTTGGGTGTCGCGTTCACCCAGCAGACCCTGCAAGCGCATATTCAAACACGATTACGACTCGCATATTCAAAAATTTATTTAAATAAAACCTACCCTTACCCTAATGTCCTTTAACCTGAATATAGTAATATCCTCAAACCCCATCATTTAACCCAAACACAACGAAACCCTAACATAGTAATATCCTTTAACCCCAACATTCTAAAACCCTATTATCCTTTGACCATAGTGTTCTTTAACCCTCCAATCCTTAAACCCTTATACAATGAAACCCTTATATCCCTAAACCCCGATATCTTGCATCCCTGACATCCTGTACACCCTAGTATCCTGGAGTGCTAACATCCTCGTACCCTCACATCCCGAAACCCTATTATTCTTATACCCTGACATCCTAAGACCCCCGTATCCTTAGAAACCTCACATCCTGAAACCCTAATACCGGTATCCTCAAACCCTCATATCCTCAAGCCCTGTCATTCTCGGGTTGTAAACCACAACCACCTAGGCACTCTACCCCCATTTTAATCACCTCAAGCCAGTCCTCATGCTCAACCTGCCCCACACACATCCTGAAACCTAAACCTTAATATTAAAAATCTAAATATCGGATCCTGAGGCTCCCACCTTGATTGCCGCAAGCCATTCCTGGTGCTCCAACTGTCCCACACACATCCTGAAACCTACGCCTCAACCTTACAGCTGAACCTTTGAATGTGAGACCCTAAGGCATGTACCTTGAACACCTTCATCCACTTCTCGTGCCTTGCCTGCCTCAAATATGCATGAATCAAATCCTGAACCCTGCAGGCCTAAAAATGCAAACCTTCGAAGCCGGAACCCCAATGCTCCCACCTTGACCACCTCCAGCCACTCCTCATGCTCCGCCTTCTTCTTTGCGTGCTGCTCAAGGATGGTGGACTTCAAATCGTCTGTCGCCAGCATGAACTTCTCCTTGACATCATTCCAGCCATCTGTCAGACCCGGAACCTGCAGGGTCCAGGTTTCAGGGTTTAGGTTGCAGGATTCAGGAGTCAGGTTTAGGGTTTCAACTGTCGCCAGCATGTTCTCCTTGACATCATTCCAGCCAACTGTCAGACCTGAAATGTGCAGGGTGCAGATATCAGGGTTAAGTTTCAGGATGTTGGGGTCAGGTTTAGGATTTCAACTATGGCCAGCATGGAATTCTCCCTGACATCGTTCCAGCCATCCGTCAGACTGGGAACCTGCAGGGTTCAGATATCAACAGGGTTTAGGTTCCAGGTTTCTGGAGTTGAGATTTTAGGATTCAGGGTTCAAGTGTTCAAGGGATCAGGGTTCAGGGTTCGGGACTCTGGTTCCGGGATCAGAGCTCAAGTTAATGGTTTCAGGTTTCCGGGTGATGCTCCCAACCTAAACCCTACACCCCAAAACCTAGCTCATCATTCAAGGAAGTGTGGCTTCCACGCATTGGCCCATTGATTGATTGAACAGCAGTCGTCTCTCAGTTTCATGGGTTAGGGTTTTAGGGTTTAGATTAAGGGTTTCATCAGCAGCCGTCTCACTTTTGGGGGTTAGGGTTTCAACCCCCCAAACCACAGGCATAAGGCACAACCCTTAATCCTTCCTCAAGTACGAAGCACGCCTACTGCCCCGCCCCGCTCCGGGTCCACGTCGACCATGCCCACCCATGCAGCTGTGGGCTTTCACCCTCCACCTACAACTGCAATTTAACTGCAGTTTTAGATGATTGTAAAAGAACAATTTTAATTAACTTGCAAGGTGCAGCTCAACGAGCTTGAAGAGGTGAGATACAAATACCAACCACAATTTATTATCATGGATATGAAGCGGTTTGCCTTGGAGTGCTCGGCAACTTTTTTTTGTTAGACACTACCGTTTTAAGAAACCATTGTCACCGAGCATGCAGCAGACTCTCTTCACCAGCACATTGTGTGCCGCACCAGCATGTAAAATCCTCGCCCATTCCCGCACCTGTGCGCCTGTGAATATTATGCCCATTCCCCGCCAAGAAGCACATATCATCGGGGTACTTCCTTGCCATATCCTCCCACGCAGCTGCCCCCCCCTCAATTCTATCTGCGTGTGCAGCAGTTTATCCCCACCAGCACACAGCACGCCCCACCAGCCTGTCGAGCACGCCCCCCCCCTTACCTGTGCGAAGCACGCCCACTCCGGGTCCTCCTTGACCATACCCACCCATGCAGGTGCGCCCCACCAACCTTCATATGCGTAAGCAGCAGTTCCGCCCTCAGGTTCATAGCACTCCCTTCCATCACGCCCATCCCCACCTACCTGTACTAAGTGCGCCCACTCCGAGAGTTCGCCACCAGCTTTGGGCCATGCCCCCCACATTATCCTGTATCTGCAGCAGTTCCTGGCTCCCCACCAGCCTGCATGATGCCCTCCCCCACCCCCCCTACCTGTACGAAGCCCTCCCACTCTTGGCCCTCCTTGACCCTACTCCCCCCACATTAGCCTGCATCTGCAGCAGTTCCTCCCCACCAATCTGCATGACGCCCTCCCCACCCCCCCCTACCAGAATCAGTCTGAATGCATGTGAGTCAGACAATCAGAATACAGTTTAGGGAAAACAAGTTTAGGGTAAAAGGGTTTAGGGGAAAAGGGTTTAGGGGAAAAGGGTTCAGGGATAAGGGTTTAGGGATAAGGGTTTAGGGATAAGGGTTCAGGAATAGGGGTTTAGGATAAGGGTTTAGGGATAAGGGTTTGGGGCTAAAGGTTAAGGGCATGCTCCTCCCCTGCTCCATCTGCACCTGGTGCTGCTCCATGGCTTGAATCACGCCGTTTAAGGGTGAAGGGTTCAGGGTTTCTTGTTCAGGGTTTCTTGTTCAGGGTTTCGGCATGCAGTTCCCCTCTGCCCCATCATCGCACCTGGTGCTGCTCCATGGCTTGAGTCACGACGTTTGCCGCGACGCGTCGGTACTCTAGGTATGTGAGGTCCTTGATATGAGACAGGACGTAATTGCAAGGGGGGCAGAGGAATGGTTTCCGATGATTTTGAAGACTTCTTAAAGTTCCGTAACATGGCAGCTGCCGGTAGTAATGCCCCTTGGCACTGCCCCGTACTTTCCACACGTCTGTAGCTTTTCACACCCTTGTACTTCCCTCCTTGCAGAGGGCGTTCCTCGCCTGTCTTACTTCTAGGGTGCACCGAACCACTTTTGCGCCCTACTGGGGTGTTGGGGACCAAACTTTGGCATGCCCACGGCCGGCGGCCCTAGCATCAGCGCCTTTGCTGTAACAAGCCCGCATGGTTGTAAGCTGTGCTGTAGCTGAATGGTAGCTGAATGATAGCTGAATGGTAGCCGGAGTGTAGTACAATAAACCGTGGCGTGGTGAAGGTATTCATATGCCCCTGTTAGAGCCCTGCAATTCAGGGGTTTCTAAACCCTTTGTCGATGAGTACCTCGCAGATGAGTTGCGACGAGTATACATTTCAGCTCACCTCAGCTACAATTCAGCTACATCCACAGCTTCAATTCAGCTAGACCACAGCATGCGGCCGTGCAACATGCTACTTTGGGGGGGGGGCATCACCACTGGGCCAATTCTGGCCGATCTGGGCTTAACCTTGACCGACACACGGCTGGCGGCCCAGGCAGCACGGCTGGCAGCAGGGCTGGCAGCACCAAGCCCTGCCGGCTGCAGGCCGTGACGCAATCCAAGTGCAGCTCAAGTGCAGCTGAATCACAACCTAAAACACTATCAGTGTGGAATCCCCACCTCCTGTAGTCGTGCTCCTTGCAGAATGGGTTTCCCGCCAGGTTGACGAGACGCAAGTTCCTGAACTGCCGCAGACACATGATGTTGTCCAGCTTCTTCAGCTGGTTGTTGCCTGCACGGACAAAGTGGAGGTTTCAAAGCATGATTCAGTGTCTGCCAACCATTCAAAATATTCCAACAATCCTCAGGCGCAGCAAACGTTTGCCGGTTCATGATGTTGTCCAGCTTCTTCAGCTGCTTGTTGCCTGTAAGGGCAACGGCGAATGCTTACTGTATGAACGGACAACGGGGAATCGTTGTTGCCTGCACGCACAACGAGGAGGTTTCAGAGCATGATTGATTGTCTGCCAACCATTGAGAGCATGCATGGTTGAGTGTCTGCCAACCATTGAGGGTATTCCAACGATCCTCGGGCGCGGCAAGCGCTTGCCGGTACATAATGTTGTCCAGCTCTCCAGCTCATTCTTGATAGCACAGGTAGCAGGGAATGAATGCTGTTTGCAGAAACAACGGGGAGGTTGAGAGCACGATTGAAGATGGACCAGCAATACGTGGGCACAGCAGGCGGTTGTGGGTACATGACACTGTCCAACTTCTTCAGTTGGTTGCTGCCTGCGCAAACAACGGCGCCTACCGAAAGAACATCGAGGCTTATTCCCTCAAAACACACGCCCCTCATCACCTTCATTTTCTCTTTCAAATGCACGCTGAGGCTCATTGCCACACAAAAAACACGCTCCTTAACGTCTTCATGGCCTCATTCCATCGAGCATATCGACGGCATGTCGAGGTTTATGTCCTACACAACAAGATCCTCAGCGTCCTGATTCCTTCATTATCTCGTTCCACCGCACCTATCGACAGCACGTTGAGGCTGGTGAGCGTGTCCAAGTTCTCAATGACCTCAATCTGGATGTTGAAAATGGACAAGTCGATCAGCTTGACCAACTGCTCCAGCCCCTCGATCTTGCTGATCTTGTTGAAGGACAGATCTAACCTGTTGAGGTTCACCTATGGGGATGGTCAGGTAAAAAGGGAACTGTGTTCAGGGCCATGCGTCCATCATCCAGATAACCTACCCCCCCCCCTCAGTCTTGCTGATCCAGTGGCAGGACAGATCCGGTGGAAGGACAGATCTGGTGGAAGGCCAGATCCGGTGGAAGGACAGATCTGGTGGAAGGACAGATCCGGTGGAAGGACAGATCCGGTGGAAGGACAGATCTGGAGGAAGGACAGATCTGGTGGAAGGATAGATCCGGTGGAAGGACAGATCCGGTGGAAGGACAGATCTGGTGGAAGGACAGATCTGGTGGAAGGACAGATCCGGTGGAAGGACAGATATGGTGGAAGGACAGATCCGGTGGAAGGAAAGATCTGGTGGATGGACAGATCCGGTGGAAGGACAGACCCGGTGGAAGGACATATCTGGTGGAAGGACAGACCCGGTGGACGGAGATATCTGGTGGAAGGACAGACCCGGTGGAAGGACAGATCTGGTGGAAGGACAGATCCGGTGGAAGGACAGATCTGGTGGAAGGACAGATCCGGTGGAAGGACAGATCTGGTGGAAGGACACATCCGGTGGAAGGACAGATCTGGTGGAAGGACATATCTGGTGGAGGGACAGATCCGGTGGAAGGAAAGATCTGGTGGATGGACAGATCCGGTGGAAGGACAGATCTGGTGGAAGGACAGATCCGGTGGAAGGACAGATCTGGTGGAAGGACAGATCCTGTGGAAGGAGAGATCCGGTGGAAGGACAGATCTGGTGGAAGGACAGATCTGGTGGAAGGACAGATCTGGTGGAAGGACAGATATGGTGGAAGGACAGATCCGGTGGAAGGACAGATCGGGTGGAAGGACAGATCCGGTGGAAGGACAGATCAGGTGGAAGGACAGATCCGGTGGAAGGACAGATCTGGTGGAAGGATGGATCCGGTGGAAGGACATATATGGTGGAAGGACAGATCCGGTGGAAGGACAGATCCGGTGGAAGGACATATCCGAGGACAGATCTGGTGGAAAGATAGATCTGGTTGAAGGACAGATCCGGTGGAAGGACAGATCTGGTGGAAGGACAGAACTGGTGGAAGGACCGATCCGGTGGAAGGACAGATCTGGTGGAAGGACAGGTCCGGTGGAAGGACAGATCTGGTGGAAGGACAGATCCGGTGGATGGACAGATCTGGTGGAAGGTTAGATCCGGTGGAAGGACAGATCTGGTGGAAGGAAAGATCTGGCGGAAGGAAAGATTTGGTGGAGGGACAGATCTGGTGGAAGGACAGGTCCAGCTAAGTGAAGTTCTTCTAGACTGGGAAGGTTTAGCGAGGTAGGGTTCCGGAGGTTGGAGTAAAGGGGGTAGGGTCAAGGGGGGTGAATTTAGGGGGTTAGGGGTTAGGGGGCTAGGGTTCAGGGGGGTATGGATGGGGGGGGGGATTCAGGGTTTGTATTTTTGACCATCAACTTCAGCACTTAGATATTGTTGATCTTGTTGAAGGACAGATTAAGCGAATGGAGATGCTTCTAGGGGAGGAGGTTTATGAGAGTTTGGGGTTTGGGTTCAGGGGTTTGGGTTCAGGGTTAGGGACGAGGAGCGGGGAAAGAGAGAGGGAATAGATGGAGGAGCACCTGGGGTGTGGGCAGGGAGATGCTAGGGTTTAGGGTTCAGTGAGAGGTTGGAGTAGCGGATTACTTGAGCGGATTACCTGACATTTATCCCTAAAATTTGGTGTCATGATGTCGTAGTGCTACACACGTGTTATTTCACTCCTCTGCCACGACAATTAGCCACGAGCCACCAAAGTCTAGCAAAATAGTTACGCTACCAAAGGTGGTGGCTGCTCGAGTGCTCAAAGCTCTACCCTCTGAAATATGGAATGGCTTGATAGATAGATATATTCTAGGAGGTTGAAGTGCCAGTATACAATTCCATATGTAAGGAGCGCCCCATGCATGTCCATGCATGATGTATAGCCGGTATAACCCGGGAGGCCTGCTTCCCGGCTTGGGTTGCAGCCCACCCGCCCGCACCCTTAGCCCGGACAACGTTGAGTCTCATTCGGGCTAATACGATGGTGGCCTCCTAGCTGTATAACAATCATGGGCTACATGGGCCCTGCGGCTTGGATAGTAGGTTCAGGAGACATCGCAACGTCAACAGCAGCACGGCTGGCAGCAGGGCTGGCAGCACCAAGCCCTGCCGGCTGCAGGCCGTGACGCAATTCTAGTGCAGCTCAAGTGCAGCTGAATCACAACCTAAAACACAATCAGTGTGGAATCCCCACCTCCTGTAGTCGTGCTCCTTGCAGAATGGGTTTCCCGCCAGGTTGACGAGACGCAAGTTCCTGAACTGCCGCAGACACATGATGTTGTCCAGCTTCTTCAGCTGGTTGTTGCCTGCACGGACAACGTGGAGGTTTCAAAGCATGATTCAGTGTCTGCCAACCATTCAAAATATTCCAACAATCCTCAGGCGCAGCAAACGTTTGCCGGTTCATGATGTTGTCCAGCTTCTTCAGCTGCTTGTTGCCTGTAAGGGCAACGGCGAATGCTTACTGTATGAACGGACAACGGGGAATCGTTGTTGCCTGCACGCACAACGAGGAGGTTTCAGAGCATGATTGATTGTCTGCCAACCATTGAGAGCATGCATGGTTGAGTGTCTGCCAACCATTGAGGGTATTCCAACGATCCTCAGGCGCGGCAAGCGCTTGCCGGTACATAATGTTGTCCAGCTTCTCCAGCTCATTCTTGATAGCACAGGTAGCAGGGAATGGATGCTGTTTGCAGGAACAACGGGGAGGTTGAGAGCACGATCGAAGATGGACCAGCAATACGTGGGCACAGCAAGCGGTTGTGGGTACATGACACTGTCCAACTTCTTCAGTTGGTTGCTGCCTGCGCAAACAACGGCGCCTACCGAAAGAACATCGAGGCTTATTCCCTCAAAACACACGCCCCTCATCACCTTCATTTTCTCTTTCAAATGCACGCTGAGGCTCATTGCCACAAAAAAAACACGCTCCTTGACGTCTTCATGGCCTCATTCCATCGAGCATATCTACGGCATGTCGAGGTTTATGTCCTACAAAACAAGATCCTCGGCGTCCTGATTCCTTCATTATCTCGTTCCACCGCACCTATCAACAGCACGTTGAGGCTGGTGAGCGTGTCCAAGTTCTTAATGACCTCAATCTGGATGTTGAAAATGGACAAGTCGATCAGCTTGACCAGCTGCTCCAGCCCCTCGATCTTGCTGATCTTGTTGAAGGACAGATCTAACCTGTTGAGGTTCACCTATGGGGATGGTCAGGTAAAAAGGGAACTGTGTTCAGGGCCATGCGTCCATCATCCAGATAAGCTACCCCCCCCCCTCAGTCTTGCTGATCCAGTGGAAGGACAGATCCGGTGGAAGGACAGATCTGGTGGAAGGACAGATCCGGTGGAAGGACAGATCTGGTGGAAGGACAGATCTGGTGGAAGGACAGATCCGGTGGAAGGACAGATCTGGTGGAAGGACAGATCTGGTGGAAGGACAGATCCGGTGGAAGGACAGATCCGGTGGAAGGACAGATCTGGTGGAAGGACAGATCTGGTGGAAGGACAGATCCGGTGGAAGGACATATCTGGTGGAAGGACAGATCTGGTGGAAGGACAGATATGGTGGAAGGACAGATCTGGTGGAAGGACAGATCCGGTGGAAGGACAGATCTGGTGGAAGGACAGATCCGGTGGAAGGACAGATCTGGTGGAAGGACAGATCCGGTGGAAGGACAGATCTGGTGGAAGAACAGATCTGGTGAAAGGACAGATCCGGTGGAAGAACAGATCAGGTGGATGGACAGATCCGGTGGAAGGACAGATCTGGTGGAAGGACAGATCCGGTGGAAGGACAGAACCGGTGGAAGGACAGATCTGGTGGAAGGACAGATCTGGTGGAAGGACAGATCAGGTGGAAGGACAGATCTGGTGGAAGGACAGATCTGGTGGAAGGACAGATCCGGTGGAAGGACAGATCTGGTGGAAGGACAGATCCTGTGGAAGGACAGATCGGGTGGAAGGACAGATCCGGTGGAAGGACAGATCCGGTGGAAGGACAGATCTGGTGGAAGGATGGATCCGGTGGAAGGACATATATGGTGGAAGGACAGATCAGGTGGAACGACCGATCCGGTGGAAGGACATATCCGAGGAAAGATCCGGTGGAAAGATAGATCTGGTTGAAGGACAGATCCGGGGTTAGGGGGCTAGGGTTCAGGGGGGTATGGATGGGGGGGGGATTCAGGGTTTGTATTTTTGACCATCAACTTCAGCACTTAGATATTGTTGAACTTGTTGAAGGACAGATTAAGCGAATGGAGATGCGTCTAGGGGAGGAGGTTTATGAGAGTTTGGGATTTGGGTTCAGGGGTTTGGGTTCAGGGTTAGGGACGAGGAGCGGGGAAAGAGAGAGGGAATAGATGGAGGAGCACCTGGGGTGTGGGCAGGGAGGGGCTAGGGTTTAGGGTTCAGTGAGAGGTTGGAGTAGCGGATTACTTGAGCGGATTACCTGACATTTATCCCTAAAATTTGGTGTCATGATGTCGTAGTGCTACACACGTGTTATTTCACTCCTCTGCCACGACAATTAGCCACGAGCCACCAAAGTCTAGCAAAATAGTTACGCTACCAAAGGTGGTGGCTGCTCGAGTGCTCAAAGCTCTACCCTCTGAAATATGGAATGGCTTGATAGATAGATATGTTCTAGGAGGTTGAAGTGCCAGTATACAATTCCATATGTAAGGAGCGCCCCATGCATGTCCATGCATGATGTATAGCCGGTATAACCCGGGAGGCCTGCTTCCCGGCTTGGGTTGCAGCCCACCCGCCCGCACCCTTAGCCCGGACAACGTTGAGTCTCATTCGGGCTAATACGATGGTGGCCTCCTAGCTGTATAACAATCATGGGCTACATGGGCCCTGCGGCTTGGATAGTAGGTTCAGGAGACATCGCAACGTCAACAGCAGCACGGCTGGCAGCAGGGCTGGCAGCACCAAGCCCTGCCGGCTGCAGGCCGTGACGCAATTCTAGTGCAGCTCAAGTGCAGCTGAATCACAACCTAAAACACAATCAGTGTGGAATCCCCACCTCCTGTAGTCGTGCTCCTTGCAGAATGGGTTTCCCGCCAGGTTGACGAGACGCAAGTTCCTGAACTGCCGCAGACACATGATGTTGTCCAGCTTCTTCAGCTGGTTGTTGCCTGCACGGACAACGTGGAGGTTTCAAAGCATGATTCAGTGTCTGCCAACCATTCAAAATATTCCAACAATCCTCAGGCGCAGCAAACGTTTGCCGGTTCATGATGTTGTCCAGCTTCTTCAGCTGCTTGTTGCCTGTAAGGGCAACGGCGAATGCTTACTGTATGAACGGACAACGGGGAATCGTTGTTGCCTGCACGCACAACGAGGAGGTTTCAGAGCATGATTGATTGTCTGCCAACCATTGAGAGCATGCATGGTTGAGTGTCTGCCAACCATTGAGGGTATTCCAACGATCCTCAGGCGCGGCAAGCGCTTGCCGGTACATAATGTTGTCCAGCTTCTCCAGCTCATTCTTGATAGCACAGGTAGCAGGGAATGGATGCTGTTTGCAGGAACAACGGGGAGGTTGAGAGCACGATCGAAGATGGACCAGCAATACGTGGGCACAGCAAGCGGTTGTGGGAACATGACACTGTCCAACTTCTTCAGTTGGTTGCTGCCTGCGCAAACAACGGCGCCTACCGAAAGAACATCGAGGCTTATTCCCTCAAAACACACGCCCCTCATCACCTTCATTTCTCTTTCAAATGCACGCTGAGGCTCATTGCCACAAAAAAACACGCTCCTTAACGTCTTCATGGCCTCATTCCATCGAGCATATCTACGGCATGTCGAGGTTTATGTCCTACAAAACAAGATCCTCGGCGTCCTGATTCCTTCATTATCTCGTTCCACCGCACCTATCGACAGCACGTTGAGGCTGGTGAGCGTGTCCAAGTTCTCAATGACCTCAATCTGGATGTTGAAAATGGACAAGTCGATCAGCTTGACCAGCTGCTCCAGCCCCTCGATCTTGCTGATCTTGTTGAAGGACAGATCTAACCTGTTGAGGTTCACCTATGGGGATGGTCAGGTAAAAAGGGAACTGTGTTCAGGGCCATGCGTCCATCATCCAGATAAGCTACCCCCCCCCTCAGTCTTGCTGATCCAGTGGAAGGACAGATCCCGTGGAAGGACAGATCTGGTGGAAGGACAGATCCGGTGGAAGGACAGATCTGGTGGGAGGACAGATCGGGTGAAAGGACAGATCCGGTGGAAGGACAGATCTGGTGGAAGGACAGATCTGGTGGAAGGACAGATCCGGTGGAAGGACAGATCCGGTGGAAGGACAGATCTGGTGGAAGGACAGATCTGGTGAAAGGACAGATCCGGTGGAAGGACATATCTGGTGGAAGGACAGATCTGGTGGAAGGACAGATATGGTGGAAGCACAGATCCGGTGGAAGGACAGATATGGTGGAAGGACAGATCCGGTGGAAGGACAAACCCGGTGGAAGGACAGATCTGGTGGAAGGACAGATCCGGTGGAAGGACAGATCTGGTGGAAGGACAGATCCGGTGGAAGGACAGATCTGGTGGAAGGACAGATCCGGTGGAAGGACAGATCTGGTGGAAGGACAGATCCGGTGGAAGGACAGATCTGGTGGAAGGACAGATCTGGTGGAAGGACAGATCCGGTGGAAGGACAGATCCGGTGGAAGGACAGATCCGGTGGAAGGACAGATCTGGTGGAAGGACAGATCCGGTGGAAGGACAGATCCGGTGGAAGGACAGATCTGGTGGAAGGACAGATCTGGTGGAAGGACAGATCCGGTGGAAGGACAGATCTGGTGGAAGGACAGATCTGGTGGAAGGACAGATCCGGTGGAAGGACAGATCTGGTGAAAGGACAGATCCGGTGGAAGGACAGATCCGGTGGATGGACAGATCCGGTGGAAGGAAAGATTTGGTGGAAGGACAGATCCGGTGGAAGGACAGATCTGGTGGAAGGACAGATCTGGTGGAAGGACAGATCCGGTGAAAGGACAGACCCGGTGGAAGGACATATCTGGTTGAAGGACGTATCCGGTGGAAGGACAGATCTGGTGGAAGGACAGATCCGGTGGAAGGACAGATCTGGTGGAAGGACAGATCCGGTGGAAGGACAGATCTGGTGGAAGGACAGATCCGGTGGAAGGACAGATCTGGTGGAAGGACAGATCCGGTGGAAGGACAGATCTGGTGGAAGGACAGATCTGGTGGAAGGACAGATCTGGTGGAAGGACAGATCCGGTGGAAGGACAGATCAGGTGAAAGGACAGATCCGGTGGAAGGACAGATCTGGTGGAAGGTCAGATCTGGCGGAAGGACAGATCTGGTGGAAGGACAGATCCGGTGGAAGGACAGATCTGGTGGAAGGACAGATCCGGTGGAAGGACAGATCCGGTGGAAGGACAGATCTGGTGGAAGGACAGATCCGGTGGAAGGACAGATCTGGTGGAAGGACAGATCTGGTGGAAGGACAGATCTGGTGGAAGGACAGATCCGGTGGAAGGACAGATCTGGTGGAAGGACAGATCCGGTGGAAGGACAGATCAGGTGAAAGGACAGATCCGGTGGAAGGACAGATCTGGTTGAAGGATAGATCTGGTGGAAGGACAGATCCGGTGGAAGGACAGATCCGGTGGAAGGACAGATCTGGTGGAAGGACAGATCTGGTGGAAGGACAGATCCGGTGGAAGGACATATCTGGTGGAAGGACAGATCCGGTGGAAGGACAGATCCGGTGGAAGGACAGATCTGGTGGAAGGATGGATCCGGTGGAAGGACATATATGGTGGAAGGACAGATCAGGTGGAAGGACCGATCCGGTGGAAGGACATATCCGAGGACAGATCCGGTGGAAAGATAGATCTGGTTGAAGGACAGATCCGGGGTTAGGGGGCTAGGGTTCAGGGGGGTATGGATGGGGGGGGGGATTCAGGGTTTGTATTTTTGACCATCAACTTCAGCACTTAGATATTGTTGATCTTGTTGAAGGACAGATTAAGCGAATGGAGATGCTTCTAGGGGACGAGGTTTATGAGAGTTTGGGATTTGGGTTCAGGGGTTTGGGTTCAGGGCTAAGGACGAGGAGCGGGGAAAGAGAGAGGGAATAGATGGAGGAGCACCTGGGGTGTGGGCAGGGAGGGGCTAGGGTTTAGGGTTCAGTGAGAGGTTGGAGTAGCGGATTACTTGAGCGGATTACCTGACATTTATCCCTAAAATTTGGTGTCATGATGTCGTAGTGCTACACACGTGTTATTTCACTCCTCTGCCACGACAATTAGCCACGAGCCACCAAAGTCTAGCAAAATAGTTACGCTACCACAGGTGGTGGCTGCTCGAGTGCTCAAAGCTCTACCCTCTGAAATATGGAATGGCTTGATAGATAGATATGTTCTAGGAGGTTGAAGTGCCAGTATACAATTCCATATGTAAGGAGCGCCCCATGCATGGCCATGCATGATGTATAGCCGGTATAACCCGGGAGGCCTGCTTCCCGGCTTGGGTTGCAGCCCACCCGCCCGCACCCTTAGCCCGGACAACGTTGAGTCTCATTCGGGCTAATACGATGGTGGCCTCCTAGCTGTATAACAATCATGGGCTACATGGGCCCTGCGGCTTGGATAGTAGGTTCAGGAGACATCGCAACGTCAACAGCAGCATCGCGCAGCGATCTGAAGACGGGCGAAATGATTTGTTGATTACCGTATGTTTTATTTATGCAATTGGACATTGGTGTTAGGGCTTCGGATCCTGCTGGTTGGATGTTCCGTTGAGGCCGTGTTGTCTATATATTTATTGAAAGCATTATAGTATTCGTTTTATCATGCTTTCAGTAAATTAAATACATTCGAAATATGTGAATCTGGTTTCCCTTGTGTATCTGCGGTTGTGTGCTTGCAGGTCCTAGATGCGCGGGACTCGCTGGCCTGCCGCTGCCCGGACGTGGAGCGGTACATCCGCAGTACAAACCCGGACAAGCGTGTGGTACTGCTTAGTTCTCAACAAGATGGGTGAGTTGTACTGCTGGCCTTTGCCCCGATAGAGATAGCCTCCCGCCCCCTCATGTGCTGCTTTAGTGTGAGTTGGGGTTCAGGGTTTAGGCTTGGGAGTACGGTTTAGCCCTTACCAACATTCCCCCCCTATTGTTCCTCCAGATAGTCTTACAAGCTAGGTAGGGTTGAGGCATATGGGATTTTGAGACATATGGGAATTTGAAACCCTACCCCGTTGCCTCTTGTTCCCCTGACGCGTCTTTCCCCTTTTATTCAGTTCTGCTGTGATCAGAAGACAAAGATCTGTTGTGCACTACACGACATGTGGTACAAGTCCGATGCACCGTTAGATCTGCCTGATGCCCCACAAGATCTTCGAGGCAAAGTGGCTACATTCTGTCTACCGGTACCCGCAACCCTGAATCTTGCAAGCCCCATTGCGTTACAGATCTGACACCTCACAATGTCTTCATCTGAATCCTGCCTCCTGACCCTGCCCCCCCCCTATCTTGCGGTACAGATCTTGTACCTCGCGAGATTGGAGAGAAGTGGCTCAAGTTCTTCCGAGAGGAGTTGCCCACCGTCGCATTCAAGTGCTCCACGCAGCAACAGGCCGAGAAGCTGGGGCGCAGGAAGATGCCCACTAACACCAGCCAAGCAGCGGACGAGGGACTGGGCGCGCTGCAGGTACAGCGTCCTGGTTTTGCTAGTGGGATTATAGTGCTGGGGATGCTACTGGTCTGCTAGTTGGCGGGTAGGAGATGCCCACGAATCAGGCAAAAGAGCCTCTATGTCTCCCTGTCTAGGCAGCCAGGTTCCAGCCCCCTTCACATGGGAGGATAGCATGGCTGCACCCTGGTCCAGGCTGTGCAGGGTACCAGGATTTGAAAGACCAGCCAAGCGGCGGACAAATGGTTGGGCGCGCTGCAGTCAGTGCTCGATACTGCTGCTGGGGCTGCTGCTGAGCTGCTTGTAGGGAGCTAGATGCCCACTAGGACCAGCCGGGCGACGGACGGCGGGTTGAACAAGCTGCAGGACGCGGAGGTTTGCAGGCTGCTGCACCTGGGGCCGCTGCACCTGGGGCCGCTGCTGGGGCTGACAGCGGGCTCCTGATTAGGAGCCAGAGCACGCCCACTAGGATCAGCCGGGTGGCGGAGGGGGGGTCATGTGTGTCGCAGGATGCTGACCAGGGCCAGCCAAGCGTCGGGCAAAGGGTTTGGCACGCTGCAGGTAGCGGAGGCACGCTGCAGCTGTTGCTAGTCCTGGGGCTGCCAGGGGTATGATACTTGGGATATTATAAAAAGCCGAAAAGGACTAGCCATTTGGCTGACGGAGGATCCGACTCAGCAGCAGAGCCTCTTGCAGCTGAGGCTGCTGCTAAGATTGTACCTGCTGGGGTTGCTACCCTTAACCCTGAACCCTGTAACCCTAAATTGTAATATTGATTTCCTAAATCCTCCTTCATGGAAGAGTTCCAGCTGCTTGGGAGCGGACACGTTTAGTTTAGGGTTTAGGCTTGTGTAAACCCTAACTTGCCTTAACCCTAACTTGCCTTAACCCTAACTTGCCTAAACCCTTACTTGCCTAAACCCTAACTTGCCTAAACCCTAACTTGCCTGAAACATGGAACCGGCATCCTAATATTGCTCCTCTGGTCCCTCCCTGCCGTTAGAGTTCCTGCTACCTGGGAGCAGATACGCTGATCCAGCTGCTCAAGAACTACTGCCGCAACACCGGCATCAAGACATCCATCACGATCGGAGTCGTCGGCCTGCCCAACGTCGGCAAGATTTCGCTGATCAAATCGCTCAAGCGGGCGAGGGTGGCCCAGGTGAGGGCGGGAGAGGAGGGTAGCAGATCGGGGGAGGGGAGAGGGGGGCGCAGGTGGGGGCGGGAGAGGGGATGAGTGCGTTGAATGAATCTGAAGGTGGTGCTGGCGCGGGCGGGATTTGGGATGACGGGGGGGGGAGGGGGGAGTGCGAGCATAGTGCAGGCGGGGTGGGGTAAGCGACGAGGCAGGAGATGATGCAAGAGGTTCTCCTGTCAAATGAAATCAGCTTAGTGTTTCGCACACTAGAGATAATGGTTCACACTCTTTTTTGGATTCCTTCCCTTTCTCTTGTTTTGCACGCTATAAATCATGCTTTGTTCCGAGGGGGGGGGGCATAAACAACTAAAAACACCCCATCCTCGAAAAGTATGGAGCTTGACGAGAGCTTTCCATATCTGGTCTTAAAATGCTTTTTGGCCCAATGGTGACTGAGGTACAGAGAGCCAAACAATGAGGATTTCGTGGATTTCACAAAAGCTTGTTTTGCGAATATCTCAGCCCCGAGAAAACTGCATGATATGAAGATCTCACTGCAGAGGGTAGGGCCAGGGCTTTACAACGACCCCCTATGCATGGTCACGGTCAACGTCAAGTACTCGGTCAACTTTTGTCAAACTAGGAGTGGGGCGGGGTCCAAGTCCTTAAAAACAAAGTTTGCTTTTTTTCTTGAAGCCGAGATACCAAAATCCCAAAATTTCTTAGGTGCAACTCCCATGTCAAACGGATGAGTTTTGGAGAATTAGGGGGGATGGGGTCCCTTACTTTTTTCTGCCCCCCCTCACTTTGTTCAACCCTATTTCATCTGCCCCCCAGGCGGGCCACGCCCCGCTAGAGGCTCTCTTGGGAGATGAAATGTACTAGTTTTACGTGCACTGCAAATCTCGTCTTCAACACTCTTCCCGACACTCTTTCCCTTTTTTCTGCAGGTGGGTAACACCCCGGGTGTGACCACTGGCGTGCAAGAGGTCTACCTGGACAAGAACATCAAACTGCTGGACAGTCCCGGTGTGGTGTTCGCTGCGGCCGACTCGGACGCGGCGGCGATTCTCCGGAACTGCGTGAAGATTGAGAAGCTGGTCGATCCTGGTGCGTGCAACGAAAAAACTAGGCTTTTTTTTCGTAGGGTAGGAAGATTCAGTTGCGATTCGGCTACAACTTGGCCGCAATTCAGCTGACGTTCAGCTACAATTCAGCTCCATCATGACCCGCGGTCCTCGGTGCTCCGAATCTGAGTATAGGATGGGGACCTGGTCGACCTTGTTGCACGCAGCAAAGGCTCTGCTAATTTATAGGTTGATTCAGCCACCATTCAGCTACATTGTGGCCAAAGGCTGTCGATGCCCGGAAACTGCGCACAGGTCGAGCAGCTTCTCGACCCTGATGGGTTGACTGGACCCCCAAGATCTGGAGTGTGACGTCGTACGGAAGTACATATCTTACGGAGGACAAGTCGCACGAATCCCGAATCTCTTTCCCAGTCGGTCTCTAACCCTATCCCTGCAACCCTACCCAATCCCCCACCTCGCGTGCAGTTGCGCCCATTGCTGAGATCCTGAAGCGAGTGCCGGCGAAGACGCTGATGCAGCTGTACAAGATTGCCGCTTTCAAGGAGGCTGACAAGTTCCTGCAGCTGGTGGCGCATGCTAGGGCAAGCTGCGCAAGGGAGGCACTCCGGACATGCCGGCAGCAGCGAAGGTGGTGCTGCAGGTGAGGAACAGGAGGGCGATTAGAGGGGGAAGAGGGACGAGAGAGGGAAGAGGGCAATGAATGAGGGTGAAGAGAAGGGGAGAAGGGGAGGAGAGAGGGAGGTGGGCGAGGTGAGGGGGAGGAGGGCGTCGAGAGGGGGGGGAGAGGTGAGGGGGAGGAGGGTGAGGAGAGGGGGGGGAGAGGGAGGAGGGCGAGGAGAGGGGCGAGGAGAGGGGGAGAGAAGGGAGGGAGAGGGGATGGCACTCCGGAAATGCCGGCAGCGGCCAAGGTGGTGCTGCAGGTGAGAGGGAGAAGGCCAGGAAGGGTAGTGACAAAGGGTGTTGCTATAACCTACAGGTTACGGTTTAGGGAGGGGGGGGGTGCGCAGTAGAGACGGGGGGGTCTGTATTTTAGGCAGGAGTGAGAAACCCTCATCCCCAAACCCTGAACCCTAACATTTGTGCCCACGACTGGAATCTAAACCCAACATGAACCATACCCTGAACCCTGACGCTCGTTCCTGAACCCTGAACCGTAACCTTCCTTGCTCAGGACTGGAATGATGGCCGCATCCCCTACTTCACGACGCCCCCCTCACGAGGAAACGAGGAGTTCGCATCGGCTGAGGTACGGATGCTGGATCCTTGTGTTGCTGTTGCTGCTGCCGTTGGTTTTCCAGGCTTCGAAAAGTTCAACCAAATACCCATCAACACACACCACTAGTAAACACTTAACCCTAAAATATACCTTGCATAAGCTGTGGGTGGGTGGGCCTGGAACACAGGTTTCAATGCAAATACTGGTTTATGTCAAAGTATTTACTTGTAGACAGAAAACCAAACCCTGACCCTTGCGCAGGTTTTGGGTGGGGAGGGTGGGTGGGCTAGGGAGTTAAGCAAAGCACTACAAATCCTGTTTTTTCTGTTAAGAAGGAGCTTCCGCTGGAGAACCGAACCCAACCCTGACCCTTGCGCAAGTTGTGGGTGGATGGGCAAAGGAGTTTGACGCGGAGACCGTGTTTGCGAACGAGAAGAGCGCGGTGATCGCCCACCTTATGCCCATGGAGGAGGACGAGGAGGGAGGCGTGAGCGGCAGCGGACGGCCGGCATTCTTCCAGCTGGAGTCGGTCGGAGGCGCAAAGGTGGGGGTATGCCTTTTTCGTTTGTTTGCGCGTCAGCATGGAAAGCAGCAGGGCTTGCCATACCAGGTCCTCTCGGCCGCAGGTGGGGATGTAGCTAAATTGTAGCTGAGGCGCTCACACAGAAAGTGGAAATTTTTGTGTCAAGGTGATGGCCACTTCGGATATTTTCAAGGCTGCTTTTCGTGCGACCCAGACTGCCTTCTGTGGGGCTGCCGGCCGACGGTACACAATGATGTGTGGCCCAAGCAACAGGGCATGCTGCACCATACCCTATGGGCCTCACGGTTTAGCTACATGCAGCACCCAATGTACCTGAAATGCAGCACAGCGTAGTTGAAATGTAGTGTAGGGTAGCTGAAATGCAGCTTATTGTATCTGAAATGTAGAACAGCCGTTTAACCTGGTCCTTTTCGTTGCGCAGATTCACCTGGAGGCGATGGAGGCAGAGGCTCAGAAGGAGCAGGATGGTGGGTTTCATGGAGAGGTCTTGTTAAGGTTTAAGGTGTGAGATATCAGGAAATGTCAGGTATCTGTTCAGATGCAAGGAGGGGGTGTGTTACGGTTTAAGGTTCAGATGCAAGGAGGGGGTGTGATACGGTTTAGGGTTCAGATGCAAGGAGGGGGTGTGTTACGGTTTAGGGTTCAGATGCAAGGAGGGGGTGTGATACGGTTTAGGGTTCAGATGCAAGGAGGGGGTGTGTTACGGTTTAGGGTATAGATGCAAGGAGGGGGTGTGTTACGGTTTAAGGTTCAGATGCAAGGAGGGGGTGTGTTACGGTTTAGGGTTCAGATGCAAGGAGGGGGTGTGATACGGTTTAGGGTTCAGATGCAAGGAGGGGGTGTGATACGGTTTAGGGTTCAGATGCAAGGAGGGGGTGTGATACGGTTTAGGGTTCAGATGCAAGGAGGGGGTGTGATACGGTTTAGGGTTCAGATGCAAGGAGGGGGTGTGTTACGGTTTAGGGTTCAGATGCAAGGAGGGGGTGTGATACGGTTTAGGGTTCAGATGCAAGGAGGGGGTGTGTTACGGTTTAGGGTTCAGATGCAAGGAGGGGGTGTGATACGGTTTAGGGTTCAGATGCAAGGAGGGGGTGTGTTACGGTTTAGGGTATAGATGCAAGGAGGGGGTGTGTTACGGTTTAAGGTTCAGATGCAAGGAGGGGGTGTGTTACGGTTTAGGGTTCAGATGCAAGGAGGGGGTGTGATACGGTTTAAGGTTCAGATGCAAGGAGGGGGTGTGATACGGTTTAGGGTTCAGATGCAAGGAGGGGGTGTGATACGGTTTAGGGTTCAGATGCAAGGAGGGGGTGTGTTACGGTTTAGGGTTCAGATGCAAGGAGGGGGTGTGATACGGTTTAGGGTTCAGATGCAAGGAGGGGGTGTGTTACGGTTTAGGGTATAGATGCAAGGAGGGGGTGTGTTACGGTTTAAGGTTCAGATGCAAGGAGGGTGTGTGTTACGGTTTAGGGTTCAGATGCAAGGAGGGGGTGTGATACGGTTTAGGGTTCAGATGCAAGGAGGGGGTGTGATACGGTTTAGGGTTCAGATGCAAGGAGGGGGTGTGATACGGTTTAGGGTTCAGATGCAAGGAGGGGGTGTGTTACGGTTTAGGGTTCAGATGCAAGGAGGGGGTGTGATACGGTTTAGGGTTCAGATGCAAGGAGGGGGTGTGTTACGGTTTAGGGTATAGATGCAAGGAGGGGGTGTGTTACGGTTTAAGGTTCAGATGCAAGGAGGGGGTGTGTTACGGTTTAGGGTTCAGATGCAAGGAGGGGGTGTGATACGGTTTAGGGTTCAGATGCAAGGAGGGGGTGTGATACGGTTTAGGGTTCAGATGCAAGGAGGGGGTGTGATACGGTTTAGGGTTCAGATGCAAGGAGGGGGTGTGATACGGTTTAGGGTTCAGATGCAAGGAGGGGGTGTGATACGGTTTAGGGTTCAGATGCAAGGAGGGGGTGTGTTACGGTTTAAGGTTCAGATGCAAGGAGGGGGTGTGTTACGGTTTAAGGTTCAGATGCAAGGAGGGGGTGTGTTACGGTTTAGGGTTCAGATGCAAGGAGGGGGTGTGTTACGGTTTAGGGTTCAGATGCAAGGAGGGGGTGTGTTACGGTTTAGGGTTCAGATGCAAGGAGGGGGTGTGATACGGTTTAGGGTTCAGATGCAAGGAGGGGGTGTGATACGGTTTAGGGTTCAGATGCAAGGAGGGGGTGTGATACGGTTTAGGGTTCAGATGCAAGGAGGGGGTGTGTTACGGTTTAGGGTTCAGATGCAAGGAGGGGGTGTGATACGGTTTAGGGTTCAGATGCAAGGAGGGGGTGTGTTACGGTTTAGGGTTCAGATGCAAGGAGGGGGTGTGTTACGGTTTAGGGTTCAGATGCAAGGAGGGGGTGTGATACGGTTTAGGGTTCAGATGCAAGGAGGGGGTGTGATACGGTTTAGGGTTCAGATGCAAGGAGGGGGTGTGTTACGGTTTAGGGTTCAGATGCAAGGAGGGGGTGTGTTACGGTTTAGGGTTCAGATGCAAGGAGGGGGTGTGTTACGGTTTAAGGTTCAGATGCAAGGAGGGGGTGTGATACGGTTTAGGGTTCAGATGCAAGGAGGGGGTGTGTTACGGTTTAGGGTTCAGATGCAAGGAGGGGGTGTGTTACGGTTTAGGGTTCAGATGCAAGGAGGGGGTGTGATACGGTTTAGGGTTCAGATGCAAGGAGGGGGTGTGTTACGGTTTAGGGTTCAGATGCAAGGAGGGTGTGTGTTACGGTTTAGGGTTCAGATGCAAGGAGGGGGTGTGTTACGGTTTAAGGTTCAGATGCAAGGAGGGGGTGTGTTACGGTTTAGGGTTCAGATGCAAGGAGGGGGTGTGTTACGGTTTAAGGTTCAGATGCAAGGAGGGGGTGTGTTACGGTTTAAGGTTCAGATGCAAGGAGGGGGTGTGTTACGGTTTAGGGTTCAGATGCAAGGAGGGGGTGTGTTACGGTTTAGGGTTCAGATGCAAGGAGGGGGTGTGTTACGGTTTAGGGTTCAGATGCAAGGAGGGGGTGTGATACGGTTTAGGGTTCAGATGCAAGGAGGGGGTGTGTTACGGTTTAGGGTTCAGATGCAAGGAGGGGGTGTGTTACGGTTTAAGGTTCAGATGCAAGGAGGGGGTGTGTTACGGTTTAGGGTTCAGATGCAAGGAGGGGGTGTGTTACGGTTTAAGGTTCAGATGCAAGGAGGGGGTGTGTTATGGTTTAGGGTTCAGATGCAAGGAGGGGGTGTGTTACGGTTTAGGGTTCAGATGCAAGGAGGGGGTGTGTTACGGTTTAGGGTTCAGATGCAAGGAGGGGGTGTGATACGGTTTAGGGTTCAGATGCAAGGAGGGGGTGTGATACGGTTTAGGGTTCAGATGCAAGGAGGGGGTGTGTTACGGTTTAGGGTTCAGATGCAAGGAGGGGGTGTGATACGGTTTAGGGTTCAGATGCAAGGAGGGGGTGTGATACGGTTTAGGGTTCAGATGCAAGGAGGGGGTGTGATACGGTTTAGGGTTCAGATGCAAGGAGGGGGTGTGTTACGGTTTAGGGTTCAGATGCAAGGAGGGGGTGTGTTACGGTTTAAGGTTCAGATGCAAGGAGGGGGTGTGTTACGGTTTAGGGTTCAGATGCAAGGAGGGGGTGTGATACGGTTTAGGGTTCAGATGCAAGGAGGGGGTGTGATACGGTTTAGGGTATAGATGCAATGAGGGGGTGTGTTACGGTTTAGGGTTCAGATGCAAGGAGGGGGTGTGATACGGTTTAGGGTTCAGATGCAAGGAGGGGGTGTGATACGGTTTAGGGTTCAGATGCAAGGAGGGGGTGTGATACGGTTTAGGGTTCAGATGCAAGGAAGGGGTGTGATACGGTTTAGGGTTCAGATGCAAGGAGGGGGTGTGATACGGTTTAGGGTTCAGATGCAAGGAGGGGGTGTGATACGGTTTAGGGTTCAGATGCAAGGAGGGGGTGTGTTACGGTTTAAGGTTCAGATGCAAGGAGGGGGTGTGATACGGTTTAGGGTTCAGATGCAAGGAGGGGGTGTGATACGGTTTAGGGTATAGATGCAAGGAGGGGGTGTGTTACGGTTTAGGGTTCAGATGCAAGGAGGGGGTGTGATACGGTTTAGGGTTCAGATGCAAGGAGGGGGTGTGATACGGTTTAGGGTTCAGATGCAAGGAGGGGGTGTGATACGGTTTAGGGTTCAGATGCAAGGAGGGGGTGTGATACGGTTTAGGGTTCAGATGCAAGGAGGGTGTGTGTTACGGTTTAAGGTTCAGATGCAAGGAGGGGGTGTGATACGGTTTAGGGTTCAGATGCAAGGAGGGGGTGTGTTACGGTTTAGGGTTCAGATGCAAGGAGGGGGTGTGTTACGGTTTAGGGTTCAGATGCAAGGAGGGGGTGTGTTACGGTTTAGGGTTCAGATGCAAGGAGGGGGTGTGATACGGTTTAGGGTTCAGATGCAAGGAGGGGGTGTGTTACGGTTTAGGGTTCAGATGCAAGGAGGGTGTGTGTTACGGTTTAGGGTTCAGATGCAAGGAGGGGGTGTGTTACGGTTTAGGGTTCAGATGCAAGGAGGGGGTGTGATACGGTTTAGGGTTCAGATGCAAGGAGGGGGTGTGATACGGTTTAGGGTTCAGATGCAAGGAGGGGGTGTGTTACGGTTTAGGGTTCAGATGCAAGGAGGGTGTGTGTTACGGTTTAGGGTTCAGATGCAAGGAGGGGGTGTGTTACGGTTTAGGGTTCAGATGAAAGGAGGGGGTGTGATACGGTGTAGGGTTCAGATGCAAGGAGGGGGTGTGATACGGTTTAGGGTTCAGATGCAAGGAGGGGGTGTGATACGGTTTAGGGTTCAGATGCAAGGAGGGGGTGTGATACGGTTTAGGGTATAGATGCAAGGAGGGGGTGTGTTACGGTTTAAGGTTCAGATGCAAGGAGGGGGTGTGATACGGTTTATGGTTCAGATGCAAGGAGGGGGTGTGATACGGTTTAGGGTTCAGATGTGAGATATCAGATATACGCCCAGGAGGGCATCTAGTGGTGGGTTTGGGGTGAAGGCCTAAGGACAATCGGTGTTTGGCAGGGCGTTTACTTGTCTAGTTTAGGGTTAATGGCTAAGGTTATGGAGGGTGTGTGCTGGGGAGGGTGTCTGGTTTAGGGTTGAGGTACGAGGAAGATGCACGTCCGGGAGGGCGTCTAGGTTAGGGTTTAGGGTTTAGTTGTGAGGAGGAAGTGTGTAAGGGTTTAGGGATAATTTGAGTGGAGGGTGTGTGTTGGGGTTTAGGGTAAAGATGTGAGAAGGATGTGTGTTTGGGAGGAATTCCAGTTGAGGCTGAAGGTTTAGGATGATGGCAGGTGTGGGTATGGCTGACGATCGTAAGCGTTTAAAGTGCAAGGAGGAACCCTAAACTCTAAACCCTATGGGTATGAGGCAGGGTGCCGGTGTGCTTGATGCTTGGTGGGGATTACAGATGGCAGGTATGGGACCTGAGTTCAACGAGGGTCAATGGGGATGAGATAGGGTTTTAGCTGGGACAGGAATTGGGTGAAATGGGGCAACTTCCGCTCAAGCTCCGAATGCTTCCTGCACACAGCCTTAGGTTGCCTGTTTTAAAACTTGGATCCCAGATCCTTGCTCACTTCTGTTAACACGTGGGTTGTGCACTGCACCACAAATGCAGTCCAGGTGCACAGGCACTATCAGCTGGGTTTACAAGTCCACAGCCTGATCTTCAAGCGACGTCTGCTTCTGGGTTGCCACACCCTTCGTAAGCAGGTATTAGCTTGGAATCTCCATGTCGAATTCTCTGCTCAGATCCGTTGGTCATGTAGAAAAAATTCCAGTCCTCACAGCACATGCACCCTCAGCAGAATTCGATGAGTCAGGCTGATCAGGCCTATCCCACTTCGTTCCTTTTAATTGGACACGTGAGTTTTGCTTCGGGTCCGTGGCGGACTTCTTCCCCACTAAGTGGCGGACGCCTACGGGCGGACTCAGCGACTACACGCTGGCCGCGGATGCGCGGCGCGTTAAGCTGTGGCTGGAAATTCTAGATGACAGACACGGAGTTGCACTTGTAGAGCTAGACTTCAGGCTTTCCTGGTAGCGAACCAGGTAAGCCGAACTGGGTCACTCACCGCGTGACGCGGGGGATGCCGTAGACGTAGACTGCGGACGTTGTCCTAGGTCGAGTAGGGCATCTTGTTAGGGAGTCTTAAGCTTGCTACGTCGGCTGGGTAGCTGATCTAGGCTTGACTGTTGACGTGGTACTGACTTGATGCTCTTCACTGGGCATATCCTGGATACTGGCCGGTGCGGTTTACAATTAGGGGTCTGTCCAATTAGAAGGAACGAAGTAAGGGACAGTGGGCAAGCCAGGATACAATGTCCCGGCAAGCCCTTATTACTAAGGTACGGGAAATCTTGGCCTCAGATCTACCCGAAAGTGGGAAGCTGGGCTTCTAACCCTAAAAGAGGGGCTCCGCAGGGAAGCTGCGGAGTCTCCGGGGCCGCAGTAGCGGTCCCTACGGTTTTGGCACGTATACTGCATTATACCGTGACATACCTGGTTGAATGCGTGTCAGGTGCATTACTATAATTCAAAGACGGAACCTTAGATGTCGCTGATTCGCTGTAAGATTGGCATTTGGGGTTTACTATACATGCACGAGATATCTGGGGCCCGGAGCCGTAACGTCACACCTCCGCTATGGGGCACAAGGTCAATGACGTTACACCTCTGGGCCCTGCTCACGAAAGGCTGGGCCACTTTGGGGCACGAACAAGTAGTTGAAAATATAACGGTTTGGGGGGAGGATGCGTGGGGAAGGAACAGATGAACAAATTAAACTTAAGGAACGGACAGCAGGAAAACAAAGTATGACATTCTAAGGAATCCCAAGCAAACACTAAAATTCCGCGCCTCACCCACATCAATTATCAACCATATTCCATCAAAAGTAGGACTTCTTACACCTGCCTGCCTTAGCCAACGACGTTGCACCTCTGAGCCCTGCTCATAAAGCCATAATGCTCCATCGCGTGGCCGGGCATCCAGCAACTCCTGGCAGTCTATCTGTGACACAGTCTGAAGCTCTCAACGAGCGCAGGTTGCGGAGCGCCATACAGATGCGGCCAGCAATCTATTACCTTCCAACATATTTCGAGAATCTAAATGTGACGCACTTGCATACCGGTATCTACATGCGCCTGCCGACCACGTCATCGTCATTTACCGGCTGATGCAAAAATAAGATATCAGCCTAAACCCCGGCTCAACGAGACGAGTAAAATCAATTTGATTCCATCCCTGGTATTCTCCTCGATCTTTCTCGGAGCTGCCCTGCCCTCAGCGATTATCCAGAAATCCAAATCAGCTAGGGACGGATTCAAATTCAAACAAGTTCCATATGAAGCACATTTGTAACAGAGTGGCACTTATAATGCCTTAGAATGCCTTCTTGTTTCCATGTCTATTGCATCCATGCTAGTTGCTAGGATATCAAACCATTAGTTATGCTAGTTCGCCTATTACTCTAGGCGGATTGAAGCCGTTCCGTTTGTGTCTCTTTTCCGAATCTCCTTCCGAAGTTCGGTGATTACTATAACTGCCATGACTAAGCTGACTGTAGCCATGACACTATGACACCATGACATGCTGACTAAGTTCCATGACACTCTGACTGTGTCCATGACCCTACTATGCATGGTAGTAATTGTTATTTGTCATAGACTAGGGCCTGCCTAGTCTGCCTTGTCTTCTTATACTCTGAGCTTCTTTTCACGGATAGATTGTTATTGGATGAATCTGTTGGACCGCTGTCCATCTTTGTAACAAGCACGAGGCTGCCACTCTCCGGACTCCCCGATTCCCCTTCTCCGCTCTGAGCTATTGTCAAGACAAGCTGCTACAAGTAAGGGCCTTATCGTGTATACTGCCCTGCTTCAACATTCAAGCCACGTTCGACCTGGAAGAGGACTGGCAGCATGCAGGTCCACCCAGAAAATGCGAATCCACTTCAATCTGCCGTCCACAGCAGTGCTCATTCTCAAGCAGCACCAATCCAGTCACCATCGGAATCGGAATCTGACCTCGACTTCGACCTGCTGACATTGCAAAAAGTAGATTGTGCCACCGATCAGTTTCAAAATCTTGTCCGGGAGCAGGGCCCTGCCGATTGGGCTCTCCCAGATTTCGAGGAGGGTTGCAAGCCTCATCGAGCAGGATCGCACTCCTCGTTCACCCGCTCCCCGCTGCTGCTGCCGTCCCCGCGAGGCGCGGTGAGGGAGATGCCTCTGGCCCCTGACCCAGCGGGCGCTTCGCAGACAGGCAGCACGAAGAGCAGCTCAAACAACGAGGAAGATGATCAAGCTCGGTCTCAGCTGTCAACAGATCACAAGCAAGTGAGTTGGCTGAAAGCGTCTCGGCTGCTTGGGTCAGCGGTCAAATCCATGCCTCGCAGGGCTCAGAATGTTTCATTTTACCTGTCGGCTGTTTTAAGCCCAGCCTGAACTCGCAAAATATAGCAGCTCCTCATATACCTGCATCCCAGATACTTCATCATGGTCGGAAGCCCAGACAGCGTCAGCGCTTGCACCACGCAATTCAGCTGCATGTAGAACCCTGAAGCCTGCTAGGTACTTTTGAAATACTGCAGCCCTCTTTGCATGTATCCCTAATTAACAAGCCCAAACAGTGCAAACTCCCAGGCCTTGCACTTTATTTAAAAGTCTTAACTCCGGTTGCTGCCTGGTCCTAGTGTTGAGGTAGAGGTAGAGACACGCTCAGTCACTCTGACATCTGGCTCCAGGTCTTAGAGTGGCTGCGCGTCTCCGTCCCTAATCCAGACCTTAAACCATTTCGAGGCCATGCTGCTGTCATCGTCCCATCTGACTAACAAATTGCCTATTCAGGCCATGCTGCTGTCTCTGTCCCATCTAATAAAGGAAATACATCCACACCTCTGCCACAGGAAAAATATAAAGACCTGTTTTGACCCGAGATTGTCGGATCTCAGCTACCTCTGCCCCACTGCTCTGAGCCCACCGAGCCTGCTGTGCCCAAGCACGGAATCATGACCTTCAAGCAGCCTGCTCCTGTGACGCCCATGCAGCAGCAGCAGGCAGAAGCGGCAACAAAAGCAGCCCAGATGATTGTTCCTGACCAAGGGACCCCCGTTCCAGGCGATGCGCCCCAGCTGGTGCCTGCTCAGCTGATGCCAGCAGTCCAGGTGATTGTGCCTGACCAAGGGACCCCCGCTCCAGGCGATGCACCCCAGCTGCTGCCTGCTCAGCAGATGCCAGCAGCCCAGGTGATTGTGCCTGACCAAGGGACCCCGTTCCAGGCGATGCACCCCAGCTGCTGCCTGCTCAGCAGATGCCGGCAGCCCAGGTGATTGTGCCTGACCAAGGGACCCCCGTTCCAGGCGATGCGCCCAAGCTGGTGCCCGCTCAGCAGATGCCGGAAGCCCAGGTGATTGTTCCTGACCAAGAGACCCCCGTTCCAGGCGATGCGCCCCAGCTGGTGCCCGCTCAGCTGATGCCGGCAGCTCGGGTGATTGTGCCTGACCAAGGGACCCCCGTTCCAGGCGATGCGCCCAAGCTGGTGCCCGCTCAGCAGATGCTGGCAGCCCAGGTGATTGTTCCTGACCAAGGGACCCCCGTTCCAGGCGATGCGCCCAAGCTGGTGCCCGCTTAGCAGATGCCGGCAGCCCAGGTGGTTGACCTAGACCAAGGGATCACCGTTCCAGGTGATGCGCCCCAGCTGGTGCCCGCTCAGCAGATGCCGGCAGCCCAGAAGGCAGCGTGTCTGATGCCCATGTCTAAGCAGCAGTCTGATGGCCCTCAGCAGTGGCTTGTGCCTCCACGGCCTCTAGTCCAAGAGCCTGAGCCCCTTGAGTCTTCGGCCCAGCAGCCGAAGCAGGAGCCCTTGGAGTGCTTCTCCATGTTCCTTATCTGCCTTGGCTTCCTCGTCATCCTTGTCTCCATCCTGGTGGTATTCGGCCATGCTCTGTCACTGTTTCAGCAAGGCTACCTGAGGTCACCATGTCAGGCCGGCCCGGCTGTCGTATCTGCTTCAGTGGGCGCGCTGGGGATCCAGGATCGACTGCGAGCTATCGACATGACCTTGGCCATTACCGTGGAAGAGATCAGGTGGGGGCTACAAGCTCGCTTGACTGTGGGCCGCAGATTCAGATGCTGGTGATATTGGGCTAGGAAGAAAATAGGAAGGACGACAGAATTTTAAGGGAGCGAGGCTTGGGCAAAATGGAATGCAGGCACGATTGCCCTCACACTTTGGAGCCCAATGGAATATTTGGGATATATTATATATAATCTATACAGTACCCAAACCATGAACCTGTACTGTCAGTAACAATTTAAAGTAAAGAGCCCACATACCATGGCATTTGCTCTCTTCCTCCCAACTTCACTGTTGGGCGCCCACGCGGCCAGGTGATTTTTTAGGAGGGCCCAGAGGTAGTATAACGTATCTGACATGCCATTTCAATGCCGTAATAAGCCGGCAGTTCAATTGTTTGTCAGTACACTCTGCTTGTGTGTCAAAATACACTCAAACTGACTGTGCATGCTTAACAACACCCTTCTTCACTGTAACTTTCATGACACAAGAATCAACTGCCCAAGAGATTGGCAGCCTCACGGACAGCCTGGAATCAATCATCACCCACGCCAAGGCCCTCATCCAGACACATGACCCACAGCTGACCGTCCAGGAGAGCAACGGATACATAAGCATCAAGGAATCCGAACACACGGCCATGATGCTCATAATCAATTGCGTGTTAGCGTTCTACTTTGCATATTCATGCGTAAACTCTTGGCCATCCACATGGGTGGTTAAGTGACTTTGCTACGGCTTCGTTGTCATGCTTGACGTAAAGGATCTGGACTGGAAGTTACAAATGGTGCTGCATGGGGAGTAGGGTTTTGCTGCGTGGTCTTGCTTGCATATGGCCAGAGGGTACTGGAAGGGATCAGACCTGGCTCTTCTTTGGTCGTCAGATGCAGGACTGTCTAGTCATTTTTCTGGACGGCAGGAAGTGTGATCAGGGCTGTCTAGTAATTTTCTGGCGGTTGGAAATGTGATCAGGGCAGTCCAGTCATTTTTCTGACAGCAGGAAGTGTGATCAGGGCAGTCTCGTCAATTTTATGACGGTGGGAAGTGTGATCAGGGCTGTCATTTGGCAGGCAAGAAATGTGACAACAGGACAAATATGATGCTTTGTGTTCCTCTCTGTCTTTCCTGTCCACTTCTAACTTGGGCTTCCTTCTAGCTCCCAGCACTATTGGGCGCCTTTGCAGCCAAGCCTTTTGAATAGGGCCCAGAGGTGTTTTGGCTGTACATCAAGGAATAGTTGTTTGCAATCGTAGTTTTGGGTCGAACTGAAAATGAATTTCAAATACCGGTAATTGGGACTGAATTACAAATGACTGTAAAAGTACTTTTGTGGACTCAACAAATCCTCAGGCGACATTACCCTGGGGAAATATTTCTTAGGCTAAATCCTTAGGCCCCAGGCAAAGAAATACCAGTTTTCCTATCTGGGGTCGACACGTATTCAATTGTTTGACACCTCATGTACATCTGGCATTAAAATGCATGATTGTGCTTTCAAATAACGATATTTAATCGAATTAATCCCCTTCAGACATTGAAACGTCTACGCCTCAAGTATATTTGCCAAATTCCATCAAAACAAGGACATATCACACATTCACACATGCCTGCCTCAGTCAATGACGTTGCACTTGCACCTGAGAGCCTTGCTCATAATGCCCGGCTGTGTGGGCGCCCAACAACTCTTGGAAGTCTGTGACATAGTCTGGATCTCTGGTCTGGAGGGCCGGTCCATCCTCACTCCTCAGGTTCGTAACTTTTCCTTGACGCCAGGCCATTGAAAGCAAAGCATGCATCGCATCCTCCACATGACCACATCAGGCGCGAGCCGCGAGGTGCCCACGCCAGCCACTGGGTGCTGGCCTGCTGGGCATGTGCTGCTGATGCAACTTCCTTAACTAACATGACCAGACTACCACCCTTAAAAGAGTGGCCGAGATGAACAAACGCAGGTTACGCAGCTCCCTTCACATGTGGCCAGCTATCAATTACCTTCTTACACGTTTGAGAATCTAAATGTGACGCACTTGGATACCGGTATCTACCCTGGTATCTACATGCGCCTGCCGAGCACGTCATCGTCATTTGGATGCAAAAATCGAGGGATCGGCCCGAACCCGCCAACCCAGTGGGCTCGATGCAACGATTAAAAGCAATTTGATTTCAGGCTTTCAGCCTTGGTATTTCCCTCGATATTTCACGGCATTGCCCTATCCTCAGCGATTATCCAGAGGTCCAAATCAGCATCGGATTCAAATTCAAACAAGCTCGAGATGAAGCACATTCAAGCCACGTTCGACCTGGAAGAGGACTGGCAGCAGGTCCACCCAGAAAGTGCGAATCCATTTCAATCTACCGTCCACAACTCTGCTCATTCTCAAGCAGCACCTATCCAGCCACCATCGGAATCTGACTTCGACTTCGACCCGACATTGATTGCAAAATGCAGATTTCGCTGCCTATCAGATTCAAAATCCAGGCCGGGAGCAGGGCCTTCCTGATTCGGCTTCTTCATATTTCGAGCAGAGTCACATGCCTCATCGAGCAGGGTCACTCTCCTCGCTTCTGCTGCCGCGAGGCGCGGTGAGGGAGATGCCTTTGGCCCCTGATCCAGCGGGCGCTTCGCAGCATGCGGGCGACGCGAAGAGCTCGAACAACGACGACGATTATTACCAAGCTCAGGCTCAGTGGCCAACTGATCGCAAACAAGTGAGTTTGATGGAAGCGTCTCGGCTGCTTGGGTCAGCGGTGGATTCCATGCCCCTCATTGCCTCCTTCAGGACTCAGGATGTTTCACTCTATCTACCTGTCTGCTGTTTAAAGCTCAGCCTGAACTTGGAAAAGAAAGCAGCTCCTCACCTGCCTGCATCTCAGATACCTCATAATGGTCAGAAGCCCAAGCAGCGTCAGGGCCTGCAGCAGCACGCAATTCAGCTGCATGGAGATAGAACCCTGAAGGCCTGACGGAAGCCGGCTACTTTCAAAATACCGCAGCCCTCTCTCTGCCTGAGTTTGTCCCTCATAACCAAGCCCGAGCAGTGCACACTCCCAGACCTTGCTGCCACGTTCTGGGAATACTTGCTCCTCAGGAACCTGAACCCCGGCTGCTGCCTGGTCTTGATGTTGACGGAGGGACACGCTCAGCCACTCTGACATCTGGCATCATCTGCGCGTCTTCGTCCCTAGTAGTCCCGGCCTCAAAACCTGTTGAGACCAAGCTGCTGTCACCGTCCTATCTGACTAACAAAAATAAGTCCATACCTCTGCCGCAGGAAAAAGAGAAAGATCTGTTTGGACCCGAAATTGCCGGATCTCTGCTACCTCTGCCCCAACGCACTGCGGCCACCAAGCCTGCGGTGCCCAAGCACGCAATCATGCCCTTCAAGTCTACACACGAGCAGGCTGCTCCTGTGACGTCTGTGCAGCAGCAGCAGCAGCCTGCCGCAGCAACAAAAGCAGCCCAGGTGATTGTTCCTGACCAAGGGACCCTCCTTCCTGGCGATGCGCCCCAGCTGGTGCCCGCTCAGCTGATGCCGGCAGCCCAGGTGGTTGTTCCAGACCAAGGGACCCCCGTTCCAGGCGATGCGCCCCAGCTGGTGCCCGCTCAGCAGATGCCGGCAGCCAGGGTGGTTGTTCCTGACCAAGGGACCCCCGTTCCAGGCGATGCGCCCCAGCTGGTGCCCGCTCAGCAGATGCCGGCAGCCCAGGTGGTTGATCCAGACCAAGGGACCCCCGTTCCAGGCGATGCGCCTCAGCTGGTGCCCGCTCAGCAGATGCCGGCAGCCCAGGTGATTGTTCCTGACCAAGTGACCCCCGTTCCAGGCGATGCACCCCAGCTGGTGCCCGCTCAGCAGATGCCGGCAGCCCAGGTGATTGTTCCTGACCAAGGGATCACCGTTCCAGGCGATGCGCCCCAGCTGGTGCCCGCTCAGCACATGCCGGCAGCCCAGAAGGCAGAGTGTCTTGTGCCCATGTCTGAGCAGCAGCCTGATGGCCCTCAGCAGAGGCTTATGCCAGCACGGCCTCTTGCTCAAGAGCCTGAGCTCCGTAAGCCTGCGGCCCAGCAGCCGAGGCCGGTGGGTTGCTTCGAATGCTTCGTCATCTTCCTCATGGTCGTCTACATCCTGGTGGCATGTTGGCAATTTTGCGTCCTTCTGTCACTATGTCTGGAAAGCTACCTGAGGACGCCATCTCAGGCCGGCCTGGCCGTCGAATCTGCTTCTGTGGGCATGCTGAGGATCCAGGATCAACTGCGAGATATCGACATGACCTTGGCCAATGCCGTGGAAGAGATCAGGTGGGGGCTACGATATCGTTTGACTGTTGGCCACAGATTCAGATGCTGGTGATAATGGGTTAGGAAGAAAATATGGGAAGGACAGAATTATAAGGGAGCGAGGCTTGAGCAAAGTGGAATGCAGGCACGGGTCCCCTTGCATTTTGGAGCCCAATGGTTTACAATATATACAAAACTACGAGCCTGCACTGTATGTAACAATCTTGAGTATAGAGCCCAAATACTATTTACTTTCTTCCTCCCAAGTTCACTGTTGGGCGCCCACACGGCCAGGCCCAGAGGTAGTATCACGTCATTGACATTCCATTTCAATGCCGTAATTGATAAGCCGGCAGTTCAGTTGTTTGTCAGTACACCCTGCTAGTGTGTCAAAATACACTCAAACTGACTGTGCATGGTTAACAACACCCTTCTTCACTGCAACTCTCAGGACACACGAATCAATTACCCAAGAGATTGGCAGCTTCACTGACAGCCTGGAATCAATCATCACCCACGCCAAGGCCCTCATCCAGACACATAACCCACAGCTGATCGTCCAGGAGAGCAACGGAAACAGAAGCGTCGAGGATTTCGAAACCGTCATACAGTGCATAATCACTTGCGTGCGATCGACGTACGACGTACTGATGTCATGCATGGGCTTTCGGCCATCATCATCTGTAGTGAAGTGACTTTGAATCCTTTGATATGGCGTCGTTGTCATGCTTGACGTAAATGATCTGGTCTGGAAGTTACAAATGGTGCAGCATGGGGACCAGGGGGGCGCTTGCATAAGGCCAGAGGGCACTGCAAGGGATCAGACCTTTGCTTTGGTCGTCAGATGCAGTGCTGTCTAGTCATTTTCCTGAAGGCAGGAAGTGTGATCAGGGCTGTCTAGTCATTTTTCTGACGGTGGGAAGTGTGATCCGGGCTATCTTGTCATTTCTGGCTGAGGGAAGTGTGATAACAGGACAATTATGATGCTTTGTGTTCCTCCCTTTCTTTCCTGTCCCCTCCTAACTTTAGCCTCCTTCTGCCAGCACTGTTGAGCGCCCTCGCGGCCGAACCTTTTAACATGGCGCAGAGGTGTTATGTCAGTACTTCCAGGGATACAGTTTGGTTGGGTACATGGTCCCTTAAATCCATTTACCCCTATTGGCACCTTCTGCTGATAAGTGAACTGTAGAGCACTCACGCGACCAAGACAAGACAGTGGCGTGGGAGAGAACCTCATAGAGCAAAATATAAGCCCCAGTCATGAATATAATGTGGGTGCCAAAGAGTTCCGCCAGTTGCTTGGTCCTGGCTGTGTGTGGTAGCTGAATTTGAGCCTAGTCATTCCCTACCAGCCCCATGCGGCCGAGTATTCAGCAGGGCCCAGCGGGTGTGCACCGATCGAAATGTATATGAAAATTGGGATGTAAGCAATACGACACTGTTTAACATCGGAGGTCCAGCAACTTGTTTGTCGCTGCGGCTCATGAGAACACACAGCTGACAAATTGCTGGAATGCGCTCTAGTTGGCTATGCCTTTCCAGTGCTGTTACCGTTATGCCACTTTTGCTGTACCCATGCCACTGTGTAATCTAGTTTGCGCCAGGCCACTCATAGCAGGCCGCTGCGCAGCCGTCGCCACTGGGTAAATTATGATGAAGCCCTTCCCCAGCCGGTGGCCTAAGCAGCTGGGCCTGCTGGCTTTGCTGCACCAGGCATTCTCCACCATAGGACGTAATGTAGCTGAACTGTAGCTAAAATGCAGTAAATAAAAGGAAGGAGAACCAAACTCCTTGGCATGCCATGCAGTCCTAGCAGCTGATCCAGTTCCCACTTAGGGGCATATTCACAGCTGCAAATGGCATTATGAAGGAGGAGAAAGCCTCATAGCAGGTGTCAATCATGCTGGACACGAAGCATTTCATTTTAGTTAGATTACATCCAGTGCATCAATGCTTGAATGGAAGGGAGGCCCTCAGATGCATGTTCGTCATTTATAGGATGGGGAACCGTACAACATAAGCATGCAAACATGATGCAACTGAGTGCCGAGGAAGCCCGGCTGTAATGATACGTCTTTGTTAGATTGTACATGGCTGGTGCCTGGGCGTTGCCTCAGGGGCAGTTTAACAAGCTAAGGAAGAAAACGAGAAGGTCCGGCATTTAGCCACGTTGCCCTCTAGGACACATGCTTGAAGATGCTGTGCTCGTTGCTGGCTCCTGGCCGCATTCTCCTCCTGTCAATGCGCTACACTCTTAGGGCTAGGCAGTCCACATGGCTCATGTGGTCCTGACGCTGGGAGGTCCACATGGCTGATTTGCCCCTCAGTGATGGTGGCCATGGTCGACCTTGCCATCGTGGCCCTCTGGCAGAGGCCACTCGGAGGCAACATAGCGGTGGTACTCGAAGAGTGCATCCTCGCCCCAAGGCATGCCTGGCAGACGCCTCACGCGCATCCTGCAAAGAAATAGGAAGTTGAGCGGCCATGCGCATTGGTAAATGCATTAAAAACTGTCCAAAAGCCGATGCTGAGGTCGGCAGGGGCTATATCGCACCAAGGGTAAGGCGGGATGAGCGCATCAGAGTGCGTCTCTAGGCCGTAGATGAAGTCGTAGATCATCAGGGCGCCTCCAATTGGACCAAGAAGAATAAATCCGATCATTTCCTTGCGAACACCGCGCTTCGTCTGCTCGGGAGTCGGGGCTGGGAGCTTAGGGTAGCAAGACGCCCAGTATTCCTCAGCTGACTTGCTAGTCATACTCCTGGTGCCTTGGGTGGACTTGACCAGCATGCGGGCAGCCTGGCGAAAGCTCTGCATCTTGGGTATTGGGGTTCCGACACGAAATTCAAAGATCGGCCGATACACGGTCACAAGGGTACACGCAATGGATAATTTTATATGTGCATGCTACCTTTTCTGAGACGAGATTCTCTCAGTTTGTGGATTGTACGGCACAAGTGGATTCATTCAGGTGCTGTACACAGGGCTCCTTTCATGACTCAATTCGGGCGTGGCTTCGCACCCTCTCATTATTTTCCCAAAAGGCTCTTTTCATTTGAATCGCATGTCTTAGACACAGCTCCCCCCCAGAACGCCAGCCACGCAAGGGCACCCTGTCAAACAGCACCGGGACCTGGCCCACCCGGCGTGCCCTTAAACTCATCCCAGCATCAACATCCAGTCGGCATGGATGCCTCCCAGCACTCACCGTACAACCGGCTGTGGCTGTACCACACCAAGCACCACATGTACCTCGTGGGGAGTCACCGCAGGAGCTCGCGGTTCAGCATGATGCGGATCAACCGGCATGACGGAGCCTCGCTGCAGGTACTGAAGGGCTGGTCAGATAGACAGGCAAACAATTTAAACAGATAGATGGTGAGTGGCTGCAGGTGAAGACACATCGGCAGGTAGATAGGGCGTCACGGTTCAGCATGATGAGATCAATCATGATGGAACCTCGCTGCACATTATCCAGGGTCATTCAGATATACAGGCACAGAAACAGGTAAACTGTAGGTAGATAGGTAGACAGGTAGACGGGACCAACCTGCAGGAACACTGAGGTTAGGCAGATGAACGGGGACTCGCTACCAATAGACAGGCAGACAGGTAGACGTGACATCGCCTCAGATATAGAGTGTACCAAAGCAGGCAGGCAAACAGGTGGGTGGGTCCTTGCAACAGGTTCAGAGGACACCCAGATAGGCATGTGCTGATGGAATCTGTAGACAGATGGACGGGGCCACGCTATGAGTGAAGAAGGTACATGGGTAACAGGTGTTGATTGAGTTGGTAGATTGATGGACAGGGCCACGCTGCAGGCAAAGAAGGTACATGGATAACAAGTGCTGTTGGAGTTGGTTGACAGATGGATGGAGCCACGCTGCTGGTGCTAGGTACAAGCGCAGCAGCTTGTACAGCCCAGGCTTACAGGTAGACTAGGCGCCTCTGCAACAGCTTGAACTGTATTAACAGATTTTACGGGGTACCGCTGGATTGGTTTGTATCATGTCTCTTCCCTTGCCTTTTGTAACCGAAGGAAGTTAGATAGATGGGCCCCTTTGCAGGAACATGAACAGTATTTCTTTTTTCGGTTACTAGGCCACCATTGGCAGGCTGGCTAACACAGTGTGCCATGTCAACAAGAGGCTGGAGCATGCAGGTGTCATCTGCCTGTGTCTTTATTGAGGCACAGCCTGGCAGGTTTAGACAGGTCAAGACAGGTCAAGGCAGGTCTAGGCAGGTCTAGGCAGGTCAAGGCAGGTCAAGGCAGGTCTAGGGGCAGGTCTAGGGGCAGGTCTAGGCAGGTCTAGGGGCAGGTCTAGGGGCAGGTCTTGGGGCAGGTCTAGGGGCAGGTCTAGGAGCAGGTCTAGGCAGGTCTAGGCAGGTCTAGGCAGGTCTAGGCAGGTCTAGGCAAAGGCAAGTTTAGGCAGGTTTTGGTCGTCCAACTGCACTTCTCTGGAGGTGCGATGCCTCTGTAACGGCATGGTCCTGGCAGGTCGAAACAGGGGTGTGTGGATATCGCATTTGTGTCGAAGCGTCCTGGGCCAGGTTCTGGTGCGGCCCCCGAGGCTGAGCATGTTGTAAAGCTAGTGCTTTCCCCCCCTAAAAAACCCTAAACCCTTAACCCCAAACCCTAAACCCTTCACCCCAAACCATAAACCATAACCCCTTTACCCTAAAAAAGACCCTTCCCGGGGGAAAACGGCTACTTGGCTACCCCCCGGCCCTTCCCTGCCTCAGCACCAGGCAACTTGGGTGGGGCTGCCATGCGGAAACCGATGGGCCTTTTGAGACTACAGCTTGACCGGCCAAGGGCTGGTGGCAACAAACTGCCGGTCGTGCAAGGCCGGGCCAGTGGCAATGGCCAAAGCTCCTAGATCTTGACCGGCATGGGCCGGTGGCATCGGCCAAGGCTCCTAGACCTTGACCGGCCAAGGGCCGGTGGGGTAAAAGCTGCAGGTTTTGCTCCACCAAGAGCCATTGGTCCAGGCTGGCTGGCTGCTGGCTGGCTGCTAGCTGCTGGCTGGTTGGCTGGTGTGAAAGAGGTGTAGTGGCTGGAACCGGCTGCAGGCTGGCTGGCTGACTGGCTGGCTGGCTGACTGGCTGGTTGGCCATTTGGCTGGCTGGTGTGAAAGAGGTGCAGTGGCTGGCACCGGCTGGCTGCTGTCTGCAGGCTGACTGGCTGGTTGGCTGGTTGGCTGGTCGGCTGGTCGGCTGGCTGGTGTGAAAGAGAGATACAGTGGCTGTAACCGGATGCAGGCTGGCTGCAGGCTGGCTGGCTGACTGGTTGGTTGGCTGGTTGGCTGGTTGGCTGGTGTGAAAGAGACACGGTGGCTGGAACCGGCTGGCCGCTGGCTGCAGGCTGACTGGCTGGTTGGTCGGCTGGCTGGCGTGAAAGAGATTCAGAGGCTAGAGCCATCTGGCCGCTGGCTTCAGGCTGGCTGACTGACTGGTTGGCTGCTGGCCGCTGGCTTCAGGCTGGCTGCAGGCCAGCTGCAGGCCAATTCGTGGCTTAATCTGTGTAAATGTTGATGTGCTCTGCCTTCCCTAGAGTCATCGTTTTCAAAGGGATGGGAAGGGATACATTTGAGTTACATGTATCCATCGTTGACGCCAGTTTTCTCTTGCAAATCTAGAGTTTAGGCGGAGGAAGTGTCCCGTGGGCAGCCTCTAATGGAACAATCCATTAAATCGTATCCTACCTCATGCCATATCCTACCTCATGCCTTATCCTACCACATGCCTTATCCTACCTCGTGCCTTATCCTACCTCATGTCATATCCTACCTCATGCCTTATCCTACCTCATGCCTTATCCTACCTCATGCCTTATCCTACCTCATGCCTTATCCTACCTCATGCCTTATCCTACCTCATGCCTTATCCTACCTCATGCCTTATCCTACCTCATGCCTTATCCTCCCTCATGCCTTATCCTACCTCATGCCTTATCCTACCTCATGCCTTATCCTACCTCATGCCATATCCTACCTCATGCCTTATCCTACCTCATGTCATATCCTACCTCATGCATTATCCTACCTCATGTCATATCCTACCTCATGTCATATCCTACCTCATGCCTTATCCTACCTCATGCCTTATCCTACCTCATGCCTTATCCTACCTCATGCCTTATCCTACCTCATGCCTTATCCTACCTCATGCCTTATCCTACCTCATGCCTTATCCTACCTCATGCCTTATCCTACCTCATGCCTTATCCTACCTCATGCCTTATCCTACCTCATGCCTTATTCTACCTCATGCCTTATCCTCCCTCATGCCTTATCCTATTTCATGCCTTATCCTACCTCATGCCTTATCCTACCTCATGCCTTATCCCACCTCGTGCCTTATCGTACCTCATGTCATATCCTACCTCATGCCTTATCCTACCTTATGCCTTATCCTACCTCATGCCTTATCCTACCTCATGCCTTATCCTACCTCATGCCTTATCCTACCTCATGCCTTATCCTACCTCATGCCTTATCCTACCTCATGCCTTATCCTCCCTCATGCCATATCCTACCTCATGCCTTATCCTACCTCATGTCATATCCTACCTCATGCCTTATCCTACCTCATGTCATATCCTACCTCATGTCATTTCCTACCTCATGCCTTATCCTACCTCATGCCTTATCCTACCTTATGCCTTATCCTATCTCATGCCTTATCCTACCTCATGCCTTATCCTACCTCATGCCTTATCCTACCTCATGCCTTATCCTACCTCATGCCTTATCCTACCTCATGCCTTATCCTACCTCATGCCTTATCCTACCTCATGCCTTATCCTACCTCATGCCTTATCCTACCTCATGCCTTATCCTACCTCATGCCTTATCCTACCTCATGCCTTATCCTACCTCATGCCTTATCCTACCTCATGCCTTATCCTACCTCATGTCATATCCTACCTCATGCCTTATCCTACCTCATGCCTCATCCTACCTCATGTCATATCCTACCTCATGCCTTATCCTACCTCATGCCTTATCCTACCTCATGCCTTATCCTACCTCATGCCTTATCCTACCTCATGCCTTATCCTCCCTCATGCCTTATCCTCCCTCATGCCTTATCCTACCTCATGCCTTATCCTCCCTCATGCCTTATCCTCCCTCATGCCTTATCCTACCTCATGCCTTATCCTCCCTCATGCCTTATCCTCCCTCATGCCTTATCCTACCTCATGCCTTATCCTACCTCATGCCTTATCCTACCTCATGCCTTATCCTACCTCATGCCTTATCCTACCTCATGCCTTATCCTACCTCATGCCTTATCCTACCTCATGCCATATCCTCCCTCATGCCTTATCCTCCCTCATGCCTTATCCTCCCTCATGCCATATCCTACCTCATGCCTTATCCTACCTCATGCCTTATCCTACCTCATGCCTTATCCTACCTCATGCCTTATCCTACCTCATGCCTTATCCTCCCTCATGCCTTATCCTCCCTCATGCCTTATCCTACCTCATGCCTTATCCTCCCTCATGCCTTATCCTCCCTCATGCCTTATCCTACCTCATGCCTTATCCTCCCTCATGCCTTATCCTCCCTCATGCCTTATCCTCCCTCATGCCTTATCCTCCCTCATGCCTTATCCTACCTCATGCCTTATCCTCCCTCATGCCTTATCCTCCCTCATGCCTTATCCTACCTCATGCCTTATCCTCCCTCATGCCTTATCCTCCCTCATGCCTTATCCTACCTCATGCCTTATCCTCCCTCATGCCTTATCCTCCCTCATGCCTTATCCTACCTCATGCCTTATCCTACCTCATGCCTTATCCTACCTCATGCCTGATCCTACCTCATGCCTTATCCTACCTCATGCCTTATCCTACCTCATGCCTTATCCTACCTCATGCCTTATCTTATCTCATGCCTTATCCTACCTCATGCCTTATCCTACCTCATGCCTTATCCTATCTCATGCCTTTACGTCGTATCCTGCCTCATTCTTTTGTTCCTTATCCTGCCACTGCTCATCCTGACTCATTCTGCTACAGGCAATGGAGCATGCCGTCACGTACGATGCGCAACAGATCAATCAGGTACGCCCTAAGCCCCTTGTTCTGAATCCTAATGCTACCCTTGCTCCTGCTCTGAGGGAGGGGGGCATGGTGTGGTGGGTCAATCAGGTATGCCCTGTGCGCCTTGTGCTGAATCCTAATGCTACCTTGCTCCTGCTCTGAGTGTGAGGGGCATGGTGTGGTAGGTCAATCAGGTATGCCCTGTGCGCCTTGTGCTGAATCCTAACTGTTCCCTGTGTTTAAGCCTAATGGTGACCTGCTCCTGCTCTGACGGGGTGGGGCTTGGTGTGGTAGGTCATCCAGGTATGCCCTAAGCCCCTTGTGCTGAATCCTAACGTAGCTTAACACCTGCACGTAGGGCGTGGACCCTAAACCCTTAACCCTCAGACCCTAATTTTTTTACCCTTATCCCTAAACCCTAAAACCTGAACCCTCAAACCCTTAAAGCCTGCCCTTAAACCTTAAACCCTTTATCCTGCCGGTAACTTGTACCTGCATGTAGGACAGGTTGCCTTGTTAGCTTCTGAGCTGGCAATCCTGAACTCTCAACCCTGAACCCGCTCGCAGCTCCTGCGTCAGAAACACTCAAGCAACCAGCACAATGGCGGTCTCGTGTTTGTTACCAAGGTATGTGGCCAGAAGCTGCATGTGTGTGATCAGAAGCTGCATGTGTGTGGTCAGAAGCTGCATGTGTGTGGTCAGAAGCTGCATATGTATGGTCAGCAGCTGCATGTGTGTGGTCAGAAGCTGCATGGGTGTGGCCAGAAGCTGCATGGGTGTGGCCAGAAGCTGCATGTGTGTGGTCAGCAGCTGCAGGTGTGTGTGGTCATACGCTGCATGTGTGTGGCCAGAAGCTGCATGTGTGTGGTCAGAAGCTGCATGTGTGTGGTCAGCAGCTGCATGTGTGTGGTCAGAAGCTGCATGTGTGTGGTCAAAAGCTGCACGTGTGTGGTCAGAAGCTGTATGTGTGTGATCAGAAGCTGCATGTGTGTGATCAGAAGCTGCATGTGTGTGGTCAGAAGCTGCATGTGTGTGGTCAGAAGCTGTATGTGTGTGATCAGAAGCTGCATGTGTGTGATCAGAAGCTGCATGTGTGTGGTCAGAAGCTGCACGTGTGTGGTCAAAAGCTGCAGGTGTGGGTGGTCATACGCTGCATGTGTGGGGCCAGAAGCTCCATGTGTGTGGTCAGAAGCTGCATGTGTGTGGTCAGAAGCTGCATGTGTGTGGCCAGAAGCTGCATGTGTGTGGTCAGAAGCTGCAGGTGTGTGTGGTCATACGCTGCATGTGTGTGGCCAGAAGCTGCATGTGTGTGGTCAGAAGCTGCATGTGTGTGGCCAGAAGCTGCATGTGTGTGGCCAGAAGCTGCATGTGTGTGGTCAGAAGCTGCATGTGTGTGGTCAGAAGCTGCATGTGTGTAGCCAGAAGCTGCATGTGTGTGGTCAGAAGATGTAGGTGTGTGGTCATACGCTACATGTGTGTGGTCAGAAGCTGCATGTGTGTGGTCAGAAGCTGTATGTGTGTAGCCAGAAGCTGCATGTGTGTGGTCAAAAGCTGCAGGTGTGGGTGGTCATACGCTACATGTGTGTGGCCAGAAGCTGCATGTGTGTGGTCAGAAGCTGCATGTGTGGGGCCAGAAGCTGCATGCGTGTGGTCAGAAGCTGCATGTGTGTGGTCAGAAGCTGCATGTGTGTAGCCAGAAGCTGCATGTGTGTGGTCAGAAGCTGCAGATGTGTGTGGTCATACGCTACATGTGTGTGGCCAGAAGCTGCATGTGTGTGGTCAGAAGCTGCATGTGTGTAGCCAGAAGCTGCATGTGTGTGGTCAGAAGCTGCATGTGTGTGGTCATACGCTACATGTGTGTGGCCAGAAGCTGCATGTGTGTGGTCAGAAGCTGCATGTGTGTGGTCAGGAACTGCATGTGTGTGGTCAGAAGCTGCATGCATGTGATCAGAAGCTGCATGTGTGTGATCAGAAGCTGCATGTGTGTGATCAGAAGCTGCATGTGTGTGATCAGAAGCTGCATGCGTGTGGTCAGAAGCTGTATTGGCAGACCATGTCATGGACAGAAGGTACATGATGTAGATGTACACAATCTTAGGGGGTCTTTCTCCTGCATGGTCGGGGCCGACCATGCAGGCCCGGGACCCCTTTGCAAGACTGGGCCAAGCAAGATCTTATCCATGCAGGGAAGCCTTGCCCCTGCATGGTCGGGGCCGACCATGCAAGCCCAGGAACCCCCCCTTAGGGGGGGCCCCAAGCAGATCATGCAAAATCGCTGCAAGACTGGCCCCCAAGCAAAAGAAGGGGTACCCAAGCAAAGATTTCTCGTTTACCTGGATGGTACCTGGATGGTACCTGGATGGTACCTGGATGGTACCTGGATGGTACCTGGATGGTACCTGGATGTTTTTCCTTTGGAACCTACAAATGTAGAGGTGCATTTTAAAATGTAACATATATTGTTGCTCAGGCCCCCCCCCAAAGGTGCCCATAAGATTTTTATGCAAGACCATGTAAACGATTTGTATTTCTTGGGACCAAGCGCTAAAATAAATCCTATATTTTGATAATCAAAAAGGTCTGCAAAATCTTATGACAACTAAAAAAAGGAAAGGAGGATTTGTTGATCTTTTTTGCTTGGCATCATTGTTTGTGAAAGCATCACCTTTTGCACCTTCCAGCTGCTCCAGCCCACCCCTGAGAGGCAGGCCGTTATGTAGCTGAAATGTAGCCCAAATAAATTGAAACGAGGCTGCCTCCCACCATGCCCTGGGCATCATTGCTTGTATCGTTTTCACCACCTGTGTCAACCACTAGTGCTTTTGATTTTCCTGCCCAGCTCCGAAACCATCTACCCTCATCCCTTCCGTGCAGGCATTGGGAATTGGCTGTTTTCCGACAACTGCCCTCAATTCTAAAACCTGGACCTTGGAGCTAAAAGCCTCTGAACCCTGAATCCCCTTCACCCGAAACCCTATTCCCTAAACCCTATTCCCTAAACCCTCTTACCTAAACCCTCTTACCTAAACCCTTCCGCTCGGGAACATGGCACAATCGATTGTATCCATTACAGCTACGGCCTGCTCTGTTTAATGACCTGCCTCCCCCTCTCCAATGGCGAACCATGATGTAGTCAAAATGTGGCCAAAATGTGGCCAAATGTGGCCAAATGTGGCTGAGATGCACACCAAAGGCCCAGAAGGAAAAAGAAAAAAGAGAAAAAGAGAAAGAAAGGAAGGAAGGGAGGGGAGGGGAGGGGAGGGGAGGGGAGGGGAGGGGAGGGGAGGAGGGGGCGAGGAGGGGGCGAGGAGGGGGCGAGGAGGGGGCGAGGAGGGGAGGAGGGAGGGGAGGAGGGGAGGAGGGGAGGAGGGAGGGGAGGAGGGAGGGGAGGAGGGAGGGGAGGAGGGAGGGGAGGATGGAGGGGAGGATGGAGGGGAGGAGGGAGGGGAGGAGGGAGGGGGGGGGGAGGAGGGGAGGAGGGGAGGAGGGGAGGGGGGAGGGGAGGGGAGGAGGGGAGGAGGGGAGGAGAGGAGAGGGGAGGGGAGGGGAGGAGGGGAGGGGAGGGGAGGAGGGGAGGGGAGGGGAGGAGGGGAGGGGAGGGGGGGAGGAGGGGAGGAGGGGAGGAGGGGAGGTGGGGAGGGGAGGAGGGGAGGAGGGGAGGGGAGGAGGGGAGGAGGGGAGGAGGGGAGGAGGGGAGGTGGAGAGGAGGGGAGGGGAGGAGGGGAGGGGAGGGGAGGGGAGGAGGGGAGGGGAGGGGAGGAGGGGAGGGGAGGAGGGGAGGAGGGGAGGAGGGGAGGGGAGGAGGGGAGGAGGGGAGGAGGGGAGGAGGGAGGTGAGGGGAGGAGGGGGGGGAGGGGAGGAGGGGGGGAGGGGAGGAGGGGGGGAGGGAGGAGGGGGGGAGGGAGGAGGGAAGGGGGGAGGAGGGGGGGGGGAGGGAGGAGGGAGGAGGGGGAAGGAGGGAGGAGGAGGGGAGGAGGGAGGAGGGGAGGGAGGGCAGGAGGGGAGGGAGGGCAGGGGGGGAGGGAGGGCAGGGGGGGGGAGGGCAGGAGGGAGGAAGGAGGAGGAAGGAAGGAAGCTACGTTCCATTGGGGCGTGCAGGTTAAGGAAACAACACAGGTTGGGGCCGTATGTTCTTACACCAGGATGAGTCTTTGGCGGCGGCATTCAAATCAGGGCTTTACAAACCGGTCGGTTCCCGGTTCCACATTTTTCACACTTTTCGTAGAACTGTAGGGGGGCGAAAACGTCTCCGGCTTGGAGGAAGAAACGGAGAGGGAAAAATCCGAGTCTGGGTTGCCCCGAGAGGTCCAAAACCCATTGTAAAGCCCTGATTCAAACCCATGCCAGCATTCAGCGTCAGTGAGGTCAGTGGTATACTGCAACCGCACCCTGTGCCCTATTATTATTGGCTGTGCATGTTTAAATGCCGCTGAACCCTAAAATCTCCACCCTGAACCTTAAACGCCGCTGAACCCTAAACCCTTAACGCCGCTGGACCCTAAACCCCTAACCCCATTATTATTGCTGTGCATGACTATACGCCGCTGGACCATAAACCCTGTGCGCCTATCCCTTTCCATCAGGCACTCGGAATCATCGGATGCATCCGCTTCACTTGTTGCTACTACCTTCTGCTCCTCACCAAGAAGTCCCTGGTCGGCAGTATCTGCGGTGAGTGGGGGCACAGGGAATGCTTAGGGGCTAAGGGTTTAGTGTAAGAAATAAACCCTAAACCCTAAATCTTAAACCCAAACCCTGTGGCAGGCAGCATATGCGGTGGGCGGGTGCAGAGGCAATACCTTTGGGTTTCAGGTAACTCCAAGGGTTAAACCCATTACCCTAAACCCTTAACTCTATACCCATTGGCTGGCAGCACATGCAGTGGGCGGGGACAGAGACAGTGCTATAGGGTTGAGGGTTAAGAGTTTGGGGTTGATCCCTAAATCCCCAACCCTTTGGTTGGCAGCATGTGTGGTGTGCGAGGGCAGAGGCTGTGCTGTTTTTTATTCAAGCAGTGCTACGGCACATCAATCCACGCCTGGAGTCTCAGGTCGTGTTACATATGTGCTTGGTGGCCGTACTGGAGAATGCTAAATGAGATTTAACGCTCTAGGTTTCGCTCTGGCAGGGCGGAGGGAGGGGTGGGTCTGGGACGCATGGGGAGTCATGCAGTTCAAATTGTTCGGAGGCTGGGAGGCATCCTCCGCGGGGAAAGCGAGCGGTGGTGTTGGGGACCCTATGGCGTGCTGTAATCTCTTTGAATCCTCGAGGCTGTGTGGGTATGGGCTTGTGGTGGTCTGGCCCAAGGCGGGTTCGGGGCTTAGGCCACAACCCTTGCGCCCCAACTTAAAGGTTCGGGGTTTAGGGTATTTGTCGTTAGGGGGCGAGGGCTGTGCGGTTTCGCGGGCTCACTAGTCCCTCTTTGTTGCGGGCATGCCACCCCGAATTCTGTCCTGCCGAGATGCAGCGAAATAGCTGCAGTACGCTGATACGAACGCTGGATTAAGGCTGGCAATATTATCTGCTGGAGGGGGTGTTAGGTCTGTGCTTGTTTTGAGCATGCAGCAGGCCGCTTTTGTTGAGGGCATGCCACCCTGATGGCTTTCATGCGGAGCATCAGCAAAACTGCTGATTTGCAATGAAGTCCCTGGCTGGCATTATCTGCGTTGTGGGGTCAGGGTTAAGGGTTTAAACCCCAAACCCTAAATCCTACACCTGCTGACATGCAATCAAGTCAGCACTGGCTGGCACTTTGTGGTGTGGGGTCAGGGTTACGGTTTAAACCCCAAAACCCTAAAACTGATGACATGCATTGAAGTCAGCCCTGGCTGGCACTTTGTGGTGTGGGGTCAGGGTTACGGAATTGAACCCTAAACCCTATAACTGCTGACATTAAATGAAGTCAGCCCTGGTGGGTAGTAACTGCGGTGTGGGTTTCAGGGTTTAAACCCTAAACCCATAATCCTTTACCGCTAACATGCAACCAATTAAGTCAGCACTGGGTGGCAGTGTCTGAGGTGTGGGTTTCAGGGTTTAAACCCTAAACCCATAATCCTTTACCACTGACATGCAACCAATTAAGTCAGCACTGGGTGGCAGTGTCTGAGGTGTGGGTTTCAGGGTTTAAACCCTAAACATATAATCCTTTACCACTGACATGCAACCAATTAAGTCAGCACTGGGTGGCAGTGTCTGAGGTGTGGGTTTAGGGTTGTGCACGAGGATTCACCCCATTGGTAACAACTGCTGGAGGGGGGTCTCTGAGTGGCCCCTTGGCAGCACTTGTGATTGTGTGTGGAACGCCTGATATTAAGGCCCTATGCCCTGATATTAAGGCCCCATGCCCTGATATTAAGGCCCTATGCCCTGATATTAAGGCCCTATGCCCTGATATTAAGGCCCTATGCCCTGATAGTAAGGCCCTATGCCCTGATAGTAAGGCCCTATGCCCTGATATTAAGGCCCTATGCCCTGATATTAAGGCCATATGCCCTGATATTAAGGCCCTATGCCCTGATATTAAGGCCCTATGCCCTGATATTAAGGCCCTATGCCCTGATATTAAGGCCCTATGCCCTGATATTAAGGCCCTATGCCCTGATATTAAGGCCCTATGCCCTGATATTAAGGCCCTATGCCCTGATATTAAGGCCCTATGCCCTGATATTAAGGCACTATGCCCTGATGTTAAGGCCCTATGCCCTGATATTAAGGCCCTATGCCCTGATATTAAGGCCCTATGCCCTGATATTAAGGCCCTATGCCCTGATATTAAGGCCCTATGCCCTGATATTAAGGCCCTATGCCCTGATATTAAGGCCCTATGCCCTGATATTAAGGCCCTATGCCCTGATATTAAGGCCCTATGCCCTGATATTAAGGCCCTATGCCCTGATATTAAGGCCCTATGCCCTGATAGTAAGGCCATATGCCCTGATATTAAGGCCCTATGTCCTGATATTAAGGCCCTATGCCCTGATAGTAAGGCCCTATGCCCTGATATTAAGGCCCTATGCCCTGATATTAAGGCTCTATGCCCTGATATTAAGGCCCTATGCCCTGATATTAAGGCCCTATGCCCTGATATTAAGGCCATATGCCCTGATAGTAAGGCCCTATGCCCTGATATTAAGGCCCTATGCCCTGATATTAAGGCCCTATGCCCTGATATTAAGGCCCTATGCCCTGATATTAAGGCCCTATGCCCTGATATTAAGGCCCTATGCCCTGATATTAAGGCCCTATGCCCTGATATTAAGGCACTATGCCCTGATATTAAGGCTCTATGCCCTGATATTAAGGCCCTATGCCCTGATATTAAGGCCCTATGCCCTGATATTAAGGCCCTATGCCCTGATATTAAGGCCATATGCCCTGATATTAAGGCCCTATGCCCTGATATTAAGGCCCTATGCCCTGATATTAAGGCACTATGCCCTGATGTTAAGGCCCTATGCCCTGATATTAAGGCCCTATGCCCTGATATTAAGGCCCTATGCCCTGATATTAAGGCCCTATGCCCTGATATTAAGGCCCTATGCCCTGATATTAAGGCCCTATGCCCTGATATTAAGGCCCTATGCCCTGATATTAAGGCCCTATGCCCTGATATTAAGGCCCTATGCCCTGATATTAAGGCCCTATGCCCTGATATTAAGGCCCTATGCCCTGATAGTAAGGCCATATGCCCTGATATTAAGGCCCTATGTCCTGATATTAAGGCCCTATGCCCTGATAGTAAGGCCCTATGCCCTGATATTAAGGCCCTATGCCCTGATATTAAGGCTCTATGCCCTGATATTAAGGCCCTATGCCCTGATATTAAGGCCCTATGCCCTGATATTAAGGCCCTATGCCCTGATAGTAAGGCCCTATGCCCTGATATTAAGGCCCTATGCCCTGATATTAAGGCCCTATGCCCTGATATTAAGGCCCTATGCCCTGATATTAAGGCCCTATGCCCTGATATTAAGGCCCTATGCCCTGATATTAAGGCCCTATGCCCTGATATTAAGGCACTATGCCCTGATATTAAGGCTCTATGCCCTGATATTAAGGCCCTATGCCCTGATATTAAGGCCCTATGCCCTGATATTAAGGCCCTATGCCCTGATATTAAGGCCCTATGCCCTGATATTAAGGCCCTATGCCCTGATATTAAGGCCCTATGCCCTGATATTAAGGCCCTATGCCCTGATATTAAGGCCCTATGCCCTGATATTAAGGCCCTATGCCCTGATATTAAGGCCCTATGCCCTGATATTAAGGCCCTATGCCCTGATATTAAGGCCCTATGCCCTGATATTAAGGCCCTATGCCCTGATATTAAGGCCCTATGCCCTGATATTAAGGCCCTATGCCCTGATAGTAAGGCCCTATGCCCTGATATTAAGGCTCTATGCCCTGATATTAAGGCCCTATGCCCTGATATTAAGGCACTATGCCCTGATATTAAGGCACTATGCCCTGATATTAAGGCCCTATGCCCTGATATTAAGGCCCTATGCCCTGATATTAAGGCTCTATGCCCTGATATTAAGGCCCTATGCCCTGATATTAAGGCCCTATGCCCTGATATTAAGGCCCTATGCCCTGATATTAAGGCCCTATGCCCTGATATTAAGGCCCTATGCCCTGATATTAAGGCCCTATGCCCTGATATTAAGGCTCTATGCCCTGATATTAAGGCCCTATGCCCTGATATTAAGGCCCTATGCCCTGATATTAAGGCCCTATGCCCTGATAGTAAGGCCCTATGCCCTGATAGTAAGGCCCTATGCCCTGATAGTAAGGCCCTATGCCCTGATAGTAAGGCCCTATGCCCTGATATTAAGGCCCTATGCCCTGATATTAAGGCCCTATGCCCTGATATTAAGGCCCTATGCCCTGATATTAAGGCCCTATGCCCTGATAGTAAGGCCATATGCCCTGATATTAAGGCCCTATGTCCTGATATTAAGGCCCTATGCCCTGATAGTAAGGCCCTATGCCCTGATATTAAGGCCCTATGCCCTGATATTAAGGCTCTATGCCCTGATATTAAGGCCCTATGCCCTGATATTAAGGCCCTATGCCCTGATATTAAGGCCCTATGCCCTGATAGTAAGGCCCTATGCCCTGATATTAAGGCCCTATGCCCTGATATTAAGGCCCTATGCCCTGATATTAAGGCTCTATGCCCTGATATTAAGGCCCTATGCCCTGATATTAAGGCCCTATGCCCTGATATTAAGGCCCTATGCCCTGATAGTAAGGCCCTATGCCCTGATAGTAAGGCCCTATGCCCTGATAGTAAGGCCCTATGCCCTGATAGTAAGGCCCTATGCCCTGATATTAAGGCCCTATGCCCTGATATTAAGGCCCTATGCCCTGATATTAAGGCCCTATGCCCTGATATTAAGGCCCTATGCCCTGATAGTAAGGCCATATGCCCTGATATTAAGGCCCTATGTCCTGATATTAAGGCCCTATGCCCTGATAGTAAGGCCCTATGCCCTGATATTAAGGCCCTATGCCCTGATATTAAGGCTCTATGCCCTGATATTAAGGCCCTATGCCCTGATATTAAGGCCCTATGCCCTGATATTAAGGCCCTATGCCCTGATAGTAAGGCCCTATGCCCTGATATTAAGGCCATATGCCCTGATATTAAGGCCCTATGCCCTGATATTAAGGCCCTATGCCCTGATATTAAGGCCCTATGCCCTGATATTAAGGCCCTATGCCCTGATATTAAGGCCCTATGCCCTGATATTAAGGCACTATGCCCTGATATTAAGGCTCTATGCCCTGATATTAAGGCCCTATGCCCTGATATTAAGGCCCTATGCCCTGATATTAAGGCCCTATGCCCTGATATTAAGGCCCTATGCCCTGATATTAAGGCCCAATGCTCTGATATTAAGGCCCTATGCCCTGATATTAAGGCCCTATGCCCTGATATTAAGGCCCTATGCCCTGATATTAAGGCCCTATGCCCTGATATTAAGGCCCTATGCCCTGATAGTAAGGCCCTATGCCCTGATATTAAGGCCCTATGCCCTGATATTAAGGCCCTATGCCCTGATATTAAGGCCCTATGCCCTGATATTAAGGCCCTATGCCCTGATATTAAGGCCCTATGCCCTGATATTAAGGCCCTATGCCCTGATAGTAAGGCCCTATGCCCTGATATTAAGGCTCTATGCCCTGATATTAAGGCCCTATGCCCTGATATTAAGGCCATATGCCCTGATATTAAGGCCCTATGCCCTGATATTAAGGCTCTATGCCCTGATATTAAGGCCCTATGCCCTGATATTAAGGCCCTATGCCCTGATATTAAGGCCCTATGCCCTGATATTAAGGCCCTATGCCCTGATATTAAGGCCATATGCCCTGATATTAAGGCCCTATGCCCTGATATTAAGGCCCTATGCCCTGATATTAAGGCCCTATGCCCTGATATTAAGGCCCTATGCCCTGATATTAAGGCCATATGCCCTGATATTAAGGCCCTATGCCCTGATATTAAGGCCCTATGCCCTGATATTAAGGCCCTATGCCCTGATAGTAAGGCCCTATGCCCTGATATTAAGGCTCTATGCCCTGATATTAAGGCCCTATGCCCTGATATTAAGGCACTATGCCCTGATATTAAGGCACTATGCCCTGATATTAAGGCCCTATGCCCTGATATTAAGGCCCTATGCCCTGATATTAAGGCCCTATGCCCTGATATTAAGGCCCTATGCCCTGATATTAAGGCCCTATGCCCTGATATTAAGGCCCTATGCCCTGATATTAAGGCCCTATGCCCTGATATTAAGGCCCTATGCCCTGATATTAAGGCCCTATGCCCTGATATTAAGGCCCTATGCCCTGATATTAAGGCCCTATGCCCTGATATTAAGGCCCTATGCCCTGATATTAAGGCCCTATGCCCTGATATTAAGGCCCTATGCCCTGATAGTAAGGCCCTATGCCCTGATAGTAAGGCCCTATGCCCTGATAGTAAGGCCCTATGCCCTGATATTAAGGCCCTATGCCCTGATATTAAGGCCCTATGCCCTGATATTAAGGCCCTATGCCCTGATATTAAGGCCCTATGCCCTGATATTAAGGCCCTATGCCCTGATATTAAGGCCCTATGCCCTGATATTAAGGCCCTATGCCCTGATAGTAAGGCCCTATGCCCTGATATTAAGGCCCTATGCCCTGATATTAAGGCCCTATGCCCTGATATTAAGGCCCTATGCCCTGATATTAAGGCCCTATGCCCTGATAGTAAGGCCCTATGCCCTGATAGTAAGGCCCTATGCCCTGATATTAAGGCCCTATGCCCTGATATTAAGGCCCTATGCCCTGATATTAAGGCCCTATGCCCTGATATTAAACACCATGTTACGCTATGGCCCGGCCCTTGTTTGTTGGCCCTCCTTGCTCCAACGTCAAGCTCTGCTGGCTCGAAAAGTTTTTTTCAGCCATCAGCTGTGCACATTCAAATGGTGGACCTGAAGGATCAAATTCAAATGGAACTGGAGCATTCAGTTACAGGGATTATGAACGTCCTCGCATTCATATTTTACTAGTGAAGGCGCACACTGCTTTGTAATCCCTCCTGGCTTATATATAGGCATCGGTAATATTATATAATGTTATATAGTATATAAAGTATATTATATAATATATATTCGAATTCGGCATATCATATATACTTCATATAAAGTCGCGAAAATCCCGAATGTCGCGACTGAAAACGCGGAAATACGGCATTTCAGCTACTGTGGGCTACTTGTGAGACAAGTGCATGCGTTCTCGTCCGATTCTATACTCTAATAATACTCGTGTTACCTGGAATGGCCCCTAAGAAAGTGAAACGATCTATCCTTCTCGACAATGGCAAGCAACTGCACTAAGGAACCGAGTGGGAGCCTGAGGCTTTGTGTGCCAAGCTGAATAAGATTAAGCGAGTTTGGAACAATCGGTCCAGCGGAAATGGTCAGCATGGGGGCGGACGTACACCAGCAGCCGCTCTCGCCTAGGCATCGCGCGGGCTGAGAAGCTGATTTATGTCAAGGCGAACCGTGACGACGGCGAGGTCAAGGAGGTTCAGCACGAGGAGGTTTCTCTGAACTATTACTCCGACTGACTTGATAACTTCGGAACAGTCATGCTATGAGACTCAAATGTATGCCTAGTGATCATGTAGAGGTACTTTAACTGAACTTCTGGACCAGACCTGCCCCATTTTGCGAACCCGTGATCCGCGTCAAACAAATACAGTGTTTTAATGTTTTGAGGACATAGCTTTCTTAGATGGGACGAGTTAGCTGCAGATTCTGAATGCCCTGATTAAGCTGAATCCAGACCTCTATTTTTTAACTTTGGCCCACTTTTTCTGACTTTATATACTATACTCGCGTTGTAAGCCCGTGGGAACGTTAAAATTAATTTTCGAAATGTGAACGTGGATGTGCGTGCGTGTTGGCGCGCGCTGTGTACCTGGGAGTTGGTGGGGGGGGGCATGCGCGGTCGCGGAGCCAAAGCAGGGGCGGTGAAGTATGAATAAGCAATAAAACGTTTCCAGAGAAATGTCACAAGTATTCAGCGTTGATGGATGCTGCTCCGAAACACGTCACGCATGGCTTAGCATGAGGTCAGCATGGCGTATGGCCATGCATGCGTGGGCGCGCGCCTTGTTCCGCATCGCGGTAGTTTGCGAAGCGTTCACCATGTGCATGCCAATGAAGCTTGCTCTGGTCTTGTGAATATACGGACTAGGAAGGGCAGGGTATTGATTAGTTGGAACCCATGCGGTGGTGTGCCTGGCCATGTGCGGCATGTTTCGCATCGCAATAACTTGCGAAGCTCTGGGGCAGAGCATGCTAATAAAGCGTGCATGTGTTGATGTAGCAGTGATGTATGACTGACCAGAACGTGGCGGAGAGCTGCGAATTAATTGGCAATGTTTGCCCTGAATTGGATCCCATGTCGTGTGCCTGGCCATGCGCGGCATGATTCGCATCGCAATAACTTGCGAAGCTATGAGGCAGAGCAGGCTAATCAAGCGTGCATGTGCTGATGTAGCAGTCATGTATGACAGGCCAGAACGTGGCGGAGAGCTTCGAATTAATTCGCAAGGTTTACCCTGAATTGGATCACATGTGGTGTGCATGGCCATGCGCGCCATGTTTCGCATTGCAATAAGTTGTGAAGCTATGAGGCAGGGCAGGTTAATGGAGCGTGCATATGTTCATGTACTGGTCATGTATGACTGGCCAGAATATGGCAGAGAGCTGTGAATTAATTGGCAAGGTATGACCTGAATTGCGCCTCATGTGGCTTGCCTGGCCATGCGCGGCATGTTTCGCATCGGAATAACTTGCGAAGCTCCGAGGCAGGGCAGGCTAGTTACATTGGCGGGGCATGTAAAGTATATTGCCGATGCCTACTTATATAACCAACCCTACGTTCCAACCCGAAATCCTTATCCCTTTAACCAAAACCCTAAATCCTAAGCCTTTAACCCTAAACCCTAAACCCTCCTGGCCACCGTGTCCCCTCAGGTCACAAGGTGTATAAGATCGACTCGGTGGCCCTGGTGCCCTTGTCGCCTGCCCTGGCCGTATCCCAGCAGAAGGACAGCGCCGCTGAGAAGCGGTACAGGTGGGCGGGGGGGCAGGGCGGTACAGGTAGGAAGGGCGGTACAGGTGGGTAGACAGTAGAGCGGTACATGCGGGAGGATTGGCGGGGCGGTACAGGTGGTTAGAGAGCAGAGCGGTACAGGCAGGAGGATCAGCAGGGCGGTACAGGTGGGAATAGAGCAGAGCGGTACAGGCAGGAGTATCGACAGGGCAATACAGGTGGGTAGAGAGCAGAGCGGTACAGGCAGGAGGAAGGACAGGGCGGTACAGGTGGGTAGAGAGCAGAGCAGTACAGGCAGGAGGATCGACAGGGCGGTACAGGTGGGTAGAGAGCAGAGCGGTATAGGCAGGAGGATTGACAGGGCGGTACAGGTAGGTAGAGAGCAGAGCAGTACAGACAGGAGGATCGACGGGGCAGTACAGGTTGATAGAGAGCAGAGCAGTACAGGCAGGAGGAAGGACAGGGCGGTACAGGTGGGTAGAGAGCAGAGCAGTACAGGCAGGAGGATCGACAGGGCAGTACAGGTGGGTAGAGAGCAGAGCGGTACAGGCAGGAGGATTGACAGGGCGGTACAGGTAGGTAGAGAGCAGAGCGGTACAGGCAGGAGGATCGACAGGGCGGTACAGGTGGGTAGAGAGCAGAGCGGTACAGACAGGAGGATTGACATGGCGGTACAGGTGGGTAGAGTGCAGAGCAGTACAGGCAGGAGGAAGGACAAGGCGGTACAGGTGGGTAGAGAGCAGAGCGGTACAGGCAGGAGGATCGACAGGGCGGTACAGGTGGGTAGAGAGCAGAGCGGTACAGGCAGGAGGATTGACAGGGCGGTACAGGTGGGTAGAGAGCAGAGCGGTACAGGCAGGAGGATCGACAGGGCGGTACAGGTGGGTAGAGAGCAGAGCGGTACAGGCAGGAGGATCGACAGGGCGGTACAGGTGGGTAGAGAGCAGAGCGGTACAGGCAGGAGGATCGACAGGCGGTCCAGGTGGGTAGAGAGCAGAGCGGTACAGGCAGGAGATTTGACAGGGCGGTACAGGTGGGTAGAGAGCAGAGCGGTACAGGCAGGAGTATCGACAGGGCAGTACAGGTGGGTAGAGAGCAGAGCGGTACAGACAGGAGGATCGACAGGGCGGTACAGGTGGGTAGAGAGCAGAGCGGTACAGGCAGGAGGATCGACAGGGCGGTACAGGTGGGAATAGAGCAGAGCGGTACAGGCAGGAGTATCGACAGGGCAGTACAGGTGGGTAGAGAGCAGAGCGGTACAGGCAGGAGGAAGGACAGGGCGGTACAGGTGGGTAGAGAGCAGAGCAGTACAGGCAGGAGGATCGACAGGGCAGTACAGGTGGGTAGAGAGCAGAGCGGTATAGGCAGGAGGATTGACAGGGCGGTACAGGTAGGTAGAGAGCAGAGCAGTACAGACAGGAGGATCGACAGGGCAGTACAGGTTGATAGAGAGCAGAGCAGTACAGGCAGGGGGAAGGACAGGGCGGTACAGGTGGGTAGAGAGCAGAGCAGTACAGGCAGGAGGATCGACAGGGCAGTACAGGTGGGTAGAGAGCAGAGCGGTATAGGCAGGAGGATCGACAGGGCGGTACAGGTGGGTAGAGAGCAGAGCGGTACAGACAGGAGGATCGACAGGGCGGTACAGGTGGGAAGAGAGCAGAGCGGTACAGGCAGGAGGATCAGCAGGGCGGTACAGGTGGGAATAGAGCAGAGCGGTACAGGCAGGAGTATTGACAGGGCAGTACAGGTGGGTAGAGAGCAGAGCAGTACAGGCAGGAGGAAGGACAGGGCGGTACAGGTGGGTAGAGAGCAGAGCAGTACAGGCAGGAGGATCGACAGGGCAGTACAGGTGGGTAGAGAGCAGAGCGGTACAGGCAGGAGGATTGACAGGGCGGTACAGGTAGGTAGAGAGCAGAGCGGTACAGACAGGAGGATCGACAGGGCGGTACAGGTGGGTAGAGAGCAGAGCGGTACAGACAGGAGGATTGACAGGGCGGTACAGGTGGGTAGAGAGCAGAGCAGTACAGGCAGGAGGATCGACAGGGCAGTACAGGTGGGTAGAGAGCAGAGCGGTATAGGCAGGAGGATTGACAGGGCGGTACAGGTGGGTAGAGAGCAGAGCAGTACAGGCAGGAGGAAGGACAGGGCGGTACAGGTGGGTAGAGAGCAGAGCAGTACAGGCAGGAGGATCGACAGGGCAGTACAGGTGGGTAGAGAGCAGAGCGGTACAGGCAGGAGGATTGACAGGGCGGTACAGGTAGGTAGAGAGCAGAGCGGTACAGACAGGAGGATCGACAGGGCGGTACAGGTGGGTAGAGAGCAGAGCGGTACAGACAGGAGGATTGACAGGGCGGTACAGGTGGGTAGAGTGCAGAGCAGTACAGGCAGGAGGAAGGACAAGGCGGTACAGGTGGGTAGAGAGCAGAGCGGTACAGGCAGGAGGATCGACAGGGCGGTACAGGTGGGAATAGAGCAGAGCGGTACAGGCAGGAGGATCAGCAGGGCGGTACAGGTGGGAATAGAGCAGAGCGGTACAGGCAGGAATATTGACAGGGCAGTACAGGTGGGTAGAGAGCAGAGCAGTACAGGCAGGAGGAAGGACAGGGCGGTACAGGTGGGTAGAGAGCAGAGCAGTACAGGCAGGAGGATCGACAGGGCAGTACAGGTGGGTAGAGAGCAGAGCGGTACAGGCAGGAGGATTGACAGGGCGGTACAGGTAGGTAGAGAGCAGAGCGGTACAGACAGGAGGATCGACAGGGCGGTACAGGTGGGTAGAGAGCAGAGCGGTACAGACAGGAGGATTGACAGGGCGGTACAGGTGGGTAGAGTGCAGAGCAGTACAGGCAGGAGGAAGGACAAGGCGGTACAGGTGGGTAGAGAGCAGAGCGGTACAGGCAGGAGGATCGACAGGGCAGTACAGGTGGGTAGAGAGCAGAGCGGTACAGGCAGGAGGATTGACAGGGCGGTACAGGTAGGTAGAGAGCAGAGCGGTACAGACAGGAGAATCGACAGGGCGGTACAGGTGGGTAGAGAGCAGAGCGGTACAGGCAGGAGGATTGACAGGGCGGTACAGGTGGGTAGAGTGCAGAGCAATACAGGCAGGAGATTTGACAGGGCGGTACAGGTGGGTAGAGAGCAGAGCGGTACAGGCAGGAGGATCGACAGGGCGGTACAGGTGGGTAGAGAGCAGAGCGGTATAGGCAGGAGGATCGACAGGGCGGTACAGGTGGGTAGAGAGCAGAGCAGTACAGACAGGAGGATCGACAGGGCGGTACAGGTGGGAAGAGAGCAGAGCGGTACAGGCAGGAGGATCAGCAGGGCGGTACAGGTGGGAATAGAGCAGAGCGGTACAGGCAGGAGTATTGACAGGGCAGTACAGGTGGGTAGAGAGCAGAGCAGTACAGGCAGGAGGAAGGACAGGGCGGTACAGGTGGGTAGAGAGCAGAGCAGTACAGGCAGGAGGATCGACAGGGCGGTACAGGTGGGTAGAGAGCAGAGCGGTACAGGCAGGAGGATTGACAGGGCGGTACAGGTAGGTAGAGAGCAGAGCGGTACAGACAGGAGGATCGACAGGGCGGTACAGGTGGGTAGAGAGCAGAGCGGTACAGACAGGAGGATTGATAGGGCGGTACAAGTGGGTAGAGTGCAGAGCAGTACAGGCAGGAGGAAGGACAAGGCGGTACAGGTGGGTAGAGAGCAGAGCGGTACAGGCAGGAGGATCGACAGGGCGGTACAGGTGGGAATAGAGCAGAGCGGTACAGGCAGGAGGATCAGCAGGGCGGTACAGGTGGGAATAGAGCAGAGCGGTACAGGCAGGAGTATTGACAGGGCAGTACAGGTGGGTAGAGAGCAGAGCAGTACAGGCAGGAGGAAGGACAGGGCGGTACAGGTGGGTAGAGAGCAGAGCAGTACAGGCAGGAGGATCGACAGGGCAGTACAGGTGGGTAGAGAGCAGAGCGGTACAGGCAGGAGGATTGACAGGGCGGTACAGGTAGGTAGAGAGCAGAGCGGTACAGACAGGAGGATCGACAGGGCGGTACAGGTGGGTAGAGAGCAGAGCGGTACAGACAGGAGGATTGACAGGGCGGTACAGGTGGGTAGAGTGCAGAGCAGTACAGGCAGGAGGAAGGACAAGGCGGTACAGGTGGGTAGAGAGCAGAGCGGTACAGGCAGGAGGATCGACAGGGCAGTACAGGTGGGTAGAGAGCAGAGCGGTACAGGCAGGAGGATTGACAGGGCGGTACAGGTAGGTAGAGAGCAGAGCGGTACAGACAGGAGAATCGACAGGGCGGTACAGGTGGGTAGAGAGCAGAGCGGTACAGGCAGGAGGATTGACAGGGCGGTACAGGTGGGTAGAGTGCAGAGCAGTACAGGCAGGAGATTTGACAGGGCGGTCCAGGTGGGTAGAGAGCAGAGCGGTACAGGCAGGAGGATCGACAGGGCGGTCCAGGTGGGTAGAGAGCAGAGCGGTATAGGCAGGAGGATCGACAGGGCGGTACAGGTGGGTAGAGAGCAGAGCGGTACAGACAGGAGGATCGACAGGGCGGTACAGGTGGGAAGAGAGCAGAGCGGTACAGGCAGGAGGATCAGCAGGGCGGTACAGGTGGGAATAGAGCAGAGCGGTACAGGCAGGAGTATTGACAGGGCAGTACAGGTGGGTAGAGAGCAGAGCAGTACAGGCAGGAGGAAGGACAGGGCGGTACAGGTGGGTAGAGAGCAGAGCAGTACAGGCAGGAGGATCGACAGGGCAGTACAGGTGGGTAGAGAGCAGAGCGGTACAGGCAGGAGGATTGACAGGGCGGTACAGGTAGGTAGAGAGCAGAGCGGTACAGACAGGAGGATCGACAGGGCGGTACAGGTGGGTAGAGAGCAGAGCGGTACAGACAGGAGGATTGACAGGGCGGTACAGGTGGGTAGAGTGCAGAGCAGTACAGGCAGGAGGAAGGACAAGGCGGTACAGGTGGGTAGAGAGCAGAGCGGTACAGGCAGGAGGATCGACAGGGCGGTCCAGGTGTGTAGAGAGCAGAGCGGTATAGGCAGGAGGATCGACAGGGCGGTACAGGTGGGTAGAGAGCAGAGCGGTACAGACAGGAGGATCGACAGGGCGGGCCAGGTGGGTAGAGAGCAGAGCGGTACAGGCAGGAGGATCGACAGGGCGGTCCAGGTGGGTAGAGAGCAGAGCGGTACAGGCAGGAGATTTGACAGGGCGGTACAGGTGGGTAGAGAGCAGAGCGGTACAGGTGGGGGGAGACTCAGGGTGGTTTGAGATTGGAGGTAACAGGGCGGTACAAGTGGGAGGTAGGGGGGGAGGGCGGTACAAGTGGGATGGGGTAGGAAGGCAGTAGAAGTGGGAAGGCAACAGAGCGACCGTCAATCAGGCACTCAGTGATACCAGCAATGCTGCTTGAAGTTGAAGAAGAAGCCATGAGTTGAAATAATTGTTTTTGCCAGAAGTGATTGCATCTAGAATGGGTGGCTTCCTCAATCCACGCACGAGTTTGCGTATATATTTATTTTTGTATTTTGTCTACTGGTATCTATTTATTTATCTACCGGTATTCATTTATTTATCTATTTATTTATCTACTGGTATTTATTTATCTATTTATTTATTTATTTATCTACCGTTATTTTTTATCTGTTCATTTATTCATTTGCTTCTGGATTCCTCCACCCCTTGTCTCACCCTTAGGAAGCTCCTCATGGGCGTGGACCTCACGAAGAACTTCTACTTCAGTTACACATACTGCCTGGCGGCGACGCTGCAGGCCAACTGCTGCGGTACCGGAAGTTATCCTGGGCAGTACGAGGACGCCATCCCCGGGCGGTACAATGACAACGCTGGCGCCGACGCGGCTCACAGAGGTGTGGGAGTAGCGGGGAGGAGGGAGGGGAGGAGGGAGTGGAGGAATGAGAAGGGATGGTGGGGGAGGAATGAGAAGGGATGGTGGGGGAGGAGGGATGGGAGGAGGGAGTGGAAGAGTGAGAAGGGATGGTGGGGGAGGAATGAGAAGGGATGGTGGGGGAGGAATGAGAAGGGATGGTGGGGGAGGAGGGAGGGGAGGGGAGGGAGGATGAATAATAGGGAGTAGTGAGGGGGGTGGGTGGGGGAAGAGCGGGGATTAGTGAGGGGGGGGGGGAGGAGTGAGAAGGGATGGTGGGGGAGGAGGGAGGGGAGGAGGGAGTGGAGGAGTGAGAAGGGATGGTGGGGGTGGAATGAGAAGGGATGGTGGGGGAGGAGGGAGGGGAGGGGAGGGAGGAGCGGGGATTAGTGAGGGGGGGGGGTAGGAGCGGGGAGGAGTGAGGGGGGGGGAGGGGGGAGGAGTGAGAAGGGTCGGTGGGGGAGGAGGGGGGGGAGGGAGGATGAATAGCGAGGAGTAGTAGGGGGGTGGGTGGGGGAAGAGTGGGGATTAGTGAGGGGGGGGGGGTAGGAGCGGGGATTAGTGATGGGGGGGGGAGGAGGGAGAAGGGATGGGGGGGGAGGAGGGAGTACAGGGAGGATGAATAGCGAGGAGTAGTGAGAGGGGGGGGGGGAGAAGGAAAGATGGAGGGACACTCTGTGAATCTGGATGATGTTTAGGGTTTCCTTTGAAGCAACATGGGTGAAATGCATGAGGTCCATTAATGTTGTGTTTCGGGTGTCAGTCTTACAACACCTATGTGCCGTTCGCAGGGAACCCTGAAAGTGTGGACTGGGGCAGCATGTTTGTGTGGAACAGCTTCCTGACGCGCACGTTCCGGCAGGCCCTGGGCACCGACCAGTGGGTGCTGCCGCTGGTGCACGGCTACTTCGAACAGAGGAGGCTGTCAGGTGATTTAAATACATTAATGCAATGATTTAAATAAATTAATAAATGATTTGAATAAATTAATAAAACGATTTAAATGATGCGGTCGCTTTGGTGTGAACCTATGGATGATACGCGATCAGTCCACATGCATGTTGTCGCGTATTTGGTTATTTATTTACTAGTATTTAATTTACCATGTTGATGTTTACTTACCTATTTATTTATTGATTTCATTTGCCAAGTTAATGTTTACTGATTTATTTAGTGACAAAAATACCGGTGCTGGTGCATTACATATTTAGTAGCATCACAATACAAGTGTCAACTAAAGGAATGCTATCAAAACTGGCAGACCCGTGCTGATAATGATTTGGTATGGTATATGTAAGTTCTACTAACTGAATAAACACCGACAGCAATGGGCACAGCCTGGTGTGCAGTGTACTGAAGTTGAAAGAAATGAAATTGATCTTGCACCAATAGCTGTGGATTTTGTCATCAAATATATAAATAAAATGCCGTATGAATGAATCATATAAAAGAATGCTGGAGGCAATATCATCATCGACTGCAAGCCATCTTGATTACCTTCAGATAAATGTGGATGCGATAAAGATTGCTGAGCCGATGGTTCTGGGTGCTGTCTCGAGTTGCTCTCCGGTGCTTCTGTCGGTCAAATAAAAATCCACCCTATATCGCCAGGTGCTATGGGTTCCTAAATTCGACCATGACAAAGAGGAAGGGGAGGGGGGGCAATTTGTTGTGTTGTATTTCAGCTCTCACAGAGACGTGATGAAGACACACTTCAATATAGCGCGTAAATAGAGCAGCCTGAAGAAAAATGCCAAAATCAGAAGGCCTCGATTGGACCGCCCCTATGAAAGCGCCTCCGTAAAACGGCGAAACGTCGAGGACAACTGTCTTGCATGCACCATGCACCATGCACCATGCCCTATGCACCATGCGCCATGCACTGTGCACTGTGCACCATGCACTATGCACCATGCACTGTGCACCATGCACTATGCACCATGCGCCATGCACTGTGCACTGTGCACCATGCACTATGCACCATGCGCCGTGCACCATGAACTGTGCACCATGCACTATGCGCCATGCACTGTGCACCATGCACTGTGCACCATGCGCCGTGCACCATGCACCATGCACTATGCACCATGCGCCGTGCACCATGCACCATGCACTATGCACCATGTGCCGTGCACCATACACCCGTGGCCACCTCTTGCCTCTCAGTGTTTGGGCGCACGCTGACAGTCACGCTGCTGGCGAGGCGCTCGCGGCACTTTGCGGGAACTCGCTACAAGAAGCGCGGCCTCAGCGCCGAAGGCAAGGTGAGCAACTTGCACTTTCCGAGCCTTATGTTGTGGGCGAAAGGGGCATGCCCTTCTTTTCAGGGCAAAGTGGGCCTACCCTATTTTCGGTGCAAGAAGCGCGGCCTAAGCGCGGAAGGCAAGGTGAGCAGCTTGTACTTCCGAGCCTTATGTTGTGGGCGAAAGGGGCCTTCCTTTCTTTTCAGGGCAAAGTGGGCCTACCCTATTTTCGGTGCAAGAAGCGCGGCCTAAGCGCGGAAGGCAAGGTGAGCAGCTTGTACTTCCGAGCCTTATGTTGTGGGCGAAAGGGGCCTTCCTTTCTTTTCAGGGCAAAGTGGGCCTGCCCTATTTTCGGTGCAAGAAGCGCGGCCTCAGCGCCGAAGGCAAGTTGAGCAGCTTGCACTTTCCGAGCCTTAATCTGTGGGTGAAAGGGGCATGCCCTTCTCTTCAGGCCAGAGTGGGCCTGCCCTATTTTCTGTACAAGACGCGCGGCCTCAGCGCCGAAAGCAAGGTGAGCAGCTTGCACTTTCCGAGCCTTATTGTGTGGGCTCAAGGGGCCTGCCTTTCTTGTCAGGGCAAAGCGGGCCTACCCTATTTTCGGTGCAAGAAGCGCGGCCTCAGCGCGGAAGGCAAGGTGATCAGATTGCACTTCTGAGCCTTACTTTGTGGGCGAAAGGGGCATGCCCCTCTTTTCAGGGCAAAGTAAGCCTGCCCTACTTTCGCTACAAGAAGCGCGGCCTCAGCGCCGAAGGTAAGGTGAGCAGCTTGTACTTTCCGAGCCTTATGTTGTGGGCGAAAGGGGCATGCCCTTCTTTTCAGGGCAAAGTGGGCCTACCCTATTTTCGGTGCAAGAAGCGCGGCCTAAGCGCGGAAGGCAAGGTGAGCAGCTTGTACTTCCGAGCCTTATGTTGTGGGCGAAAGGGGCCTTCCTTTCTTTTCAGGGCAAAGTGGGCCTACCCTATTTTCGGTGCAAGAAGCGCGGCCTAAGCGCGGAAGGCAAGGTGAGCAGCTTGTACTTCCGAGCCTTATGTTGTGGGCGAAAGGGGCCTTCCTTTCTTTTCAGGGCAAAGTGGGCCTGCCCTATTTTCGGTGCAAGAAGCGCGGCCTCAGCGCCGAAGGCAAGTTGAGCAGCTTGCACTTTCCGAGCCTTAATCTGTGGGTGAAAGGGGCATGCCCTTCTCTTCAGGCCAGAGTGGGCCTGCCCTATTTTCTGTACAAGACGCGCGGCCTCAGCGCCGAAAGCAAGGTGAGCAGCTTGCACTTTCCGAGCCTTATTGTGTGGGCTCAAGGGGCCTGCCTTTCTTGTCAGGGCAAAGCGGGCCTACCCTATTTTCGGTGCAAGAAGCGCGGCCTCAGCGCGGAAGGCAAGGTGATCAGATTGCACTTCTGAGCCTTACTTTGTGGGCGAAAGGGGCATGCCCCTCTTTTCAGGGCAAAGTAAGCCTGCCCTACTTTCGCTACAAGAAGCGCGGCCTCAGCGCCGAAGGTAAGGTGAGCAGCTTGTACTTTCCGAGCCTTATTCTGTGGGCCAAAGGGGCATGCCCTTCTCTTCAGGCCAGAGTGGGCCTGCCCTATTTTATGTACAAGAAGCGCGGCCTCAGCGCTGAAGGCAAGGTGAGCCAGCTTCCCTTCTATGTGCCGGGCGAGCATGCCTTATTATGTGGGCAAATGGGCCTGATCCTCGTATCTGGGCAGAAAAGGCCTGCCCTATTTTGTGGGCTAGGTAGGCCTGCCCCCTTCAGGTGCCATGGGGTCATTTTGGATGAAGTTTATCGAAGAGAGCTGCAGTAACATTTGTATTGCCATTGCTGTACTGCACATTCCCATACCCGTTCAAATGCCAATGTTGTCAGTCACTGTTGCTGTCGCTGTTGCTGATGATGATAATGGTGCTGTTGCTCCTGATTCTGACGGTGACGATCATTTTGCAGCTGCTCATGTTCATGATGATTTCGCTGCTGCGGGTGGGCAGTGCCTCTCACACCTTCATACTGCCTCTCATACCTTCATACTGCTTCTTATATCTTCATACTGCCTCCCATACCTTCATACTGCCTCCAATACCATCATACTGCCTCTCATACCTTCATACTGCCTCCCATACATTCATACTGCCTCCAGTACCATCACACTGCCTCCCATACCTTCACACTGCCTCTCATACCTTCATACTGCTTCTCATATCTTCACACTGCCTCCCACACCTTCCTACTGCCTCCAATACCATCATACTGCCTTCCATACCTTCATACTGCCTCCAATACCTTAATACTTCCTCGCATCCCTTCACACTGCCTCTCATACCTTCACACTGCCTCTCATACCGTCAAACTGCCTCTCATACCTTCATACCGCCTCTCATACCTTCATACCGCCTCCCATACCTTAATACTTCCTCCCATACCTTCATACTGCCTCCCATACCTTAATACTTCCCCGCATCCCTTCACACTGCCTCTCATACCTTCAAACTGCCTCTCATACCTTCACACTGCCTCTCATACCTTCAATACTGCCTCTCATACCATCATACTGCCTCTCATACCTTCACACTGCCTCTCATACCTTCATACTGCCTCTCATACATTAATACTTCCTCGCATCCCTTCATACTACCTCGCATACCTTCACACTGCCTCTCATACCTTCACACCGCCTCTCATACCTTCATACTGCCTCTCATACCTTCGTACGGCCTGGGCCCACTTGCGTCAAGGCATGTGGTCAGCTGCACTGTGGATCTGTCATGGGCCTGCCTTAACGGCTGATTTTAGCCTGTATCTTCTGTATCTCCTGTAACTCCTGCAGGTGGCCAACGAAGTGGAGACGGAGCAGATCTTGGATGCAGGCATTGACTACAAGACCGACAAGCCATTGATGTCATCTCTGGTACAGGTGTGATTGTGTGACATGGAGAGGAGTCCAGAGAGTGATCTCATAATGTGTGACATGGAGAGGGATCCATAGAGTAATGCCGTAATGTGTGACCTGGCGAGGGATCCAGAGAGTAATGTCATATAGGAGATCACGCTTGCATGCATTGACTACATGACCGGCAATCCATTGATGTCTTCTGTGGTGCAGGTGTGATTGTAAGCCCTGTGTGTTCGTGGGGGGGGGGGGAGTGATGTGTGATGGTGGTGGTGGGAGTGGTCCAGATAGTTATGTGTGAGGGAACATGCCCTGCAGGCTACCTCACCTCCCTTTGTCAACCGTCTTCTAAGGCTCTCAGCCTCCTGCAGATCCGTGGCCCCATCCTGCTCGTGAGATATATCAAGGTTGAAGTGAAACTGTGAGCCCTGAATCCTGAACTTGCAACCCTACCCGTCTCTTCAGGTCTGCAGCTCCATCCCGCTCATATGGAACCCACATATGTGTATCAAATCAGGGTTGGAATTATAACCGAAATCCTAAACCCCATGTCCTTAACCTAAGCCCTGAACCCCAAGCCCTTAACCCTGATCCCTAAACCCAACTCCCTGAACACTACCCGCCTCTTCAGGTCCGTGGCTCCATCCCGCTTATGTGGAATCAGCAGCCCACCTCCCTGAGCCCCAAGCCCGACATAATTCTGCAACACTTTGATCCTATGTACCAGGTAATTAGGGTTGAGGGGGTGAGGGGAGCTAAAGGGTTGGCTGAAGGGGAATCTAGGGAGCTTAAGCCCGACATCATGCTGCAACATTCCGACCCGACCCGACCCGACCCCTGACCCCCGACCCCCGACCCCCGACCCCCGACCCCCGACCCCCGACCCCGACCCCCGACCCCCGACCCCCGACCCCCGACCCCCGACCCCCGACCCCCGACCCCCGACCCCCGACCCCCGACCCCCGACCCCCGACCCCCGACCCCCGACCCCCGACCCCCGACCCCCGACCCCCGACCCCCGACCCCCGACCCCCGACCCCCGACCCCCGACCCCCGACCCCCGGCCCCCGGCCCCCGGCCCCCGGCCCCCGGCCCCCGGCCTCCGGCCCCCGATCCCCGACCCCCGACCCCCGGCCCGGCCCGGCGTACCAGGTGAACAGGTTAAGGGTTCATAGTTTGGGGACCTTAGGGGCTCATGGCTTGGGGATCTTAGGACTTATTGTTTTGTCCACATTAAGCCCGTCATCGTTCTGCAACACTTTGACCCGATGTACCAACCCGACTTAGGGTTCAAGCTGAAGCTGATGGATTGTTTGTTTCCCATGAGAGTATGCTAGAGCGAATGGGCACTGGCGCTGTCAGGGAGCGCCCGGTGCGGATGGGGACGCGTATCCTGGGCCCACTAATTCCCCACTGAATTTACCTTGGAATTCACTTATGAATCCGCCTATGAATTCGCTTATGCATTCATCCATGAATTCGCCTATGAATTAAAAATGGGGGCTGTGGGACCACGTTGCTGCCCACCCAGCCCATGTACTGCTGGCCATATTGCGTGCGTGCACGTCACACCTGCATTACAAAAAACAGTACGATACTACAATCCGTGATACTGCTGGCATTAGAACGCCAAACTGTCAAGTTGGCAAAGGGCATGAGCGGATGCCTTGAAGCAAGATAAGCAGTACAGGAGGAAATACGGTACCCTGTAAACTTGCAGGCACGGGCTGCCATTGCGTACCGTACTGCTAAATGTACCTATAATTGTACTGCAGGTCACCCGAATGCACTTTGCCAATCTACGGGCGCGGTACGGTGGCACTGTCGTGGTGCTCAACCTTGTGCGGGCGCGGGAGAAGCGCCCGCGGGAAACGATCCTCCGCAGGGAGCTAGGCATCGCCATCAGCATGATCAACGGGGTGGTGAGTAATTAAAGGCTTCACGGGTACAGTCGAAAGCTTGATATAAATCCGTGGGTGCTTTGTTTTGCCCCTTGGCCCCGAAACCACTCCACCTTCCCCCGTCCTTGGTAGAGTTAAGGGATAGGGTATAGGTGTGAGGTTGAGGGTTTAAGGTGTCTTGTGTTAGTGAGAGCTGATGCGTGATGCTGGTTCAGGGATAAGGGAGTTGGGCATCTCTATCAGCTTGATCAACGGGGTGATGGGATGTTGAAGGGGTTAGGTTTCATGGTTAGGGTTCAGGGATAAGTTTGGGGGTTAGGGTTCAGGGATAAGTTTGAGGGTTAGGGTTCAGGGATAATGCGGAGGGTTCAGTGACACGGTTGAGGTTTAGGGTTCAGGGATAAATTTGAGGGTGAGGGTCCAGGGACAAGGCTGAGGTTTAGGGTTTAGGGTTAGGGTGAATGGATAGTGTGTAGGGTGTGTTTACTATGTGCGTGTGAGCTACTGTTTGATGGGGGTGCAAGGTTAGGGAGCTGGGCATCGTCATCAGCATGATCAATGGGATGGTGAGAAATGGAGGGGGTGGAGAGAGGTTAGAGGTGGGAGTGTGAGGTAATGGCTGATGAGGATTGAGCAAGCTGGGTATGGCCATCTGCATGATCAATGGGATGGTGAGGTAGGAGAGTTGCTGAGTTATGAAGAGGGTTTAGGGACAGGGTTAGGGATGTAGGCATAGGATTGAGGAATGGAAGAGATGAGAGCTGTATCCTGATGACCCTGTACTGCATCGGTACTGCTGTATCGTATCCCTACCCGCCCACCTCTGTACTGCTGCAGCTTCCCCCGGAGGAGCGCATCGTTTACGTTCCTTGGGACTTTCAAAAGCACGCCAAACATGTCGGCAGCAACGTGATTGCAGAGATGCTGGCGATCACACGCATGACCCTGGAACTGACAGGTAGGCAAATTGTGAAGGTCGGCAGCAACGTGATTGCTGAGATGCTGGCGATCGCACGCATGACCCTGAAACTGACAGATAGGCAAAGTGTGAAGGAGGGAGGGTAGTAATAAGTGTGGGATGAAGGGGCAGGGGAGTAATACGTGTGGGGGGAGAGGGGTTACCAGTTGGGGCCTTGGGGGTGTACAGGGATGATGGCTTTCACACGCAGGACCCTGTGTCTGACAGGGAAGCAATGTGTGGAGGTTTGTGTGTGTGTGGGGGGGGGGGGGGGATGAGTGTGGAGGGGAGGGAGGGGCATAGTAAGTGTAGGGGGAGGAGGTTAATCACTTGGAGAGTAGGGGAGTGGAGATATGCTGGACCCTGGACCTGACAGGTATACAGAGTGCGTGGGGGGGGGTGAGGGCTGAGGGTTTAGGGTTTACAAATGTGGGGGTGGTAAATGTGGTAACACATGTAGGGGTGAGGAGAGCCGGCAGGAAGGAAGTGTGTGGATTGGGATGTGTGGGAGGTAATAAGTGTGGGGGTGGGGAGACATGGCAGGTAGGCCGTGTGTGGAGGGGGGTTGAGGGGAGTCATACCATTGGGCCAAAGTGGGCTTGCATGACCCTAAACCCTCACCCTATATCCTACACCCGGATCTTACACCTCGACCCTGCGCCTTAAACCCTGATCCTCAAACCCTGACCCCTCACCCTCAACCTGCACTATAGGCTTCTTCGTCCACGACGCCGCCGTGGAGGCCAGCCACAGGCGACAGTACCACCACCAAATCCCATCTCAGCCGACAGCGCACTGTCCGCCCACGGCCGCCGACGGCGGCGGCGGCAGCCCGCCAGGCGCCGCGGGGGCAGAGCGGTCCGCCTCCGGGCCCCTGGCCTCTTGCTTCGCCTCGCCCGCCGCAGCCGCCGCGGTGATCGCGGCCGCTGCGGCTCCGGCACAACACACCCTGCAGCGCGGCGTGCTTCGTAGCAACTGCATCGACTGCCTGGACAGGACGAACGTGGCGCAGTTTGCGTATGGGCTCGGTGGCTTTGGGAGGCAGCTGCATGCGCTGGGGGTGTCTGACACGCCCGACATCGACCCAGGTGGGTTTAGGGATCACTGTTTTGGGTATTGGGGTCAATGTTTAGGGTTCGTTGTTTGGGCTCATGGTTCAGTACCGTGTCCAAGGCTTAGGGGTTATGGGTGCAAAGTTCATGGTTCATGGTTCAAGGCTTGCATACTGTCTCATTCAGAGTTTAGGGTGAAGAATTAAGTGTAGGTCAGGATTGAGGGAGACAACGGATCAGGCAGATCATGCAGATCAGACAGATCAGGGAGATCAGACAGATCTGGCAGATCAGCCGGATCCGGCAGATCCGGCAGATCAGTCGGATCTGGCAGATCAGGCGGTTCAGGCACATGAGGCGGGCGATGTCGTGTCGCTGCAGTATAAAGGGGCTCAAAAGCACAGGGGAGGCACACACTTCAATCCCTTAACTCGCCCCCCCCCCCCATCTGTTCTCTCTCCTCAAACGGTAGCATGACCTTCGTCCTCATGCGTATGTACAAGACTATGTGTGATGTCGTATTGCTGTCGACAACAGCCTGTACTGCTGTCGACAACAGCCTGTGCTGCTGTCGACGACAGCCTGTCGGAGTGAGGGGCAGAACGTATTCCCCGCCCACACCCACACACCCAATTTGCTTTTCTTAACAGAGAATACAGCAGTGTGTTTGTGCTGATGGGTAAGTGCGTCGGCGCTTATAGGCACAAATCGTGGTGCCCTAACTTCCACACCCACACCCACGCCCACGCCCACGCCCACGCCCACGCCCACGCCCACGCCCACGCCCACGCCCACGCCCACGCCCACGCCCACGCCCACGCCCACGCCCACGCCCACGCCCACGCCCACGCCCACGCCCACGCCCACGCCCACGCCCACGCCCACGCCCACGCCCACGCCCACGCCCACGCCCACGCCCACGCCCACGCCCACGCCCACGCCCACGCCCACGCCCACGCCCACGCCCACGCCCACGCCCACGCCCACGCCCACGCCCACGCCCACGCCCACGCCCACGCCCACGCCCACGCCCACGCCCACGCCCACGCCCACGCCCACGCCCACGCCCACGCCCACGCCCACGCCCACGCCCACGCCCACGCCCACGCCCACGCCCACGCCCACGCCCACGCCCACGCCCACGCCCACGCCCACGCCCACGCCCACGCCCACGCCCACGCCCACGCCCACGCCCACGCCCACATTTCGTTTCGTTTCGTTTCGTTTCGTTTCGTTTTGTGTCCTCAGACAGCAGCATCGCATTCGTGCTGATGGGCATGTACGAGATTATGGGCAATACGGTATCGCTGCAGTACGGCGGCTCTGAGGCACACAGCGTTTTCTTCGACCGCAAGAAGGGCGAGTGGGAGGCCACTTCAAAGAGCAAGGCAAGTGTGACAAAGTGTGGACGAGTGTGAAAATGTGCTTAGCGGGGTATTAGTGTGGCAGGACGAGAGCCACAGTTTGAGGCAAGTGTGAACATGCATAGACAAGTATGCACATGTGTGATACCCCTGGAAGTGCAAGAGAAGTGTGGACAGGTGTGATCACGTGGCACTAGGTGTGATCTGCCTCAAATGGCAAGGCAAGCGGCCAGCGGTCGTGATTCTGCACCTGGGGAAGGAGGTGTGTGTTTTGGTGGTGCTGAGGGTGGGGTTAAGATGGGGGCAGGGGGAAAGGACAGGGTGAGAGGAGGTCCCATGTGTGATGGGGGTGAGACATGCGGCAGGGTGTGGTGTAATGGGGGCAGGGGTGGTTTTCTATAGCAATATATAAATATATTATATGTGCAGAAATGGAACTCCTGCATGTAAAAATCCTTCTTCCCAGAAACCGTGAAGCCGTGCATCTAGGCACAGAGGCATGAGAAGCTGTGTGAAGTGCGCGAGTGTGTGGTTTCATAAGAGGGTACCAGGCACCTACGTGGAACTGTGTCCAATACACCGTGTTGAGTAATTTACGGTTGTGACCGTGGGCCTCATTACAGTATCATGATAAGCTTATGGCTCCTCTGTCCCAAATCTTTTTGTTGACCGCATAATGTGCCGTCTTGCGTTGCACCTGAGAAGACCCTTAAACGGTATTGGAGCCTGTGGTCAAGCCCAATTGATCTGTCTTATAGGGGCTGTCGAGCATCTGAGGAGAGATGTAGCGCTGCCAGAGAAGTGCTTGGACATCTGTGACTGCTATTCATCACTGATCCCTAACCTCAAGCTCTTCACTCCTTTACATTTAAGCCTTAAGCTTGAACCCCTAAGATGAGCAATCTGTTTGTGGCCATTTGAGCACGGCCCGGTAAGATGGCCCGGTTGTGTGGTCTTCCGCCACATATTGAAGTGTGAACTCTCTCCCTCTAATGTGCGAGCCCTGACAAGTGTGGACGTCTTTCCACCCATGTGTGAACAGGACCTGATGACCTCCATCCGACGGTTCTACAGCAACACCTACACCGATGCAGAGAAGCAGGTGTGAGGACGTGGTGTGATATGGTGCCCATGGCACTGCTTGCGTTTTGATGGCATGACTTGCAACAGCAATGGTATGCACCGACGCACCGATGCAGAGAAGCAGGTGTGAACCAAGTGTGAAGCAGGTGTGAGGCAGTGTGTAGCAGGTGTGAAGCAGGTGGGAAGCAGTGTGAAGCAGTGTGAAGCAGGTGTGAAGCAGGTGTGAAGCAGTGTGAAGCAGGTGTGAAGCACTTTGAGGCAGTGTTGTGTTGTGATGTAGTGGCGATGGCACCACTTGCGTTGTGATGGCCATAATGGCAGAACTTGTCATGGCAATGGTTAACACCAACGCAGAGAAGCCGGTGTGAGGTATTTTTGCGCGCTTCAGCTACAATTCAGCTACATGGGGGTCTGGTGCAGGAAGCCCTACTGTTCGGGCCACCGGCTGTCAAGGCCGGTCAAGGTTTGGTCCCAATCGGCCCAGAAATGGCTGCCCGGTGGCGCCCCGAAGGTGCTCTGGCACGTTCTGAACACTGGTGTGAGGCAGTGTTGTGTTGTGATATCAATGGCATTACTTGCCATGCCACTGACTGGCTGAATGCCCAATTATCTGGCCATTTTGCGACCCCTCCCCCCACCCTGGCAAACCAGGGTTGTGTTGTGATGTGATGCCAATGGCATGACTTGCCATGCCACTAGCACTACTTGCTGATGGCAACACCTGAACCGGTGCAGGAAAGCAGGTATGAGGCAGTGTTCTGTTGTGATGTGATGCCAATGGCATCTTCTGATGTTATTGCAAAACGTGTGAGGTTATGACAATACATGTGATGTTATGACAATACATATGTTGGCTTTACCCGCTCCTCCGTCCAGTGCTGTGGCCCCTCATCCATTCCCCCCCCCTGTCTTTTCACATCAGGATGCGATCCATCTGTTGCTCAGAACTGTGTGCCTGCCCCGACTGCAGTGTCTAGTGGGCTATGTTCATCATTCCTGTGGACCTTGACCCCCCCCCCTCCCTGCTGCCCTCGTCTCACAAATCGGGATGCCAATGAACCTGTTTCTGGTCAACACCGCTCTTTCCCCTGCCTCTGTTCCTTGAAATTGTTCCTGTGGTCCTTGACCACACCCCCCCCCCTGCTGCCCTCGTCTCTCTGACACCAATTTACCTGTCTCTGGTTTACTCCGCCCTGCCTGCCTGTTCCTTGACATTGTTTCCCGCTCTCCTCACCATTCCTGTGCCTGCTTCCCGCCATCACACACATCATTATGTCAATTCACCTGCTTCAGGCTTACTCCGACCCCGCTCTTAACTGCTGTTCATGAACATCTTTGCCCATTCTCTTCATCATTTGTGTGATCTTTGACCTCACGTCTGCTGCCCTCACCCCACAAATCGGGATGTCAGCAATCTGTTTCTGGGAAGCTTCTCCTGGACGCTGTTCCTGCACATCTTTGCCCGCTCTTCTTACCAGTCCAGTGGTCCTTGCCCCCTCTCCCCCCCTGCTGCCCCCCTCTCACACCGGGATGCCATCACCCTGTTTCTGGGCATCTGCGCTCACGCTCCCAGCCGCTATTCATGGACATCTTTGCCCACTCTCGTCACCATTCCTGTGGCCCTCGATCCATCCCCACCTGCTGCCTGCCTCCCCACAAATCAGGATGCCATCAATTTGTTTTCTGGGAAGCTTGGCCTGCCTCCGAAGCGCTGTCCTTGTTCATCTATGCCCGCTTTTCTTACCATTCACGTGGTCCTTGACCCCTCCCCCTCCCTCTGCTGCCTTCCTGCACCTCAGGATGCTATCAATCTGTTCCTGGGCAACTTCGCCCCCGCACCCGGCCGGCCTGAGCTGTGGGAGCTGGAGTCAGACCACTACCTCCACTACCACGGACTCTTCCTGCCAGCTCTAGGTGTGGAGGTGGCTGACAAGGTTTAGGATTTAGGGTTGAGTCTAGAGTCAGACCACCACCTTCACTACCACGGACTCTTTCTGCCAGCCATAGGTGTGGAGGTGGCTGACAACGTTGAGGGTTGAAGGTTAATGGTTGAGGGTTTAAGGTTGAGGGTTGAGTCTAGAGTCGGACCACTACATCCATTACCACGGCCTCTTCCTGCGAGCCCTAGGTGTGGAGTTGGCTGACGAGGTTGAGGGTTCAAGGTTGAGGGTTTAGGGTTGAGTCTAGGGTCGGACCACCACCTCCACTACCACGGACTCTTCCTGCCAGCCCTAGGTGTGGAGGTGGCTGACGAGGTTTAGGGTTTAAGGTTGAGGTTTAAGGGTTTAGGGTTTAGTCTAGAGTCGGACCACCACCTTCACTTTGACGGCCTCTTCCTGCCAGCCCTAGGTGTGTAGGTGGCTGACGAGGTTGAGGGATCGGGGTTGAGGGTTTAAGGTTGAGGGTTGAGGGTCTAGTCTAGTGTCAGACCACCACCTTCACTTCGATGGCCTCTTCCTGCCAGTCCTAGGTGTGGAGGTGGCTGACTAGGTTAAGGGTTGAGGGTTTAAGGTTGAGGGTGTAGGGTTGAGTCAGACCTCTACCTGACAGCCCTAGGTGTGGAGGTGGCTGACAAAGTTTAGGGTGAAGGGTTGGGGGCTGAGTCAGACCACAACCTTCACTTACTCCACTTCCTGCACGCAAGGGCAGTGGTCGTGTGGATGCTGACAGGATTGAGGGTTTGGGGTTCAGGCTGGCTGGTAGGATCTAGGGTTCAGTGTTTAGGCACTCCAGCTGACAGGGTGTATGGGTAAGGCAGAGGCTGATGAGTTGAGATTTCTCGGCTGGCGGGACCCTTACCCCAAACCTTCAACCTTCAACCCCAAACCCTAAACCCACAATCTTGAGCCCACGACTCTGTTACCCTAAATCCATAGCTATCTCCACTTTATCTTTAACCCATAGCACTTGACCCTCCACCTTTGCACCCGCTCTCAATTCCCCCCCCCCCCCCTTATTATTCCCCCTCCCACCCCTGCCTCATCTATCCTACAGGCGAGGGCTTCTCCCCCTCTCCTTCCTTGGCAAGCTCCGACTCCGTCTCGTTTCCCCCGACAGCTCTGAGCCTAAGAAGCCTGTCACTCAAGCCGCGGGTCTGGCCAGGTCTCAGGAGGAGCGGACCTGCGCCCTCCACGGCGCCCTTACCCATGCCACCCGTCGCCGTTGCCGCGGCAGCGGCAGCGGCAGCGGCCGCCTCGGCGGCCCTCCCGCCGCCGAGCACGGCTTTGCCGAGCTCCCCGGCGGCAGCCGAGGCGTTGCATCAGCAGAGGAAGGGCGGGGCCCTGAGCAGGCTGAGACGCAGCTCTCGGGGATCAGATTCCGGAAACACTGCAGCGACTGCTGCAGGTTCGGCTGCTGATGCTGCAGCGGCGGCGGCGGCCGCTGCCGCAGCCGCCGCTGCCAGCGGCCCTGAGGGAACGAGCGAGGCCAGAGTGCACGACTCGAGTAGCCAGCAGTCACCAAGGCATCATGAAGCCGCCCAGGAAGCGGACGCTGCTGACGCAGCGGGCGCCGGCTGGTTGCCGGCCGCTCAGCCGGCTTTGCAGCAGCCTCCGTTGTACGTTTCTTCGGATGAGGAGCTGGTTGGGCTGATGGCTGCTGGCGAGCGGGAAGGAATCAGGGGTGATGCGGGAAGTGCTTTGTCGGCCGTCTCGATGGCGGGCGCCGGCGGGGCGAGCGCAGGAATCTCCGGCGGAGGCTCTTGGGCAGATGTGTGGGACGTGTGGTAAGTCCTGAGGTTCGTGGCTTTGTTCTAGGGCTCACTTTCAGGGGTTAACTTCAGGGCCAGGTTTTAAGGATATGTTGCAGGACTTCGTTCCCTTGTAGTCGGTGGTACCGTGTACTCAAATCCTTTTACAAAAAATCCGTGTGCCTCATCCCCACCCCGCCGCAGGTCTCTGCTGTCAGTGCTTCGAGGTAGCGCCCCTCTGTCATCCGCTCTGACCTTCTCCCACCTAGCCCCACCTAGCCCCCAGCGATTGCTCCCTTGCTATCAGCAGACAAACCAATACCTCTTTTTGTGTGCCCCCCACCCCCCACCTCCCCACACCGCCGCAGGTCTCTGCTGTCAGCGCTCTGAGGTAGTGCCACACTGCCATCCGCATCCTACTTCCCCCGCCAGGACCCCCTTGTACTCCCTTGCCATCAATTTGGAGTATTCTCCCATTTGTTTGTGCCCCCCACCCTGTCGCAGGTCTCTGCTGTCAGCGCTCTGAGGTAGCACCCTGTTACAGCCATCCCCACAGCCTTGAACCCTTAACCCTAAATCCTAAACCCTAAGCCCCAAACCCTGTTACAGCCCGCCGCCTCATCGCCCCAGCTCTCAGCGAATGCTCCCTTGCAATCAGTAGAAAGACCTAGGCCTTGTCCCATCCTTCTTGTGCTCCCTACCCCCACCCCACCGCAGGTCCCTTCTGTCAGCGCTCTGCGGTAGCGCGCCTCTGCCATTCGCCTCCACATTCCCGTCAGCCCCCCCCTTGCAATCAGGAGAAAGGCCAAAGCCTGGTCCCATTTTACTCGTGCCCCCTCACCCCGCCGCAGGTCCCTGCAGTCAGCTCTTCGAGGAAGTGCCCCGCTGCCTTCTGAGTCCACCATCCGCCGCCTGCCCCCCCTTGCACTCCCTTGCAATCAGGAGAAAGGCCAAAGCCTGGTCCCATTTTACTCGTGCCCCCCCACCCCGCTGCAGGTCTCTGCTGTCAGCTCTTCGAGGTAGCGCCCCGCTGCCTTCCGAGTCCACTTTCCCCCGCCTGGCCCCCAGCAGCATGGAGCGCCTCGTCTGTTTCGACTTCCTGTTGTCAAGCCCGGCGTTGCGTGTGAGTTCCCAATGTCTGTTTGTTGGTCTCTTGTCGACGTATCAAGGATGATCTTAGCTTGCTTGATGATTTCATGCCGCTGTACTGGATTTTGGATAATTGTAGCCTGTTTGATGGTGGCGTGGGTTAGGGGTTAGGAGTTGGGGTTGAGGGTTGAGGATTTAGTATCATTGTAGCCTGTTTGATGGTGCGTGCTGCTACATCACAATATGAGTTCAAGCCTCCAAAACATGCCATCCACCTCCACCCTGGGTTCAGCCTTGCCAGCGGCTGAACCCTGAACCCTAAGCCCTGAACCTTAAAACCCCAACCCCCAACCCTGAAACCTGACCCTGAAGTTCTTAAGGATTTACCCCGTTGTACTTCTGCCTAGTTTCCATGTAACTTCATGCTTATTCACACCTGGCGAACACGTGTGTGTGGCATATTCACACCATCCCTCCGTTTTCCCAGGTTTCGCCAGTTCGCTTGTTCAAGGAGACTCGCCAAGAGGCACATCTGTGGCAGGCCGTGCAGCAGGTGTGGTGTGAACAGTGTGGGGGATGTTTAAACTTGTGTGAAACGTGTGTGTAGGTGTGAGTGCTTTTGTGTGTCTTTCCTGTTTCCTGCTTTCTTTTTCTCGGCTGAAGACGAGGGCCACATGTGCACCCGGGCTGTTTTTGTGTTTGAGTCTCAGATTTAAGGGTTTGGCGGCCGGTCTCACACCTTGTAAAGTTCTGGCAAAAGAAAAGTGTAGAGTACATCAGGCTGTGAATGTCCCGCTCTCCGCCCTTATCCCACTTCTGTCTGCTCTCAGTCTCACCGAATTCCGCCTTGCTCCGGGGCCCCTCGTAATGATGCCCCCTGCTCTCATCCCGCCCTCTCTAAACCCTGAACCCTCAACTCCTGACCCTAAACCCGAAACCTTAAACCCGAAATTCTCGACCCCCAAATTTTTAAACCTACACTTCCTACTACCGGTAACCCAGGCCTTCTCCTATTTCTGGACACCAGCCAACCCTGTGGCGGCTGGAGAGCTCCCCCTGGTCCCGGCTACGCAGCACCAGCAGCAGGCTGGCAGGCCCCTACTCCACAAGCTGCAGCAGCAAGGCGGCAGGCCCCCGCAGGTCCCCAGTCAGCAGCACCAGCAGCAGGCTGGCAAGCCCCTACTCCACAAGCTGCAGCAGCAAGGCGGCAGGCCCCCGCAGGTCCCCAGTCAGCAGCACCAGCAGCAGGCTGGCAAGCCCCCGCTGGTCCCGTCCCGCCTGTCGCCAACGAGGGTGGATCGCCTGGCGCGGTCGGCGGCGGAGCGTCCGAGCCCAGCTGGATCCGGGCGGGCTTCAGGCCATGGGGGGGGCGGCGGAAGACTCCTATGTACGTGTGTGCATAGTTTAGCGTTCAGAGTTAAGGGTCATCAGTTTAGGGGTTGAGCGTTGAGTGCGTGCTATCTATCTTAAGCAAGCGTGTTGTGTTTGTAACTTAATTGAATGCAATTCACATATATGATGATTGTGCTACGTCTCTACTGGCATGGCAGCACAATCCGGCCTAACCTGTGCCTTTTCGTTCAACCTTGGCAGCACAATCCGGCTCAGTCGTGCCAAATCTTGCCCTTATTCGTGCTACCTTGTCTATTTGCGTGCATCCATCCTCTCCGCTGCCCTTTGGTGATGTTGCATTTTTTTCCAACCACATGCCTTGCGGAGATCTGCAACTTTGTCCTCCACCCCCTTGCAGGGAAACACACACCTGTCTTCTCCACCACCTCTACTCAACCCTCAACCCTCGACCGTACAGATCCTAAACCCTAAACCCTAAAGCATACAGATCTTCAACCCCAAATCCTTAACCCTAAAGTGTAGAGCCTACAAATCTTGAACCCTGAACCTTATTCCCTAAGCCCCCAGATGCTCCACCCTAGACTTCCCGTTGCCCGCTTGTCCTGTCTTCCTAGGTGTGGAAAGTGGGAACGCCGGTGCCCAGCCTGGCAGGTACGGCATGTCTGGCTGGAGCGGCAGGCCCAGCACGCAAGGTTTGAGCGGCAGGCCCAGCATGCAAGGCTTAAGCGGCAGGCCCAGCATGCAAGGCTTGAGCGGCAGGCCCAGCATGTACGGCTTGAGCGGCAGGCCCAGCATGCACGGCTGGAACGGCAGGCAGTCCATGGGGGGCCTGGCTGCAGCGCCGGAGCCCTCCGACGACAGACACGGCCGCGGCGGCGGTGGCCGCCGCCGCCGCCGCTGCCGGTTCTCTCTGTCTTCGTACACGTCGTTCTCGGCGGAAGCCGCAAGGCTCTGCGGCGGCTCGATCGCGTCGGTTCACGCGGTGCTCACGCTTGCGTCGGCGGGGGTGCTGTCCGCGTCGGTGGCCGTGCCGCGCCGCAGCAGCTGGTACGGCGAGGACACCCTGGCTTCGTGTTTGACCAGCTTTGACCAGATGAACGGAGCCAACGGGCTGCCTGCCTTAGGAGATCTGCTCTGGGTGGGTTTCGGAGCTACGTGCAACCACCTCCAGTTATGTTCAATGTTTCGGTTTTTGATCTGCTACCTTGAGGTGTCGACTCAAGGTTGCGGCACAATTGTCCATTACATGGAGTCATGCAAATTGGACAGCTGTTCAGATTTACATGATCAATACTGCATGTTAACTGAACATCAAATGTCGGGCAAGGCGAGCGACAAAGGTCAGATCAACCTAAGGGAGTTAACGCCTGATCCCTTCTCAAGCTCACCAAGTATATTTGGATTTGGGAGGCATGTGGCCTGGTGGTAGGGCACGATGACTCAGGCGCGGAGCTCTGATTGTACTGCCACTGCACTGAGATTGTACTGCCACCGCACTGAGATTGTACTGCCACGGTACTGTGATTGTACCGTCGCTGTACTGTGATTGTACTGTCACTGTACTGTGGCCCTGCCGTGCGTGATAGTACTACAGTTATGCTGTGATCGTACCGCGGCCGTGTTCTGGCAGTATTGCTTCCACTGCTGCTTTATCGTCTCTGGGAAACTGTACCGCTGGGGGTGGCTGAGGGTTCTGGGTCAAGGGTTTAGGAAGCGAAGTCGAGCACAAGCATGTCCAACTCAAGCCTGCCTTTCCTCCCCCCCCCCATAAAGCACATACAGCCATAATAGAACGGAATCCTCAAGCCTTTGCGTTTCCCTCCCTGCCCCTCCGCACACACAACCACACAGACAAAGCTGTTTTTTTAGCAGCCGACACGCAAACATAAATCCTTGGTTTCTTTTTTGTGGCGGCCAAAGGATGTCTCTGACGAGGAGGCAGAGGCGGACCTAGCCTGCGTAGAACATGACTGTGCACAGCCATGGCCTTCGTAAGCTGTTTAAGTGTTTATGGGGCTTAAGGAAGATGGCTCTGATGAGGATGAGGAGGAGGAGCATGACTTGGCAGGCGTGCACCACGATTGTGCACAGCGATGGCCTCCTGAAGCCTGCCTTTCGAACCCCCCTTCCCCCACCCACCCACACACGCTCACCCCAGGAGGATGTCTCTGACCAGGACGAGGAGGAGGATGATCTGGCAGGTGTGGACCACGACTGCCCGCTGGGGCTATATGGAGGGGGCAGTGGGCTGCAGGGAGGGCTGCTGGGTGGGCTGCTGGAGCTGCCGCCCCCACTGCCGGCTTCCTGGCCTATCGGATCCACGGGCCTGCTGTTCCAGGTGCGGCTATTGGCCCATGGGTTAGGGTTTAAGGGGGTAGGGCGTCAGGCTTTAGGGGTTGAGGAGTCCAGGGGTGCAGGATTAAAGGGTTTAGGGTTCGTCAGTTGGTTGGATCCCGAAACGAATTGGTCAAGACGGCTAAGGGCGGTAGGATCTCAGGGGGTAGGGGGGTAGGGGCTTAGAATGGAATATAGGAGTTCAGGGGGTTGGGGGTAAGGGCTTAGGGTACGGTGGATTTAGGAACGACTTGGTCCAGACGCTTCAGGGTTAAGGGTTCAGCATTTCTTCAAGAGAATAGCGACCCAAAGGTTTATTTCAGGTGTGGCTGTTGGTCTTCTAGGGCCTATGGCGATTTGAGGGTTCAAGATAGGGGTGGATCCAGGAACAAAAGTACGTTGATAAGGTTGAGAGTTTCAGGTTTAGGCTTGAGGATCAATTATGATTCTCCGCTTGACTGTAAGAACTTGACAGGTTTTCACATTCGGGTGACATGTCTTCTAAGGTTTGGCTTGGGCCAGATGTACAGATGTACAGATGTACAGACCCCTCATGGTCCATTCGGGTCGCATCCGGGACGGGTGCAACATACACTCACTTGTTGAAGGTGCTGGGGTGGAGCTTCTCCTGTCCTCTGCTCTTTTTTTGCTGCTTGGTGCCAATATACCATCGTAAGTATGAAGGCGGGGCTGAGATGTGTGGGAAATATAGTGTGCTATACTGATTTTTATTTTCATGTGTGCGTGCGTAGGCGGGGCAACCCCCGGAAGGCATCCTCGCCCTGCTGCTCGAGCAAGGTGTGGAGTGCGGCGGCGGAGGAGGAGGGTACCACGTGCGGAGTGTTAGCCGGCTGGTGGGCGGCACGCCCAACCACCACAAGGGCTCCGGCGGCGGCGCAGGCGGGGCGGCAGCCAACGTGCTGTCCCCCGCGGCTTCGTTGTCGAAGGCACTGGGAAGCGACACGGTCACGCGCTCAGGTTTGGACTCTGTGGAGCGGGGCGGATCTCCATGGTCCGCGTCGGGCGCCGCGGCCGCGGGGTACGGCGGTGGCCGCGGCGGCGGCAGTGGTAGCGGCGGCGGTGGGATGATGGGCCTGCTGTATTCTCCGCACACGGTCATGCAGGTGTGTGGGGGGGGGGGCGTGCGCTTGAGATGAGGGGGGGGAGAGTGAAGGTATTGAGTGGGGGGTGATGGGGGGAGTGAGGGAGTGCAGACATGTTGCGGGATGCGGGTGTTGCGGAGAATGTTAGCTCTGCTTGACCATTATCAACAGCAGCAGCAGTAAAATAAAAGAGACCATTACCGGTAGCGTCATCTCCCCGGGTGGTTGGCACTTCGGTCCCAGTGCTAAAAAACTGAACCCTAAACCTGAAAGCCTGTACCCCACTACTAGGTGGGCGGCACTTCCGTCCCAGTGCACAACGACTTCATCAGCATCGTAAGACAGCCGTCGCCCACGCGTCCGCTCTCCCTCGGCGGCTCGCCCGTGAGGAACGTGCATCTCATCAAGGCTGTGTCGCCCAGACGTCAGCAGCCACATCAATATGTGAAGGACGCGGCCGCTGACTACGCTTCAGAGAGCGTGAGCAGCCCCTCATGGGCATATAGCGGTCTCGGGGGCGCAAGCGCGTACGGCTCGCGGACGCTGTCGCGCGTCCCATCGACCCAGCGGCTCCCCGAGGATGGCTCCACACCCTTCAAAATACCGGGTTCTTCCAGAATGAAGTCGGGTGGAGGCACAGCGACACCCGCTTCGCCGGCATTGATGTCGGCTCAGTTTGCGGCTGGCGAGGCTGCGGCAGCTGCGACTCCGCACCGTGAAGCGGGCGCCTCGCGCGTCACCCACGCTTCGTCTTTCTCACCCTCTGCCGCCGCCGCGACGACGTGGGAGAACTTCCGGCGCCGGTCGCAACAGCAGGCTGGCTCGGCGGCGTGCTCCGCGGCGGCTCCGTTGCTCAACGACTTCATATCCATGGGGCCTGCCCTCGCTCCGCCACGCTCCGGCCCGCAAGCCGCCCACCCCTCTGATGCCCGGTCGCAGTCCAAACTAATGCAGCTGCCCAAGCATCCTCGCAGCGATATGCAAAGCGGTACCGGAGCACGAAACAGCCATGCGGGCGGCGCCTCGCTCAGCAGCTTGCCGGGGCACATGCGGAGCAGCAGCGCGGGGGGGCCCATATGCGACAGTGGCACGCAAGTCGGAGGTGGCGGCCGAGTGCTGAGTGTGGTCACTGAGGGATCGATGGAGAAGACACTGAGTGGATCACTGACGGTGTGTTGGGGGGAAGAGGACACGTAGGACGGAGGTTCTTAGTTTGCATTCGATTGCTGTGCTTCTCTACCGGTTCTGCGTTTGCCGGCTTTATTGCGCTGGATTCCACGTCAAACTGTTACTTGTAACCATCATTGTCGAGTTCAATTACGAGTGTGATTTCTTCTGGTACCCCTATTGGCTGTTCCCCCCCCCCCTCCCCCTATCCTCACACCTCTCACACCTCCCTGATTCCCCCAACCCACCCACCCCAGGCGGCGCTATGCCACGTGATCCCCAAGGTGGAGCCTCTGGCCCTTGTTCCCGCTGGCAACCCCCCAGGCCTTGAGTCCATGTTGGGGGCGTCTAATGCGGACATGGGGCTAGCCTGGGAGCTGCAGCCATGGTGGAGGGCTGTCGACGAGGTGGGTGGATGGGGCAGGGTTTGCCGTTTTGTAATGAAGCAACAAATTGCTTCCATCCCGCTCTGGAACATGCCCCCCCGCTCCCGCATGTGCTTCTTATCTCGGCTACGAGTCCACCTTTGTCAGGCTGCCACGGGGCCTCCGAGGGCCCGACTGGGACCAAACCTGGACCGGCCTACAACCGGTGGCCAGGGCAGCATGGCCACAAATGGGGATTCCGGTCGGAGCCCGGAGGGAAGCTGACATGTAGCCAGGTCACTCAATAAGCACTGCCCCCCGGTCTTCAATCCCCCCTCCCGCTCCCAGTCTTGAACTCTATCCCTCCTCTGATAGACCTGATGCTGCCCCCCCCCCCATCTATTAAACCTCATTCTGCTTCCACGCTCTTGATGGTCCTGTTTCTCTTTGCCGCCTCGACTGCGCAGGAGGAGTACCTGGACGATGCGTTTGTTCACTGGGGTGTGGGCAGCGAGGCGGCCGGGCAGGAGTACCGCAACTGGTATGCCTGCACGGAGAGTGTGGCGCCCACTCAGCTGGATCGGGTGCTCAGGTCCTGGTACGCGCAAGCGTGTGCGCTAGGGGCAAGCTAGTCAGCTAGCCAATCAGCTACACTTTCAGCCACCTACGGGCAGGAGTACCAAAACTGGTATGCCTGCACGGAGAGTGTGGCGCCCACTCAGCTGGATCGGGTGCTCAGGTCCTGGTACGCGCAAGCGTGTGCGGTAGGGGCAAGCTAGTCAGCTACCTAATCAGCGGCACAGTCAGATACCTACGCAGGATTAATGCAATTTGTATGCATGCATGGAGAGTGTGGCGCCCACTCAGCTGGACTGGGTGCTCAGGTCCAGGTTCGTGCAAGCATGTGTTTTAGGGGCAAGCTAGTCAGCTACCTAAGCAGCTACACTGTCAGCTACCTAGTCAGCGGCGCAGTCGGAGAGTGTGGCGCCCAAGCGGCTAGACCGGGTGCTCAGGTCCCAGTACGAGCAAGCATGTGTATTAGGGGCAAAGCTGGGAAGCTACCTAATCAGCTACACATTCAGGTACCTAGTCAGCTACACAGACACCTACTTGTCGCAACTGAAGTCACTAGTATGGCGTGGGGCAGCCTCTGTGGTCACTAGTATGGCGTGGGGCGGCCGATGTAGGATCCCTTTTACGTTGATTCAAATGTAGTACCTTTGCGTGTCCCCATTTTTATGTCAAGCCTGAGTGTTTTGTTTTTTGAAGGTGCAAGCTTGTTTGTTGCAATCTATAAGCCTGCCATTACCTTGGACCAGTCGTGGCATGATCGCCCATTTTGAATGTTGAATGTTGTCATGTCAACGACGTTACACCCCTGGGCCTTGCTCAAAAAAAGGCTCGGCCGCGTGGGCGCCTAAGTAGAAGGGGCAGAAAAAGATAGAAAATGGGGTCACACTAATGTTGTCATGTGATGCACTTTTTGATGTGTTTGAGTGTGCTTGCTTGTTGATTTGCTATATCGGTGGGATCGCGACGAGACTTCATAAATAACAAGTTGAACCATTTCTGTTCAAACAGGATGCGGTTGGGTCTGATCTTTTGCATCAACCTGTCGTGCCGTTGTAGCTACATCGTTGTTAAGGCTGCCAATCAAACCTCTCTGAAGGTGTCAATGATGTTACACCTCCGGGCCATGTACAAAAGGCTCGGCCGTGTGGGCGCCCGGCTGTCTGGTTGGGAGGGAAATCAACTACGGTAATGGAGAACGGAAATAAACATACGATGAATGCGTGTGCTCTTTATCTTTCACACATCATTGTGTTAGCAACCTTTTCTGAGCTCGGAACTTGCAGGCATCCTCTTGAGCAATCCAGCAGCGGACGTAAGTCCTTTGTGGTTTTAACTGGAGAGGCAAGCCATTTAGACATGTTTGTGACATGTAAGTGTTGCTCGCCTCGCCATGGGCTTGCTTGTCATGTTGTATATCACACCAGGGCAGCGTTGGTTAGCTTAGGCTTGGCTGCTTCCAGTCCCATGAGCAGGCCAGCCTTGGAAAGCATAACGTCCTGCATCGGGTTGCCAACGCTCGAGCTTTGAGCAGGGTCGCTAGGGCTTTGCATAGCTTGTGTGAAAGTCAATGACGTTACACCACTGGGCCATGCTACAAAGCTCGGCCACGTCGTCGTCCAAAAGCAAGGTTGGAAACTAAAGAGAGAGAGGAAAGAGACCCCCTCAAAAAAAAATCCTAATCCCCAATCCAACTACCGGAAGCTTAAGACGTCTGGGCCATGCTCAAAAGACTCGGCCGTGTGGGGGTCCCACTGTCAGAAAGGGGGGGAAAGGAGAAAAGAAAACAGGAAATGTAGCAGCTTGTGTGAAAGTATTTCAAACCGTGAGAAGACTTCCGTGCATGGTGCTGGGCAACCAGAAAACAGCTAAAGGGAACTGTATGTCTGAACAGTCAGCTCTCCTGCATTTAAATCGCAGAATCTATGTAAACAAACATAGCTTCATGATGGGACAGCATGCAAGTAGCGCATGCTTGTCACACAGAAATCAGGTAAAATCACATGCTACCGTTCCCTCCAGATCAGGAGTCAGATCATGCTCCAGATCCTCCAAATCATGCGCCATTTCCATGCAGTACTCGGTAAAATTGCTCGTTACCAAGGCGATGCGAAAATTAATGACAGGGCAATTAGAAGGAAGAAACTGTAGACTGCAGTCCGTCCAGGTTGGCTACTGGACGGATGGATGATGGACGTAGGCACGTAGCCCCTTGTATACGATTGACATGGGGAGGGGTCGATCCGTTAATATAATTTCTGGTGTGGATCCGGTGTGAATCGTCCAGACTGCAACGTCACGCGACTGGAAGAGTGGAAGACACGTCGAGCTCGCTGCTGTCTCCTGTGCCCAGACGTTGCATTTCTTTCAGCCTCGTACCGCATCGTATCAATATGCCGGTGGGAGGAAAACTTCTTCTCAAAGGAGGTGAACCGCTGTTGGAGAAGAAAATCAAAAAGAAGAGGAAACAAAAGGAGGTTGACATTGTGGACGAAGGAGGACTAGAGGAGGGGAAACCAGGTAAGGATGAGACAAGTATGACATAAAAAGCACTGCTAGAACTATTCGCCTGTGTGTTTTGATTGGAGAAGGGACATTACTCATGCCTGCTGCATGGGAGGTGGCCATGGCTGCACCATGGTCCTAGCTGTACATGGTAACTGGCATTGAGCTTGCTCATCCCTTACCACCTAATGTGGCCGAGCTTTAGCAGGGCCCAGTGTTAATGCACCGTCCTGAATTCATGCCTGCTTCTTACTATGAACCCCAATGAACCCAATGAAATGAAGCACGGCTCTCACCATTCTGGTGTCCTGTGTTTTGACTAGAGAAGGGTGCTTACTCCATACTCATGCCTACTTCCTGACTGTGAATCCAATGAAATGAAGCACAGGTCTTACTTTTCTGACGTGTTTTAAAATGTAGGTTATGCGTTTTGAATAGGAAAGGGTCGTAACTTGCTTTCCTTTCTTTCCTCTTGTGCCTTCTCCCCTGACTTTCCTACCTGGATTTATGCTTGCCGACGTGTCCGAGCTTTCTATAAGCAGGGCCCAGAGGTGTAATGTCATTCACTCAAAATCCATGCCTGCTTCCTGACAGTGGATCCAATGAAGCCAAAGCCGGTCAACGCAGAAGGGATCAGTGGAACTGGGAAACGATATGAGGATGAGTTTGAATTTGAAAAGAATCGGATCAAGGTACGCGCAGTCTGGGTCGGGCTGCATAGGACCGATAGGAGTGAAGCCTGGCCGTGATCTCATGCGGTGCCTCACAGGAAAAAAAGTGGACGTTAACTTGTATGTGAAGTTTGTATGTGATGTGACAAACCCTGAGGTCATTGCGTTGTGTGTCATGTCAATGACGTTACACCTCTGGGCCCTGCTTGGCCACGTGGGCGCCCAACTGTTCAGATGCTTCTCATGTGCATTCCTTAATGCAATCCTCAATGCAATCCTCCATGCATTCCTCAAGGAATTCCTCAAATGCGCCTGCCATGCAGGTGGGGCAAGTGAAAAACACCCCATGGGGATCATCCTATAGAGCGGCGCCTGACATCTTGCATGGTAAGCTGCGTCCGTTTTGTTGCCCGATTGTGGGCATCATACCCTGCATGCCATTCATAACCAGTCAATGATGTTACACCTCTGGGCCCTGATATGACAAAAAGCTCGGCCGCGTGGGCGCCCAACGGTTAAGTTGGGAGAGGGAAACCCTGCATAGCATTCATATTCAGAGTTGGGCTCTGACTCTGTAAAAGGGCTCAGGTGTAACGTTCGACTGTCTGTTATTCTTACTTAGAGTAATAGAGTAATACTCTGACTGAAGATCTGTAATATTCATGTGACACTGCAGTGAGGCTGATTGTCACGACTGTAAGCTGCCCAGCCCTGTTCATTATCCTCTTTGTCTTTGCTTTCATCAGGCTACTCCAAGAAGGTGCTTGGCAAAACTGCCGAGGAGCGTTTGGACATGCGGGCTGCGACCAAGGTGGGTTGAACCAAGTGCCTGTAACCCCGTACCACTTTACGGGCGCATGTCTTGTATGTCGAATGTGATGTTCTGCTAGACTAAAAGACTAAACAAACGGAACAAAACTTCACTGGTTTGGAGGCGTCTGGGGTCGAATGTTTGTTCTGAGTTAGGTGACAACCTCGATGCATGCTGCTCAATCTTATTTCAAACATTGTGGCTAAATCTTATTTCAAACATTGCAGCTTAATCTGATTTCTAACATTTCAGCTTAGTCTGATTTCAAACATTGCAGCTTAATCTGATTTCAAACATTGCAGCTTAATCTGATTTCAAACATTGCAGCTTAGTCTGTTTTCAAACATTGCAGCTTAATCTGATTTCAAACATTGCAGCTTAGTCTGATTTCAAACATTGCAGCTTAATCTGATTTCAAACATTGTAGCTTAATCTGATTTCAAACATTGCAGCTTAGTCTGATTTCAAACATTGCAGCTTAGTCTGATTTCAAACATTGCAGCTTAATCTGATTTCAAACATTGCAGCTTAGTCTGATTTCAAACATCGCAGCTTAATCTGATTTCAAACATTGTAGCTTAATCTGATTTCAAACATTGCAGCTTAATCTCCTTTCAAACATTGCAGCTTAATCTGATTTCAAACATTGCAGCTTAACCTGATTTCAAACATTGCGGCTCAATTCAATTTCAAACATTGTTGCTCATTCTGATTTCAAACATGCCTGTGTTGCAGGCTGACAAGTTTGCAAAGTAGGACGCAACGCACCTGGACGGGCATCGCAGTGTTACTGTTACAACGTCTTGGCTGCCATATTATAGCCCTGCTGTAAAGGGCCAGGCGAGCCTGAGGGCGAGGGAAAGCTGGGCAGGATCGCCATGCACAGGAGTCGACTCCAGCCTCGAGCTCGTTGACAAGCTGAAATTCCAATAGAGCTGCCTGGACCTTGGCATGGGCGCTGAATACTGCAGTCCAGAGCCTATTCAGGCACTCGTTTGCAGCCTAGGATCCCAACGAAGTTGTGAAGTTTTTACTGTCCAACAGAGCATCACATTTGATGCATGGGACATGTGCCAGTAAACCGGTACAGGCACTTGATACTCTTAGACTGTCTACAGACATCTCAAGACACAGATGTGGTTGTTTCTTACCTCCCAACCGATTCGTGGCCAATCTTTTGAGCAGGACCCAGGGATCTGACGTCATTGATCTACGGAGCTGCCATTGGCATGTTACAAATGCTGTGTATTTTATTCATCAGCTCACTGCCCAGTCAGATAGGCCTTGGCAGGCTGGAGAACCAATTGGTTTGCCTAAAGCATGATATGACCACTGTGTATTCTAGTCGCTGCCTGTTCGGAGAGGCGTTTGCTGGCTACACTGCCAATGGGGCTACCTTCAGCATGACATGTACGCTGTGATCTTAAGTCACAGGTCGGTTAGGAGCTGGCACTGCCTGAGGCTGAACAACCAGAAGGGTGTTGATTACAGACTGGTACGAGAGCTGCATATAAATCTTTGAAAGGTGTCACCTGTACACAATACTGTTACTGAGAGAGATAGACATGCAAGGAGACGAAAACAATGTGGCAAGATACCCTGGTTCTATATGTTACAAGTTTTGAATAAGCTGGTATTTTGCGCCCAGCAAGCTCCTCAGGATCTGCACCAGCTGCAGAAGTCTGCGTTTGATTTATTTTCGCAGTTTTTAAATCTAGCAGTCCCGTTGAGAGCACAGCCAGTCCCGAAATGCTTATTCAAACTGGTTTATTGCGACGTTGATCAGCTTGGTAACTTCTGTAGCCAGCTCGACCAGAACCGGATTCTGCAAGACAAGAGCAAACAGCTTCGTAACGCAGCAGCTCAATAATTGATGATCTTAGTTAGCATGCAAGATTCATGTCATGTCTTTGCTGAAGCAATGGGTCACTTACCAGGCCCAGGGTCCAGAGGTGTAATGCTATCGACTAACAGGGACCGCCGTTTCCTGTCATTTCAACACACAGCCCAGAGGAGCTGCACCAGCCACGGGACAGTTGGGCGCCCACGCGACCGAGCCTTTTTGAGAGGTGTAACGTCATTGATACCACCCAGAGGTCCCCCACCCACAGACCTTATCAGGATGCCAGCGCAGTTGCAGCTGTTTGATGCGCCGCCGCTTCTCTTCTTCGGAGCAAGCACACGCCTCCTGCACCGCCTTCTGGATCGCTGCCTTGATGCTGCTCAAGTTGAAGGCACCTTCTGCAAGCAACCGGCAACAGCCCAGGTGGGGGTTGACTGGGAGGGACCCTCAACCAGTCGACCTCAAAGCCAAATCGGCTTTCAAATTCACTTAACTGATGGTTTTCAATGATGCAACGCTCTGCTTCGAAAAGAGAAAAACCTTATGCGGTGCACAATAGATGGAAGGCTCGCTGCCTTGGGATTAGGGTCTAGCAAAGCTAAGCCTAGGCTCAAAAGGGTCTATAGAGGGGAGTGTTCAGGGCACTGAACAATCTCCTCTAGACCCTCGGGTTGAAGGGGGATTAAAAACACTGAACCCTGAACATCCTTTTCTAGACCCTGGGGTTGAAAGGGCATAGAAAAACTGAAATTTACACAACATTTTCAAGACCTTCAGATTTTAAGGGTCTGATAACCCTCAGCCCTGAACACAACAAATGATGGTCTCACCGTCCTGAGTCTGCTCAGGCGAAATGCGTCCCAGCAGTGACTTGGCAGAGATGCGCGCATGTTCCAGTTCCAGCTCCAGGACCCGCTTGCGGAGGTACCTGACGTAGATGGCCGAATCAGCCAGAGTCGCTTGCATGGCATCCATGTCTGCATAAGAGGTGGCCAGCTCTGACAAGGCAGCGTCCCTACGGAGTACAGGTGCCAAATTTCAGACAATTTTTGTTACTTAAAAAAAAAATGTTGTGTCGCACAACTAAATAGCAAGGCGGCGTCCATCTCTGCAGAACACAGGCAGAGTCATAGTTTGAGCAAAAAAAACGATCCCATTTGGACAATGTGATGTGGGCCACACAATTAAATGAACCTTTAAACAATGTCACTGCTCGATTCCTCACTACCGGTATGGCACTGGTTCCAGCAGGACGCACAAGACACCCAGCGGAATTAATTAATGGCTTTGACATGCGTGTTTTCACTTGCATGTTAATCTGTACGGCTACATCTGCAAAACATAGCTTACTTAACTGTCATCATGATGTTACACCTGTGGGCCCTGATCAGAAAGGCTGTGATGTGGTTCCAGCAGGTCGCACAAGACACGCAGCGGAATTAATTTACGATCTTACACCTGTAGGCCTTCTGTCTGAACCTTGACTTCCCCCCCCATTTTTCACTTTTTTTCCTGACCCACTTTTCTTTCCTCCCCAACCAATTCGTCGGACGCCCACGCGGCTGAGCCTCTCTGAGCAGGGCCCAGAGGTGCAACTTCATTGACCTGTGGGCCCTGCTCAGAAAGGCTGTGGAGTGGGCGTCCAACCGTCTGGATGGAAACGAAAGGGAGGACGGGATAGAAAAGAGGGACACATAAAAGTGAACAAAAGATAGGCAGGATCTCGAGTTGTCCTCTAGAATCCCTTAAAGGAAGTCAAGGTATGGACTTGCTGGAGCTGGCAGCTCATCATTCAACGCAATGAGCCTCGCCTTGCCTTGCCTTGCTCGTCCGTCGAAGGAGGTAGCATCAATCCGAATCCCAAAACCCTGATCATGTCAGGTCCCCGCCAGCTGAATGATGCAGACGCCCCCACTTTTGCTCAGTTTTTACTGAAGGAGGGCTGGGCCCCTCACCTATGGGCTGGGCCCCTCGCACCTTTGGGCCCCTCGCACCTCTGGGCTGGGCCCCTCACCTCTGGGCTGGGCCTCTCACCTTTGGGCTGGGCCCCTCGCACCTCTGGGCCCCTCACCCCTGGGCTGGGCCTCTCACCTCTGGGCCCCTCACCTCTGGGCTGGGCCTCTCACCTCTGCGCCTCTCACCTTTGGGCTGGGCCCCTCGCACCTCTGGGCCCCTCACCCCTGGGCTGGGCCTCTCACCTCTAGGCCCCTCACCTCTGGGCTGGGCCTCTCACCTCTGAGCTGGGCCTCTCACCTCTAGGCCCCTCACCCCTGGGCTGGGCCTCTCACCTCTAGGCCCCTCACCTCTGAGCTGGGCCTCTCACCTCTGAGCTGGGCCTCTCACCTCTGAGCTGGGCCTCTCACCTCTGAGCTGGGCCTCTCACCTCTGAGCTGGGCCTCTCACCTCTGAGCTGGGCCTTTCACCTCTGAGCTGGGCCTTTCACCTCTGGGCTGGGCCTCTCACCTCTGAGCTGGGCCTTTCACCTCTGAGCTGGGCCTTTCACCTCTGGGCTGGGCCTCTCACCTCTGAGCTGGGCCTTTCACCTCTGGGCTGGGCCTCTCACCTCTGAGCTGGGCCTTTCACCTCTGGGCTGGGCCTCGCACCTCTGGGCCCCTCGCACCTCTGGGCTGGGCCTCGCACCTCTGGGCCCCTCGCACCTCTGGGCAACAGCATTATCACGCAGAAGTCGTAGCTGCTCGATCTTGAGCCTGTCTTGCCCAAGCAGCTGCTGCAGCTTCCGCTCAGAAAACGCTGACTGGATTCGCTCCGCCTCGAGGAGTGTGTCGAGTCGCACGACCTGCGCTCTCAGCAAATGGTATGGGCATGATTCTCCTGAGCATGGTATGCATGGTGAGCGAGATTCCCGTGCGCATGGTGGGCAAGGTTCTGGTATGCATGGTGAGCGAGATTCCCGTGCGCATGGTGGGCAAGGTTCTGCTATGCATGGTGGGCTAGATACAGGTGGGCATGGTGGGCCAGGTTCTGGTATGCATGGTGGGCATGATACAGGTGAGCATGGTGGGCAAGATTCTGGTAAGCATAGTGGGCTAGATACAGGTGGGCATGGTGGGCAAGATTCTGCTATGCATGGTGGGCGAAACTCTGGTACATATGGTGGGCACGGTGGGAAAAAATTCTGCTCTGCAAACACCCTCATTTATTTGGGGTGTCTGTCTCAAGGCAAATAATCAACCAGGACACAAAACTCTCTCCCCACTCAAGTGTTGGTCTGGACTCTTGCAGCTCGGCCAACCAGCGCTTGAAAGCACATCACTTCCGGTCAGAGGGTCAAGCGCAGGGACCACATGTTTTGTGTTCAGGGCCTGTCGTGTTGGTGGATCCCCCCAGACCTGGAAATCCCGATGCGTCTCTGAAGAGAGCTCCAGGCTGGGAGGAGAGAGAGCCCCAATAAATACCACCAGGGCTGAATTAGACCACCAAGGCTGAATATTCAAAGCAGTGATGATCAATTCAAAACCGGCCAAGGGCGCCCCAAGCGCGCAATTTGCGTATCCTCATACCAGAGGGGTATCTACATTGCGAATGTTGGAGGACCCTCCATCTCCAGAGCACTCGTGCCAACCAGTTGCGTGCAGCAAATGTAAACGGGCAGGGTCACACTGATGTGCATGACTGACCTTACAAGGAGTAGGCCCCAGACGTACCAGGCTCACGCCCTAGAGTTTATTTTTTCGGCTACAAGTTCGGCAACAAGGAAAAGGCCCCAGACGTACAAGGCTAGTGCACCGGTGTTTATTTTTTCGGCTACAAGTTCAACTTCGGCAGGCCGCCCGGCGGCTGCCAAAGGTCCAATCAGGCCCAAACCTGCACCGGCCTGTTTTTGGTGACCAAAGCAGAAAGGCTGGCCACGAATGGGTCTCCGGGCAGCGGCCGATGTGCAGCTGAGTCACGAAAAAACTGCACTGTAATACACCTTGAGATGCAATAGGTCTGAGGTCTGAGAGATGCAAAACTAACAAAACTAAGGCACCTCGGGACCAACTCGAACAATGATGCGTCCACCACAGAGTAGCTACGGGCCGGGCATGTAGGAACTCCTGGACAAGCCCACTTTTTAAGGGATTGAAAATCAAGGAGGCGCTGAAAAACCTGGCCAGAGCTGGACGTGTGTAGGACTGTCCCGAAGTTGGCACGGGCAATGGTCCCTCCTGTGGGTGACTCTAAATTGAATAGGACAGGCAGTTCTCTGCATATGACAGTTGAATAATTGACGCAAGCAGTTGGTTTTTGTACCTCGCCTTCCCACATACTTGCCCCCAAATTATGAAATCAACGCATTTCTAATGTCGAATTCCTTTGTTTCCCGTGAGACCGTCTCTGAATTTTGGGGGCTTCGCCCCCCATGGCAGGGGGGCTCGGGCGCCCCCCCGCATCCACCCCACCAAGGCTTCGCCTCGGCTGACCGCAATGAACCTGGATTTTTGGAGAGACTCTAAATTTGAGGTGCGATCAGAAGAGAGTTTGTCTGTAAACTTTTAAATAAACACAGATGGAGGCCTTGGAAATCAGGGCAAATGAATCCGGAGGCAGCAGGTCATACACTCATACTTCAGGGCGTTCCAATTGAGGCTGCCGATTATGGAGTCAGGAGCCAGCCCATGCGTGCAGTTTTGGTCAACGGCTGTCAAGCACATTGGACATATCAACGACAACACACATGGAAGTGCCATTTTGATGGTAAGAGTGGACAAGCGCTCCGAAGAATGGTTTACTTTCACACATGGGTTTACTATGTCATCTCTCACCTCATGTCTGAGCATCTGCTCGACCTCCATGCACCCCTCCTGCTGCATGCTCAGGTGCGCTGCTTTTCCCTCAGCCTCGGCCATTCTTGAGGCATACGTGTTCGACTCTACTTCTGCTGTCACCACCCTACACATGGCATGCATCCGTCGTGCTTCGATCCAAAGATGCACGTCCCGCTGATTCCATACAACCCACCTGTTACTCAACCCAAAACATCCACTTTCCACAGTTTGAAGTGTTTTCGACAGCAGCTTCATCTTGATTTGAAACGCATCCGAAAGGTCATCTGCAGAGTGGTCTTGGTCAAAGAACCTCTCGCTTATGTCCGACATTTTTGGCTGTCGCTTGAAATCCAATCCAGAGTACTCAGGTGTTCATGCGCAAAGCCTAACACATGTAAATGTTATATTATAGCGTAGCCCAGTCTTGCCTCTGTCTTTCGAGATTGTGCAAAAACGAATGAGGTGTATCGGTAAACCCCAATGCAAGTAAACCCCAGTTGCGAACATCGGTGGTCGCGAAACAGGGGAGGGGAGCGTGAGTGCGTCACAAACCCTGGCCACTTCAGGTAATTCAGATCGGCAAATGTGGTAAAACTCAAGTGTTGAGGTTCACCCACGCCCATTGGCGCGCCCACGGTGTCTTTGAAGTTCACCCACCCAAGTTCATCCAAGTGTGAACTGAGTGACAGTGAAATTCGATGAGCACATTCGAGAATATTTCACTGTCGTCAGTCCATCACGCTCGCCCGTTGGCCCTCAGCGTTACCATGCCAGCGGTTCATTAAACTGCATACGGGCTTACAGCAACAGTCTACCCTACTTGAGTGAGCCCTACATCTTCACAAACACAATTCGAGAATGAACATTTTGTCAGAGGCGGAGTTGATTGGCCTCAAGCAGTATAAGTACAAAGCCTGGTGCGCAGAGAAAATGTTGTGGTTGGCGTTGGCCGACCCCGCCCACACTAACACTTGCTCTGTCCGCAGCGGCTACACGATTCTGGATGACCTGCACAATCCAGTCTGGACATGTGTGTGTTTTCAATCTCAAGTTAGAAAGTGTTTGAGTTAACAAGCGGTCGAGAATGTTGCTGACGGTGCCCGACAGCGGACGTCTGTGCTGCGTCCGAGAGGAAATAAATAGACACTTTCGAAACAACTGTGTAGAAGAGATGATGCGTCAGCGGTCTGTTTTTAAATCACTGTGGTACTGGCACCTCCGTTACCCTCCCACTCGAACCCTTCTCCCTCGCACGCAGGGCTGGTGAACCGGCTGCCTATGTGGCTTGCTCCAAATTTGATAACGCTCATCGCATCCGCCTCCATCGCCGCTGCCTATGCCCTTAATGTGTACTACCTGCCAGACTTCACCGGTAAGGCCTGGGTATGGTTCCATGCAGTGCACCTCCAAACCTAGCGCAGGCATACCTGACACTGCATGCATCACACATTCGAAATACAAATACTCATCTGTCAGTTCCAACCCGCTCCCTGCACCCCCCCTTTCAAAAGACTGACGTCTGTCCCTTGAAAAACCTGATGTCCAGTTCCCTTAACGCCTTAACAGCATTGTTTTTTGTAGTGCATGCTAGACTTCCAGCGGGGGTGCCTCCGGGCAAACACCACTGGGCCAATAGGGAGGAAATCATGATCGGCCTGCGGCTGGTGGTCCAAGCAGCAGTCGCCTCGCTGCATTAGGCCCCCCTGGCCACAGGTCATCATCCAGCTCAAGTGCTGCTTAAGTTTGTTAACACAAATATAGATTCCAACTAAAAGCCTTGTTACCCCATGTCTTCTTCCAGCAGCTGCCGATCGCGCAGATTTAAGCGCCCTGATGGGACGTCCATAAATCCATTCACCCCATGCATGCCATGAGGGCGCCAAGTCACCCGTGCACTGACCCGGGAGTGAGCCTCTCATGACCTATCCCTCCCCCATGCATCAGCCATGCTTGAACACATAGCGTATCCCCTCCCCCATGCATCAGCCATGCATCCCATTATGGCATGCCCACTCCCCCATGCGTTCCCCATCCATCCCATTATGGCATATCCGCTCTGGCACATTCCCATGCATCCCCCATGCATCACTTCATGACACATCCACTCCCCCATGCATCCATGCATCCATGCTTTCCTTCATGGCTTATCCACTCCCCCAAGCGACCCGCCATGCATGCCCTTACGGCATGTCCCTTCCCCCTATGCATCCCCTAATGCATCGACTTACGGCACATCCAATCCCCCCATGCTTCAGGCGAGGCCCCAAGTTGGGTCTACCTGGCCACTGCGTTATCAGTTGTTGCCTACGTTAACCTGGACTGCATGGACGGCAAGCAGGCGCGGCGGACGGGGAGCTCCTCTCCGCTCGGCCAGCTGTTTGACCATGGCTGTGATGCGTTGGTGCTACACATGATGCTGGGGAACATTGCCGCCAGCCTTGGGGTGCCATGCGGATGGAAGTCAGCGGCAGGGTGCATGGGGGTGCGTAAGAGATGTGGGGCGGGGTGCATGGGGGTGCGTAAGAGATGTGGGGCGGGTTGCATGGGGGTGCGTAAGAGATGTGGGGCCGGGTGCATGTGGGTGCGTAAGAGATGTGGGGCAGGGTGCATGGGTGTATGTAAGAGATGTGGGGCGGGGTGCATGAGGGGGCTTAAAGGATGTGGGGCAGGGTGTTTGGGGGTGCGTAAGAGATGTGGGGCGGGGTGCATGGGGGTGCGTAAGAGATGTGGGGTGGGGTGCATGGGTGTGTGTAAGAGATGTGGGGCAGGGTGCATGTGGGTGCGTAAGAGATGTGGGGCGGGGTGCATGGGGGTGCGTAAGAGATGTGGGGCAGGGTGCATGGGGGTGCGTAAGAGATGTGGTTCGGGGTGCATGGGGGTGCGTAAGAGATGTGGGGCGGGGTGCATGGGGGTGCGTACAAGATGTGGGGCGGGGTGCACGGGAGTGCGTAAGAGATGTGGGGCGGGGTGCATGGGGGTGCGTAAGAGATGTGGGGCGGGGTGCATGTGGGTGGGTAAGAGATGTGGGGCGGGGTGCATGGGGGTGTGTAAGAGATGTGGGGCAGGGTGCATGTGGGTGCGTAAGAGATGTGAGGCAGAGTGCATGGGGGTGCGTAAGAGATGTGGGGCGGGGTGCATGGGGGTGCGTAAGAGATGTGGGGCAGGGTGCATGGGGGTGCGTAAGAGATGTGGGGCGGGGTGCATGGGGGTGCGTAAGAGATGTGGGACAGGATGCATAGGTGTGCGTAAGAGATGTGGTTCGGGGTGCATGTGGGTGCGTAAGAGATGTGGGGCCGGGTGCATGGGGGTGCGTAAGAGATGTGGGGCGGGGTGCATGTGGGTGCGTAAGAGATGTGGGGCAGGGTGCATGGGGGTGCGTAAGAGATGTGGTTCGGGGTGCATAGGAGTGCGTAAGAGATGTGGGGCGGATGGAATGTGGCCGAGACACAAAAACAAAAAATACCACCCCCCTCTCTTCCAAAACCCTTAACTCTTATTCCTTACACTTTTGCGGTCGGATGGCCCTTTCTGACGCTGACGTTTCCATTACAGCATCTTCGCACATCGTCTTTTAGCGAGCTGGCTTGATCTAATGCGGATTGTTTACGATGAAGCCTGTCTGGTTGGATTTGACACCCCTGTCTGATTTTTTGAGGGGGGGGGTATTCAGATTTTCCACCCGCCCTGCTAGCATAACGTGATGCAAAGTTTGTAACAAAGGCTCGCAAATCTGGGACATGTGCTGTGATTAGTGCTCTTGACTCTTGCAGTTGATTGATTTGAACTTGAGATCTGCTGCATCGGTGTGTTGCCTGACCCTAGGATTTGTTGCTACTCTTCTCGCAGGTTCTGGTGCCCTGGATCCTGGCACAGTGGGAAGAGTACCACACAGGTGGGGGCATCTGGGCAGGGGGGGGGCGGGAGAGTCGTGACAGCCACTGTAATGGTCGAGTACCCGGTGTAGGACGGGTACTTCAACGCCGCAAGACGCCCCGTTGTCCTCAGCAGAACCTCTTGTCCACTTCAGCCACAGACTGCAGTATTTCATTTTTGTTTAAAGGGTGCCATGCCAGTATGCTACACAGGTAGGGGCCTGGGTGGGAGGGAGGGGTTAGCCCCAGAAACTGCATGAATGTCCTTTGTTTCAGTTCACGCCACACAAAACAGGCGGGCGGGCGGGAGTGTGTGGGGGGGGGTTGAGACCCACAGACTGCACTAGTTCGTTGTTTAGTGTTTGTGTTGTCTTTGCCACACCACACAGGTGGGCGGGAGGGGGGGGGGATGAAACCCACAGAATGCCGTAGTGCATTGTATGTTTCAGTGCGTACGCCACACAGCTTTTGGGGTGCCTGAGGGGTGCCACTATTGGGCCGATGGGGACGAAATGATGATCGTTTGATCGGCCTGCGGCCGATGGCCTAGGTAGAGCAAGTGCCTTGCTTCACCTGCCCCCCACAGCCGGAGGCGGCTATGCTGCTAAAGCATGTTGCTGATGGGCTCTGATATGTGTTGTTGAGCCTGTGTAGAAAAAAAATTCAACTGTTCAGCATCTCGTGATGCAACCTGAACCGTGATTTTGTATTTCCTCGAACGCGATGTTCTGTTTTATTTGAATTGAGCCATGCCAGCCAGTAGCCAGGAATCATGTTGCGAGGCAGTGCCATGTTTAGGGTCTAGGGTCTAGGGTGGCCAGGAATCATGCTGCGAGGCACTGCGCCTTGCGGCGTGCTCCGAGGGTTAATCAGGTTGGAAAGGTTGGTCTGCTCGGCCAATCTGTGCAGGAAACCTTAACTGTTGGTGTGCTTTGCCTTCCCTCGTAAAAAACGTCTGGGGGGGGATACAGTTGTATACTTTTTGTCAGTCGTCGACGACAGTTTTTTATGCCAGAAAACTAGAGTTTTGGATTTGTTTAACTCAGGGCAGGACTAACCAATTTTTACCTACCGTATTGGAAGGCAAATCAAATCAAATGTACGGTACTGCACTTTTTCTCTACTGTAATCTTAACTTCCCCTCCCCACACCAAGATATCATGGTCTGCGGCATGGCGTGCTGGAGGCGAACTATAGCTTCTGTGCGGTACACCTGTACTGCACTGTCCATCTCATCATTTGCTGTTGTACTGAAATTTGAATTTCCCCTCCCCACCCCAGGTATCATGGTCTACGGTACTCGGTTCTACGGTGTGCTGGAGGCAAACTACAGCATCTCTGTAGTACACCTCGTGACCTACTTATTTGGGGCGGAGGTCTGGAGGCGGAGCATCGGCGTGCCTGAGGCGTTGCAGGGATCCCTGGGGCCTGCCATTTGTGAGTGGAATTTTAAATGAGGTTCTAAGAACCGGTACTGGAAAGCAACGAACCTTTCAATCATGTAATCGTTGGTTTGAATTACCTCCCCCGTATGAATTCTCGTTATTTGTTTGGAATCTCTGCCCCTCTGGTACAAAATCGACTGAAGCTCTCCTTATTTCTGACAGAAGGCTGGCGTCAACAGTCGATGTTTCGTAGTTTCATGCATCCCTCACAGCTCGCGCCCTGACTTATGAAGGAAGGCGAAGTGCCTTTACAGGAGTGCACGTCAGTTGCATCTTCAGCTAAATCGTCAGCTACATTTTCAGCTACACGCCTACCATAGAACCGGATAGGGTTTGCGCACCCCTGATTTGAATATTTTAGTAGATCGTCCGCGCAGCAAAATAAGCTGTGTATCCGCGCAGCGCTTAAACCGCGCAGCAGCCATTTTGAGCAAATAGCTTCATTTCCTGAGCACGCAGCCCTTAAGACCTTATTAATACAGGTCCGCGCAGCTACAAACAAACCAAGTACGCGCAGGGCAAATAGCCACTAAGTATTGTCAACACAATCGAGAACATCGCTTGGGGACTAAACAAACAGTACGTTGTGTCGAAATCGTAAACTCTGCCTTGTCGTTGGGTGTCTGGTCTGAGTAATGGCAGCAATTCGACATTTGGTACAGGTATGCAGTCCGCACGCCTCCCCAAATAGTTTTTTTTGCCTGTGACAAAGTTCGCGCACCCCCAAAAATAAATCATTTAACTTGGAGTAAAACCGGTTCTACGGTACCTCACTTTTGACAAGCTTCACCTACAGTCCTTCACCCTCGCATACCATTCACAGATGTACCACGAACGAAGGATGATGGCCGTGTAATTATACATCCATCATCCCATGCCGTATGATCATCTTTCTGTATCATATAATATCCATAGGATGATAATTTGATGCTGGATATTAAACTACGCCTCGACCAGATGGCATTTGTTTGTGAAGGGCAAGAGTACCATATTGACATTCAAGCGTCAGCACAACCACTCCAAACCCTGCTGCGCCAAACGCCAGGCGGGGCAAGCCAAAGGTGCAGCACAAACGATGAGAGGCTAGGAAAGCCTGAGACTGAATGGAGCCCGGCACGGCAAATCTGTGAAAAACAAGGAAACACATATTCAAAATGCAAAATGTTCAGGTAGATGTCCATATCTCTTGAAGGCTGGATACGTACAAGAAAGCTTGGGGGTTTACACAGGCACGCAGGGGGGTTACACAGGCACGCGGGGGGTTTACACAGGCACGGGGGGGGTTTACACAGGCACGCGGGGGGGTTACACAGGCACGCGGGGGGGTTACACAGGCACGCGGGGGGTTACACAGGCACGCAGGGGGTTACACAGGCACGCAGGGGGGTTACACAGGCACGCAGGGGGTTTACACAGGCAAACGGGGGGGTGACGCAGGCACGCGGGGGGGTACACAGGCACGCAGGGGGGGTTACACAGGCACGCGGGGGGGTTACACAGGCACGCGGGGGGTTACACAGGCAGGCGGGGGGGGGTTACACAGGCACGCGGGGGGGTTACACAGGCACGCAGGGGGTTACACAGGCACGCGGGGGGTTACACAGGCACGCGGGGGGTTTACACAGGCACGCGGGGGGGTTACACAGGCACGCGGGGGGTTAATACAGGCACGCGGGGGTTTACACAGGCACGCGGGGGGGTTACACAGGCACGCGGGGGGTTTACACAGGCACGCGGGGGGGTTACACAGGCACGCGGGGGGGTTACACAGGCACGCAGGGGGGTTACACAGGCACGCGGGGGGGTTACACAGGCACGCGGGGGGGTTACACAGGCACGCGGGGGGGTTACACAGGCACGCGGGGGGGGTTACACAGGCACGCGGGGGGGTTACACTGGCACGCAGGGGGTTACACAGGCACGCGGGGGGTTTACACAGGCACGCGGGGGGTTTACACTGGCACGCGGGGGGGTTACACAGGCATGCGGGGGGGTTACACAGGCACGCAGGGGGTTACACAGGCACGCGGGGGGGTTACACAGGCACGCGGGGGGGTTATACAGGCACGCGGGGGGTTACACAGGCACGCGGGGGGGTTACACAGGCACGCGGGGGTTTACACAGGCACGCGGGGGGTTTACACAGGCACGCGGGGGGTTACACAGGCACGCGGGGGGGTTACACAGGCACGCGGGGGGTTACACAGGCACGCGGGGGGTTACACAGGCACGCGGGGGGGTTACACAGGCACGCGGGGGGGTTACACAGGCACGCGGGGGGGTTACACAGGCACGCGGGGGGGTTACACAGGCACGCGGGGGGTTACACAGGCACGCGGGGGGTTTACACAGGCACGCGGGGGGGTTACACAGGCACGCGGGGGGGTTACACAGGCACGCGGGGGGTTTACACAGGCACGCCGGGGGGTTACACAGGCACGTGGGGGGGTTACACAGGCACGCGGGGGGGTTACACAGGCACGCGGGGGGTTTACACAGGCACGCGGGGGGTTACACAGGCATGCGGGGGGGTTACACAGACACGCAGGGGGTTACACAGGCATGCGGGGGGGTTACACAGGCACGCGGGGGGGTTACACAGGCACGCGGGGGGGTTACACAGGCACGCGGGGGGGTTACACAGGCACGCGGGGGGATTACACAGGCACGCAGGGGGTTACACAGGCACGCGGGGGGTTTACACAGGCACTCGGGGGGGTACACAGGCCCGCGGGGGGTTACACAGGCACGCGGGGGGGTTACACAGGCACGCGGGGGGTTTACACAGGCACGCGGGGGGGTTACACAGGCACGCGGGGGGGTTACACAGGCACGCGGGGGGGTGACACAGGCACGCGGGGGGTTTACACAGGCACGCGGGGGGTTTACACAGGCACGCGGGGGGTTACACAGGCATGCGGGGGGGTTACACAGGCACGCGGGGGGGTTACACAGGCACGCGGGAGGGTCACACAGTCCTACGCATCCCATGTCTTCATCCAGCGCTTACATTTTTAGAACAAAACCTGCAAATCCCCAAGTCGAAAAAACAAGCACTTTTGCGGACCTGAGCCTAGCATCCTAGCCTCCTAGGGTTGAGGGTTTCGTACTTACGTTTGATCCTCAATCCTTGAACCCTAAACCTCCACCCGTAGGCCTGGCGGACCTGTGCCTATTGGTATAGGGTTAAGGTTTACTCAAAATCCCTAACCTGTGAACGCTAAACCTCCACCCGTAGGCCTGTCAGACCTGTGTCTAGTGGTAGAGGGTTTTAAGTTTACCATAATCCCTAACCTGTGAACCCTAAACCTCCACCTATAGGCCTGTCAGACCTGTGTCTAGTGGTATAGGGTTTTAAGTTGACTCATAATCCCTAACCCGTGAACCCTAAATTTCCACCCGTAGGCCTGGCAGACCTGAGCCTAGCTGTGGTTTCGGCTGCTGGCTTGGTGCAGGGGTGCCACAACATTTACCGCGTCCTCATAGCGCCGGTGGAGCCGCTGCTTGTAGAGGTGAGGGGGGGAGGTAAATGGCATGGAGGGTCGAGGAACCCCCCAAAAAGGTCTCGACTTGAATGGAGAAGGATTGGCTGTTGGGTACCAGAACATTTACCGCGTCCTCATAGCCCTGGTGGAGCCGCTGCTTGTAGAGGTGAGAGGAAGGGAAGTGGGCACAAGTGTGTACAGGTTTATTATATTGTATACCGGCGTCGAGGGTCGAGGAACCCGGAGTAAAGGTCTCGACTTGAATGAAGAAGGATTGGTTGTTGGGTGCCTCATCATGAGCCGCGTCCTTATCGGTTGGTAGAGCCTCCGCCGCTTTTGGTGAGGGGGATGAGGTGGTCACGAGGGTTTACAGGTTTTGCGTTTGTGTTGAGGGTCCAGGAATCCAGAAATCTAGGCCTCAGTTTAAATGGACCAGGTAAGGTCAGGCCGAAAAATGATGATTGCTTGTTGTGTGTTATAACGTGTGCTGAGTCATCATTGCACCGGTTGAGCCGCTGCCTCTAGAGCTGGTGGGATGGCGTGGGCAAGGGAGGTTATGCCCAGGGCTTAGCATGCTTGAATGTATGAGCAGTAGCGGGCTTAGCATGCATGAATGTAGTGGAGGGCTTAGCATGCATGAATGTAGTGGAGGGCTTAGCATGCATGAATGTAGTGGAGGGCTTAGCATGCATGAATGTAGTGGAGGGCTTAGCATGCATGAATGTAGTGGAGGGCTGAGCATGCATGAATGTAGTGGAGGGCTTAGCATGCATGAATGTAGTGGAGGGCTTAGCATGCATGAATGTAGTGGAGGGCTTAGCATGCATGAATGTAGTGGAGGGCTTAGCATGCGTGAATGTAGTGGAGGGCTTAGCATGCTTGAATGTAGTGGAGGGCTTAGCATGCTTGAATGTAGTGGAGGGCTTAGCATGCATGAATGTAGTGGAGGGCTTAGCATGCTTGAATGTAGTGGAGGGCTTAGCATGCTTGAATGTAGTGGAGGGCTTAGCATGCTTGAATGTAGTGGAGGGCTTAACATGCTTGAATGTAGTGGAGGGCTTAGCATGCTTGAATGTAGTGGAGGGCTTAGCATGCATGAATGTAGTGGAGGGCTTAGCATGCATGAATGTAGTGGAGGGCTGAGCATGCATGAATGTATGAGCAGTAGCGGGCTTAGCATGCATGAATGTATGAGCAGTAGCGGTCTTAGCATGCATGAATGTAGTGGAGGGCTTAGCATGCATGAATGTATGAGCAGTAGCAGGCTTAGCATGCATGAATGTAGTGGAGGGCTTAGCATGCATGAATGTATGAGCAGTAGCAGGCTTAGCATGCATGAATGTAGTGGAGGGCTTAGCATGGGATCCGTGTTTGGGTGAATCTTACACATTATTAAATGAATGTTACACATCGTGAAATGAACCTTACGTATCATGAAATGAATCTTAAGCATTATAAAATGACTGCACAGTATGCACAGTGGGGCCGCTGCCTCTTACGAGGTTTGTGAGCGGGGGGGGGGGGGGGGTGAAGTGGGCAGGCACTCTCACGTTTTCGCATTTATTTCACATGGTCATTTATGCTGCTCCTGCCTGGTGCCTGGGTCACAGGAAGTCGGTCAGAAGAAGCTGGGCAGATGGGCCGCTGTACAGCACCTGGCCGGGCTGATGCTGGTGTGCGCATTCGGCGGGCTGCTGATGCAGGGTGCACAAGGGCGGGGCGCACTGGAGGGAAGGTGAGAGATGAGGGCATGGAACAAGGGCAGGGGGGGGCTGGAGGGCAGGCGAGGGGAGAAGGGCAGGGACGCTGGAGGGGAGGGGAGGGGATGAGGGCAAGGGGCAAGGGCAGGGGGGGCTGGAGGGCAGGCGAGGGGAGAAGGGCAGGGATGCTGGAGGGGAAGGGAGGGGATGAGGGCAAGGGGCAAGGGCAGGGGGTCTGGAGGGCAGGCGAGGGGAGAAGGTCAGGGACACTGGAGGGGAGAGGAGGGGATGAGGGCAAGGGGCAAGGGCAGGGGGGGCTGGAGGGCAGGCGGGGAGAGAAGGGCAGGGACGCTGGAGGGGAGGGGAGGGGATGAGGGCAAGTGGCAAGGGCAGGGGGGGCTGGAGGGCAGGCGGGGAGAGAAGGGCAGGGACGCTGGAGGGGAGGGGAGGAGATGAGGGCAAGTGGCAAGGGCAGGGGGGGCTGGAGGGCAGGCGAGGGGTGAAGGGCAGGGACGCTTGAGGGCATTGAGTGGGGACAGGGACCCTCCCACCTGCCTTGCGTCTCTCTCTTGGCTCCTATCCCCCACTTCTAGGCTCATGTTTCACACGCTGTTGGTTTTGCATGAAAACGAATCCTGTCTTTCCTTCTTCCAGACGCACCTGTTATTTGGGCTTTCAAGTTAATGACGAATCACTTGGGCCTCGTGGGAATTTCAGCGCCTGAATGGAAAAGGGTTGCAAAGAAAAATCTCTTCTTTTTCCTGGACTGCGTTTGATATGTTCAGGGGATACGCTGTTTTAATTCTATCCTGAATACCGGTACCTTGAGTCTCATGGGAATTGAAGCGCCTGCATGGAAAAGGGTTGCCCACAAACCAATCCCCTGTCTTGCTCCCAGGCTCGCATTCTCCACGTTCGGTCTGCTGTACGCGCTCGCGGCCTCTCAGCTGATCATTGCGCACATGTGCAAGCAGCCGCTGTGCGCGCCGCTGCTCGCGACGGCTCTGCTGGCCGTGGGAGCTCTGAACGGTTTGCTGGTTGGGGAGGCGCGGTGGCAGCTCGCGCCACCGCAGCGCCACGCGGCGCTCTTGATTGCGGTGGCGGCCCTGGCGGCATATTCGCTCTACGTCTCCACAGTAATCCGCCAGATTTGTGAATTCCTCGGGATCAGGGTGCTGAGCATCGGGAAGCGGAGCGCCTCTGCTACGAAGGCGGCGGTGGCGGGCAAGGGGGAGAAGCCTCTTTCCCGGAGCTCGGATAGCGACGGGCAGCTGCTGTCGGAGTCTAGCAATAACGGAGGGAGCGACAAGGAGGAGTGAGGAGACGGGAGCGTGGCGCCCCGGGGAGGAGGAAGAGTGACTTAAAGAGTAACCCTCAATCCTCATCAGCGACCCTTGCTGATTCAACGCACTTGACTCTCGCTGCGAGAAATCGAGAAAGGGTTTGTGTTGCAAATTGCCAACCACTGTTTTGGTGCTGCAGCTACAATTCAGCTACAACACTGCCTATATCCTGGTGCGGCAAGCCCTGCTGCTTGGGCCGCTGGGCGCAGGCTGACGAGGAGTCCGTCCCCCGTCAGGCAGACCTCCAAAGGTCGTGTCAAAGAAACAGTGGTGGTGATTTAACGCTCGAGCCAGTGCATGCCTCCTGGGTCGTGAGTCAGGACTATCATTCATTCCATGCGGTACACTGTACTGCACACCGCGGTATAATGTACTGCATATCGCGGTGTACTGTTATTCGTTGAAGGCCTGTATTTCCCGCGCCTGAAATCTAGGGAGCCTGATTGGCTGAGCTGACATGCCCGGCAGGCCACTGGTTGACGCACCTGGCAGGCCCCTGGCAGATGTACCCCTGGCAGGCCCCTGGCAGTCGCGCCCGGCAGGCCACTGACAGGCATACCTGGCAGGCCCCTGGAGAACCTCTGGCAGGCCCCTGGCAGATGTACCTGGCAGGCTCCTGGAGGACCTCTGACAGGCCCCTGGCAGATGTACCTGGCAGGCCCTGACAGTCGCGCTCGGCAGGCCACTGACAGGCATACCTGGCAGGCTCCTGGAGGACCTCTGACAGGCTTGTCTATGCTTGCCAGGTCAAGACATCTCCAAATTGTTTTGCAATGATTGAAGAACGTGTCATTTCATCAAGGTCGAAGTTGATTTCGCCCAGAGCTTCAGCAAAGGATAACTCCATTTTCTTGGCTCCGTTTTCATAGCTCCCTTAAAGCTTCCCTTCTGGGTTAGTGGATCGCGGCGCTTCTAACTGTCAGCAGTGCCGAGGCGTTTTGCTTCTCCTTGGGAGCACAACTAATTGCCATCATCAGTTATGTACTGCTATGACGTATTGCTCCCTTTGTTGCGGCCTGGGCCCCTGGGTTTGCAAGGGATCTGTTCGTATTGGTCAACGACACGACACCTCTGGGCCCTGCTCAAAAAGGCATGGCCGCGTGGGTGCCAAACTGTCCCATGTTTTTTTAGTATGAACATTTGCCATACTGCATAATGATTTACAGCGCTCTTGCGCTTCGTGAGCCTGTGAGGCTGTTAAAATCCGGACTGCTCTTGAGGCTGTTGAGCAGTTCACACAGAGTGGATGCCGTCGATCGGTTGTGATCATGCTGCGGCCACGTGGCTGTTATGTTCTTTTTGTAGCCGTCACGCGTTTATAAGCTTGCTCGTGCCGTTCTGCAGTTTCAATGTTAATGAACAACACCTCTGGGCCATGCTGAAATTAAGCTCAGTCATGTCGGCAAACAAAAAACCAGCTAAGAAAGTTAAGGGAGATGGCACGTGAGGAAGGAAAGTATAGCAATTTCACCCACTAAACAACAAGCACACAAAGGTCAGGCAAACCGTATCCCCTGCCCATGAAGAGGCAAGCCTTCAAGAATCTCAACTACAAGTTGCACAAAGTAGGGCCTCCCACACCTGCCTGCGGGCTCTCGTCCTGTGTAATTGGGAGGGAAAATAAAAGGAACTTCAGGCTATAGGAAAGACAGAAAGGAGCACAAAGGGTTTCGGTCCTTTTTGTGTTGTTATTGTTTGCCCCCTTCTTAGCTTCTTCTCTTCTCCCTTCTGATCAGTGGGGCGCCATCGGGCCAAGCAGGGGTGGGATACGCTTGCTTTTGTGGACTTCTGTTTCAGAGGCTCTGTTGAGGGCTACTCTCTAGTGGAACTCAGGTGTCAGAGTTGGTCTTCTTTGCCCTCACGGCCTCTCCTTTTGTTACTTCCCCCCCCTCTTCCTTTTAGTTTCTTCTTTTCTCCCTTCTGAACAGTTGGGCGCCCACGCGGCCGAGCTTTGAGCGGGCCCAGAGGTGTGACGTTATTGACAAAGGGCACAAAAAAGACCCCTCCAGAAAATGGAAAGGCAGACCGAAGGATCCCCGCCTCTGTGAGCAAGAGAGAGACAAAACAGGGAAAGAGCCAGTCCCCAGGGAGGCAGAAAAAGACAGCAGACTAGCCCTCAACAAATTCTACCACGTTCTGAACAAAAGCCAGAGCCTCCCACCCATGCCTGCCCTGGTAAAACTGCTGGAAGGCCGTGGCGCCCTTTGGGGTGCACTGCAAGCACACATGCAGCGCATCCTCCACATGTTGGCCGTGTCCCTCAGCCCAGCACCGTTGGCAGTAGTGAGTGTCACGCTGATTGCTGCGCCGCAGCAGTTATAATGATGTTGATGCCGACTTTCAGTTTCAATGCTACTGGTGCCTTTTAGCCTACCTGTATATACATAAATACCGTTACATACTTATATTTCCTGACACCAGCATCATGGTGAACCTATGATCCAAAAATTGAGAAGTAGTGATCGTAATTCCTTATCGGAATTGATTTGTTGTTCAAGTCCATGACGTCACATATCTGGGGCTGACAGAAAAGGTTCGGCCAGGTTGGCGTCCAGCTGTCAGGTTGGGAACTTCAGAGACGAAATCAAGAGAGAGTCACACGATATTTAGGTGAACGTGATAAATCCGTATTGCTGTCAAATCGTGCCGACCCTGGTGCCCACTAAGGCCTTTGCCTTTCGTGGCACAAACTATTCGGGCATGCCGTCATTTAGGCACCCTAACAAAGTTTCAAAGGCGCAAATTAGCTGTTCCTTCCGGGGGGGGGGGCAAAAAAAGGATACGCCCCATCCTCGTTGTAGACCTTGACGAGAGCTTTCTATATCTGGTCTTAAATTTGTTTTTGGCCCAGGGGGGCTGGGAGATATGAAGGGACAACGTGGGGGGGGGGAGGGGGTTAAGGAATAAAATGCCTTTTTGGAAATTTTAGTATCTTTTTATTTATACATCAGATAGAGACTGCAGTTTAAAAACATTCTATAGCTACACCGTTGCATTCCTAGTGGCATTTGCTACAGATATGCATCATAAACATTCCACTCAGAATACCAGACCCCTCATGGCATGCAAGTTTGTCATGGGGGGGTGTCATGGCTCCAGAACCACATGCACCGTTGTGCGTACACCCATTATGGACTCACATGGTGTAGCTGCATTGGTAATTGCTATGCATTAAGCAATGACAACCTGCTGCGAGCATTGTTTGAAGGTCTTAAAATTCACAGACCATCAACCCAGTGGCCCTAAGGAATCACTAACAAGGGAAAGAGTGCAGGAGAGGAGCTCAGAAGCTGGCCAGGAATAACTCGACGAAGCGACAGCGCACAATCACATCATAATACTCCACTTGTCCTCATGCTACTAACTCAGCTCTAGCTCCTGTTGCTCCTGCTGTTGCTCCTGTTGCTCCTGCTGCTCCTGTTGCTCCTGCTGCTGCTGCTGCTGCTGCTGCTGCTGCTGCTCCTGCTGAAGCTGCTGCTGCTGCTCCTGCTGAAGCTGCTGCTGCTGCTCCTGCTGCTGCTGCTGCTGCTGCTGCTGCTGCTGCTGCTGCTGCTGCTGCTGCTGCTGCTGCTGCTGCTGCTGCTGCTGCTGCTGCTGCTGCTGCTGCTGCTGCTCCTGCTGCTGCTGCTGCTGCTCCTGCTGCTGCTCCTGCTGCTGCTGCTGCTCCTGCTCCTGCTGCTGCTGTTGCTCCTGCTCCTGCTGCTCCTGCTGCTGCTGCTGCTGCTGCTGCTGCTGCTGCTGCTGCTGCTGCTGCTGCTGCTGCTGCTGCTGCTGCTGCTGCTGCTGCTGCTCCTGCTGCTGCTGCTGCTGCTGCTCCTGCTGCTGCTGCTGCTGCTGCTGCTGCTGCTGCTGCTGCTGCTGCTGCTGCTGCTGCTGCTGCTGCTGCTCCTCCTGCTGCTGCTGCTGCTGCTGCTGCTGCTGCTGCTGCTGCTGCTGCTGCTGCTGCTGCTGCTGCTGCTGCTGCTGCTGCTGCTGCTGCTGCTGCTGCTGCTGCTGCTGCTGCTGCTGCTGCTGCTGCTGCTGCTGCTGCTCCTGCTGCTGCTGCTGCTCCTGCTCCTGCTGCTGCTGCTCCTGCTCCTGCTCCTGCTCCTGCTGCTGCTGCTCCTGCTGCTGCTGCTCCTGCTGCTGCTGCTGCTGCTCCTGCTGCTGCCGAGCATGCGGCTGTCATAGAGCCTCTCGCTCTTGCAGCAGCTGCTGGTCCTACTGCTGAGGCTACACCCGAGAGCCCGCAGCAGCAGCTCTTAGCTCCTGCTATCTCCGGATGTAGCGACCCCAGCAACCCCCGTGGTTGTGGTGTTGCGAGAGCTTTCCATGGCAATCCTGGGAGACAGCCAGTGTAGGCCGTGCTGACCTCATAGTTATGTTCAGAGCTAGCGGGTATGAGAAGCCTTCCATCTCAGCCATGTTCAACCCCGTGGACAAGCAGAATGTGCCAGTTAGTGACCTGCCGGCTGCTCGACAGCCTCCGGCAGCTTATGCTGGATGAGGAGTTTGCCACTCAGCACCCCACTAGGGTGCCCCAGCTCCAGCACGCCCGCCTTCTCGGTACAGACATGCATAGGCTGCTGATGCCAATCATCGGAGTGGAGTGCTCTATCAGCGAACTGTTGGTGCTCGTCAGCAAGTCAGCGCATTTCCTGTTCGTTATGTTCAGAGCTCCTGGAGGCAGCACAAAGTTCATATATACCTACACTCCTGAGTGTATGTACCACGACTTCCAAGCCTGGGTCCAGACAGTGCTCTGGAACGTCATCAAGATTCAGCTCAGGCAGCGGGTGGAGCAGATTTTTCACCTCCAAGCTCAAGATAGATGCTAGTTTGATGCCACTCATGCGCGAGTCCTCTCATTTCTGGAGCCTCGTGGTCTCTAGCGAGGATAGGTAGCTAGCAGGTGGTAGCTAGAAAAGTGTTATATTCTTTTGTTTCATCGCTTGACATGTGTGAACCATTTACATGTATCGACACCATTAGAAGCGCACTGATAAGCTGATTGAAATTGACCTCGCTCCCATCCTTAAATAAAATTCCGACTTTTGACTGGGAAATTAAGCTTTTACTAGGTTCTGGAGGCGGGGGGGGGGTAGCCAGGGGTCGTTTGACATTTTTATTAGGATGGGGTGTTTGACTTTCTTTTTTGCCCCCCCCCCCCCCCCCCCCCCCCCCCCCCCTTGGTTCCTTCTCGTGCTGTCGTCTATCAACAGTAAAAATAATATATCAATATCCAGTCTCACAGCATAAGATGCGACTTATTAAGATGCAATTTGCTGTAAGCCCGCTATCTCGGGAATTTTGATCACCACCACGCCTTGCCCGCCTTCAGTTGTCCGGTCCTTAAGTAGTACAGCCTGCGCACGCGCCGTGACTACGTTGAGCACCGTCAACACAAGCTTCTCACGAGTAGAATACACCAAGCAATAACAACAAGACTTCGCCTAATACATACGAGCCATCATCTCCAGTAAAGGCAAGTCATGTCTCGCCCTCGCAGCCACACGAGCGCTCCTAGATAGATAGATATAGGCGAGAAGAGAAATCTCTTAGGCATATCTAGAAGATCTAGCCTATGCTTCCCAACCACGAGTATAATTCAGGATGTAGCTATCCCTGAATTTGAATAATACAGACCAGGCAGCGCTTAAGCTTTAAGTCAGAAGTCACCAAGGGAGTATATACCCCGGCCCAATCAACTAAGGGCCGCCCAACCAGGCATGCAGCAACAAGACGACTCGCCTTGCACACGGCGTCCCTCGCACCCCTGTATGCTGCATCCTTGATTGTTTCATTTGTTTCAAATGTAAATTGACGCCAGTTCGGTCACCAGTATCTGGGATATTTAGCTGGGCCAATGAGCAATGGTCCGTCAAGCACGCTTGCGCAAAGTTTGACTGGAAGGGGCATCATCTCATCCATTGAAATGCACATTTTAATCCCTTGGTCATTCCAAATCAACGTTTAGCCAGCTGGGATCAGGAGCTGGGATGGGAGTTTTGGCTTTGCCGATGGTGAAGGGCCGTTCTGCTGGTTGACGGCGGGGCACGAGGTCCTATTATCTCATGCAAGCGAAGCAACTCATGCATGTCGTCGCACACGGTACTTTATTCGTAATTCATTCGTAGTTCATTCATTAAGCAGTTGACGAAGCGTGTGCACATACGGCTCTGCTTGCGCGTGATGGCAGTTGGTAAGTAGCCGCGTGTGCTCCCTGAGACGCGCCGCGCGCAGGCAGCTAAGGCAGTGTCGATGCTAACCGCCCGGAAGTGGGGGGGGCACCTTGTACCGCGAGCTGCTTGCGGTACAAATCGTGGCATCAGTGCTTTGGCCCCTCATGGCTGACGCATTGCATGCGCGTCCATTATAGAATGGAAGGGACCTGACAGCGGGACACATGTTGACTACTACAGCTGCTACCGAATAGTGCGCCCCTCGCCGCGTCTTTTCAACCCGTCAGCGGGCGTCGACTGAGCTTCTGTTTTGCACCACAGGCGAACGCGATCTGTGCTCCCTTATAAAATTGCAATCTTTGTGTTATTAAACTTATATTTTCGATTGCGTGTCCTCCGCTGCTTCTGAATCACCCCGCAAACGACGCTGGCGTGAGCGGGTTCCGGGAAGGTGCCATGGAATTTCGACTCCCGCCCGAAGATGAAGTCGGGAGCGCGCCCTTACTGCTGCACGGTCAGCATGGGCACTCACCTCCTCAGCGCAGAGGAGCCGACGCGCCAGCTCCAGCGGCCACAACAACCATCACGGTCGTGACAGCGGGTGCTGATTATGTTGAGGACCGTGCAGCACCTGAACGTCGAAGGCGACAGTCCCTCCAGCAGGATACCACCTCACCTACTGTCACGTTCAGCCGGCACTACCTGCCCCCAATCGCGGCGGTGGTGAGATATATTAAAAATTAATGCACTTGGGGTCGTTTTCGTCAGATTGGAAGCAGGGCGATGTATCTGTCCACACTCATGCTGGCCGCGGGGTCTCCCGTCCTGCCGTTGCTACGCTTGCTTGGTAGCTAGCGGAGATCACGCCTCCATGTTTTCTCCCGAAGTCACAGGAGTGCAGCTCCGCCCCTCTTTCGGCATCCAAACTTGTTCGAGTTGAACGTGGATCACTTTGCTGATCCCTTGTATCATGTGTGCCCTGCGCAGCAAGCAACCTACGGCCACACACCCCGCTGCCCGGATGCGACGGAAGCCGCGCGGAACAACAGACAGCGGGCAGGTATGGGATTGTGTGTACGAAAAGCATACGGCCCACACAGGGAATGGCCGTGGAAGACACCGGAAGGGTCGCTGTTGGCGGAAACACATGCATATGCATGGTTGCGGGTGCATAGGCCCTCTCTCGAGAGGCGATCGCTTGAGTGCGGCTAGCCTGTGAGCACACTTTGCCATCCTTAATCCACTTCTCACCTCCGCCTCTGACCAGTCCTCCCTTTTCGATAAAGAGGTACACCAAGTTATTTTGAACTGGGCATCAAACCCTCTTTTGCTCCTTGGTCTCCCCTCCGTCTCTAACTAGACAGTTGGACGCCCATGCAGCAGCCGAGAATTATGAGCTGGGCCATGAGGTGTCATCATAAACAAAACTTCTCTCTCTATAGACTGTGCCGCCAACCGGTAGTCCGGTACTCCTTTGAACCATAACTCATAAATCATAAACAGGCGGGTGAGGGCCTCACAGGCCCTGATCGGCCGCACTTGCGCCTCCACAGTATATATATATATAATGTATGATGTATTTTCGTTACCCCTGCAGGCAATGCTGGGGGCGGCGGAATCATTGCGGCAAGGAGGAGACTCACTGCTCATGGTCCTGAGATGATGCGGATGCTGCAAGAAAGTGAGCGATGATAAGAGGAGTTTTTGTTTTGTTTTGCGGGTTTTAGGTAGCGGTTACACCACAAGTTGTTTGGGCCAGTTTTGAAAAACCAAGGCGTTTTTTTTTTGCGTTTTTTCTGGTAAAAGCACAAGCTACCTGGGTCAGATCGAAAAATCGAGGTGATGCAGATGCTGCAAGAAAGTGAGTCTCGATACCAGTTGGCTGTTTTTGTAGGGCTAGGCCTGTGCACAAATTCCTGGACCAGCTTGAAAAAAACGAGATGATGCGGGTGCAGCTAAAAATATTGGATGTTGATACGGGCAATGCCTGTGACTCGGCCAGCCTAGAACATAACAAGATCCGGTGGGTGCTGCTTGGCAATGACCAATAATACCAGCACGAGCCGATCCAAAGCCAAGCGGTGCTGGGCGCTTCCCTCCGCCCAGTGACAGCTACTTCCATAAAAATGTCAGGGACGATATTTTGCACTTTTCACACTTCCGAAAAAAAAAACGGGCTCAGAATAATAGCGTTACGGCTCAAGCTGACGGAACAAAACAAGGGGTTCGGCTGAACCCGAGCAAAATCAAAAGACCTCCCAGGACCCAGGTGCTGTGCGCTTCCCTCCAAAGCTCCGCCTTCACCCTGCGGAAAAGCCCTCGGTGGTGGCGGCGCCCCTGGGTTTTGGGTTCAGGGTTTTAGCCACAGGTTATGAGCTCAGTCCTTATTTTATCGCCCATGGCGCCCACACAGCCGAGCCTTTTTGAGTAGGGCCCAGGGGTGTAACGTCATTGACTTATTTCATCGTGCGCCACACCACTTTTCTTAAGACTGCTGGGCGACCGTGGGGCTGGGCCGCTGGGGGCCAATCCTGGATCGGCTTACAGCCGGTGGCGCAAGCAGCAGGGCATGTAGCAACATACATCCGGGCTGTAGGGTTTAGGGTTTAGGGCATAAAGCACCAGGCATCTGGGCTATAGGATTTAGGGTTAATGGCATGAAGCACCAGACATTTTTTGGAAGAAGGACCCGTAGCCGAAAACACATTTTGAACATGTTTTGGTCTTGGAGTCAAAGCGCAGTAGCGCTCGGCACCAACAAACATCCCGAAAACACATTTTGAACATGTTTTGGTCTTGGAGTCAAAGCGCAGTAGCGCTCGGCACCAAAACATCCCAGAAACAATCGCAAATGACGAGAATTTGGAATGGTTTATCACGCCTCTGGCGCTCTTTTCATGGATTTTTGCACCGAACACAGGTTTCCTTCTGAAATTACTAAAATTGCACTGCTCACCGTCCAACAGACATGCACAGGGTGCAGCAGATGGAGAAGAGGAGGAGCAGCATCGGGCAGATCCCCGAAGAGGACAACGATGCCGACGGCAGCCAAGCCGGCAATGACGCCGGAATGCAGCTGCCAGGCGCGAGGAGCAGCCAGCACAGCTCCACCATGCGGCCCCAGCAGCAGGGGCAGCCCCGGCAGAGCCCAACGGCCCCCACCACGAAAGTCAAGTGGGCCGGCGACGGCTCGGACGGGGATAAGCTTGGCGCGGCCACCAAGACCTTCGCGGCCTTAGACCTCCCTGCTATGCCAGGCGGGGGCGGCTCCGCGTCGCGGTCAGGCCACTTTGGGTCCATGCGCTCAATGAACGCGAGCCCGAAGGGGAGCGGCACAGCTTCGTTCAAGCTGAACAATGGCAGCTTCTTTCCGGCCTGGAAGATGGCCATCCTTAGGGTGCTCAACCACAGGTGCGCAGGGGGGGGGGGGGGTGTTACCAAGTTGTAGGCTTGTAGGTGCAGCTGAGGTGTAGCTAAAGCACCCTACACACACAGGTGCGTAATTTAAATGAACTCTTACTTTGAATTGGAAACAGTTGCCGGCAAGCTACCGGTACCAATATTTCGGCATAAAACAGAATGTCCGTTGTTACTAGAAATCCTATTCAGCATTTCAACTACCGTAGCGGGAACTGCAGGAGAGACTATCAGCATAAAAATAAAAACGCCTTGCCCTGGGGTTGAGGGTGACGGAAACAGTGCAGTAGTGAATCCAGGGCCAGGGCCGCGTCCGCGCCGTTACCAGCCCTGGGGTTGAGGGTGACGGAAACAGTGCAGTAGTGAATCCAGGGCCAGGGCCGCGTCCGCGCCTTAACCAGCCCTGGGGTTGAGGGTGACGGAAACAGTGCAGTAGTGAATCCAGGGCCAGGGCCGCGTCCGCGCCGTTACCAGCCCTGGGGTTGAGGGTGACGGAAACAGTGCAGTAGTGAATCCAGGGCCAGGGCCGCGTCCGCGCCTTAACCAGCCCTGGGGTTGAGGGTGACGGAAACAGTGCAGTAGTGAATCCAGGGCCAGGGCCGCGTCCGCGCCGTTACCAGCCCTGCCAAGACTGCAAAAAGGCAAGTACACGGTCGGCTGTAACCAGGGGGCTACCCCCTCAGCCAAAACAACCGGGGCTAACACACAGTATGGGAGCTGCCTTCAACAGTGGCAGCTTCTTTCCCGCTTGAAACTGGGCTTTCTGAGGGTGTGCCCAAGTGCTCAACCTCTGGTGCTCAGGAATAGGAGTGCTGGGTTGTACCTTAAGTGCAGCTGATGAGTAGCTGAAGTGTGGCCAAACTGTAGCTGGGTTGTAGCTGTAGTGCAGCTGAAGAGTAGCTGAAGTGTGGCCGAAATGTAGACAGGTTGCAGCTGAAGCACCCTGAAACACAGGAGCATGGGAAGAGTGTGAAGTGCGTGAGTGAACAGTCTGGTGGGTCCGGCAGGGCCGCCGCGGCTGGGCCAACAAGGACCACATCCTGACCGAGTGACCGGCCTTAAGACTGTGACTTCATGAGCAGGCATGCCCCCGGAACCACTGGTGGCCCCCCCCTCCCATGCTCTGCACTGTACCCAACCTCTGCACACCAAACCCCAATCCAGGTACTTCTACGCTGTGCTCACACTGTGCACCTAAACCTTCAACCCGGTAACCTCTGCACTGTACCCAACCTCTGCACCACAAACCCTAATGCAGGTACTTCTACGCCATGCTCACACTGTGCACCTAAACCTTTAACCCAGTAACCTCTACACTGTACCAAACCTCTGCACCACAAACCCTAATGCAGGTACTTCTACGCCATGCTGATGCTGTGCACCTAACCTTTCAACCCAGTAACCTGTAAACTGTACCAAACCTCTGCACCTATAACCCTAATGCAGGTACTTCTACGCCATGCTGACGCTGTGCAATTTGAACCTCAACCCAGTCATTGTTGCAAAGTGGACGCAAACCCAGCAACCTGTACACTGTACCGAACCTCTACACTGTATCAATCCTCTGCACCGCAAAACCCAATCCAGGTACTTCTACGCTGTGCTCACACTGTTCACCTTCTACATCATCTTTGAGGACGACGTGAAGCGGGCCTGCCTGCCGCCCTCCTTTGACCTCACCCTGGAGATCATGATCACCCTCCTGGTGGTCTTCTTTGGCATAGACATGGGTGCGCGCAGATGACTGATTAGATTAGATTAGGAAAATACGGCATGCATATGGGTGCGTGTAAAAAACCAGGGGGAACTGCAACAAAGATAAGGAAACTACGGCATTAACATATATAAAGGAAGCTGCAGCACATGCATGGGTGCATGTAGATCAATAAAGGACACTGTGGCATGCCGTTAGACGTGGGTGGGTGTAGAAAGTTGAAATAAACTGCTCCCAGCGGGGCGTGCGAGGGTTCACGGCCCGGGCCCTCAGGGTTAAGGGGCGTGAGTGCGTGACTGACATGGGTGTGTGCGGGTGGTGACATTAGTGGGTGCGTGCTGATGATAGGGGTTACAGGACAATACAGGTGAAGGGTCTTGGCAGGCATGGGTGTGTGCTGGTACCAAGATTTTAGGGTTCGGGGCTAAAGGTCACGATATAAATTGTGTGCATGTGCAGATTTGAATGTTTAAGGTTCAAGGTTCATCCAGAGAGAGCTTTCATGCCACAGATGTACTTCTGTAGTTCTGGCTGGACATGTTTGAACCCTTAAACCTACCGCTGACCCACGCAGCGCTGGCTTCACTCGTCCGCCCTGGCTACTTCCTCGGCTTCTACTTCTGGCTGGACAGGTGTATACCCCCAAACCTACCCCTGACCCACGCAGCGCTGGCTGCCTGGCTTCACTCGTCCGCCATGGCTACTTCCTCGGCTTCTACTCCTGGCTGGACATGTGTGAACCCCCAAACCTACCCCTGACCCACGCAGCGCTGGCTTCACTCGTCCGCCCCGGCTACTTCCTTGGCTTCTACTTCTGGCTGGACGGCATCGCTGTCGCCTCGCTGATGTTCGAAGTGTCCACAGTCAAGACATCCATCCTCGGCATCAGAGCCGGGTACCCGACTCTGGAGGGCCAGGTGGGGTTTGGGGTTCAGAGTTAAGCACCTGACGCTGGAGGGCCAGGTGGGGTTTAGGGTTCAGGGTTTAGCACCCAACGCTGGAGGGCCAGGTAAGGTTTGGGGTTCAGGGTTTTACACCCGACGCTGGAGGGCCAGGTGGGGTTTGGGGTTCAGGGTTTAGCACCCAACGCTGGAGGGCCGGGTGGGGTTTGGGGTTCAAGGTTTAGCACCCAACGCTGGAGGGCCAGGTGGGGTTTGGGGTTTAAGCACATGATGCTGGAGGGCCAGGTGGGGTTTGGGTTCAGGGTCAAGCACCTGATGCTGGAGGGCCAGGTGGGGTTTGGGTTCAGGGTCAAGCACCTGATGCTGGAGGGCCAGGTGGGGTTTAAGGTTCAGGGTCAAGCACCTGATGCTGGAGGGCCAGGTGGGGTTTGGGGTTCAGGGTCAAGCACATGATGCTGGAGGGCCAGGTGGGGTTTGGGTTCAGGGTCAAGCACCTGATGCTGGAGGGCCAGGTGGGGTTTGGGGTTCAGGGTCAAGCACCTGATGCTGGAGGGCCAGGTGGGATGATACCGGTGTCATGCACGGTTTATATTTGGCATGCTCCGGCTGCATTCCTGCTACATCATGGCATTTGTCTGGGGGAGCTTGGTGCTGCAAGCTGGGCTGGCAGCTATATATCCATACCGGGCAAATGAAATACATGCCCCCATGGGCATGTGTCACCTTCATGCACGAGGACGATGTGAATCTGACTAGCATCAATGCAACGCGCACATGCTTGTTGCATGCATGCTTGAACAAGTAAGCTTGAACCAGAACTGCTCGACTTTACCCGTGTGCAATCCGAGCATTAGGTGTAAGGGTCTTTTTGCCCCCTCCACAATGAGTTTTTGCAATGTTTAGCAGAACAGGCAAATCCTAAACTACCCATGTGTTTATTATTTATAACTAAAAATTTAAATGAAAAATGATTGCTCGCAGCACCAACCATGCTGTACACACACACACGGCTTTGAAAAGGCACAGGGTTCCTTCATGGAAGAGGAACTGGAGTTTTGGCACGTGTGCTCTGAACACACACAGTTTGACCTCCAGTAATTATGATCACCTTCATTGATGCCTCGTTACTTCCTTTTCGTCGCATTGAATGACCGCTTCTTGCTTTGACAACAGGGTCGCTTCCTGGACGAGCTGGGCAGCCTTGTCTTTATCTTCAGTAAAACGGCCAGGGTGGCGAAGGTGAGGGTTTCAGCTGGAGGGGGGGAGGGAATGAAGAGAAGGCCTCGGCATGGCCTCAGTATGTCTGAGGTTCGAGGGCATAACCCTGGACCCTTATCCACTTTAAGGAGGTGCTCGAACCCAGGGTAGAAATCTGCTCTGTTTTGAATTGGCTGGGGCAGCAGGAGGTCAGGTAACGCCCACCCATAACATATAAAGAGCGAGGGCAGGAAAGAGGTTAAGGTTGAGGTAGAAAGATGATACTTCATGGACGTAGGGTCGACAATTGGTCTGGCGTGAGGATCGTGCTTTCTTGCCATTGTGGTCTGATGACATGGCGGAAGGGGGTGCCTCCGGAAACCTCATATACTACTGAGATGCAGCCATTGCGGCTGATGTTACGGAGGGTGCGGGCAGAAATCTGGCATGATTGAGATCAGGCTTACGATTCTGCATGCATGCATGTTGGGTGACTAGAGCCCATACAGGACTCTAGTCACCCAACATGCATGCATGCAGAAGAGGTTCATGCACTACGCTCATGGGAGAATTTTGCTGGGGCCAACATAAATTATGCCTTGATGCCCTTGGACATACATCGTACCTCACTCGAGACTATAACGCGTTAACACAACCCTGCTTGCTGCAATAGATCTTCCGCCTGCTGCGGCTTCTGCGACTGTTTGGTCTCCACAAGCGCTCCGAAGCCAGGCGTGAGGCGCACTCCCGAGTCGTGGCCGCGCGTTCGGCCTCGCCGAGTGAGGATCACCCAGGCTTTAGGGGCGGTGAAGGCCGCGGCTCTCAGGAGGAAGATGAGGCGCTGACGCTGATCGAAATGGAGATTCAAGTCGACCAGAACCAGGACACGCGCGTGGGTCAGAGGCTTCAAGGTGCGGAGGGGTCGCAACGCTGGGAGCCTCTGTCCACCGATGCTCTGTACTTTTCTAAATGACTAGGCGGGTATAAGTAACAACAAATAAAACGCCGGGGCGAGGCCTTAGATTAACAGACGCAGACGCTGTCTCTGTGGAATGAGGACATAAAAGTCCATGATTCACACTTCACCGTCCTTTACCGTCCTCGTTTCTCAGCTGCCGACGAGGGCCCCATGCGCACCCGGGCTTTTTTGTGTTAGCGTCATACGGTACACCTGTAATACATCATTAGCTCAGCATGGTTCTCATGAGGGGGGCAGTCAATCTGTCAGATGAGCAGTTAAAAAATCCAAACTGAAAATCGAAGGGGACATGGCACAAAACCGGGGATCGGCCAGTGCAAGGCCGGCCGCCTAACCTCTGATAAGCAGACGCAACCACCGATGAGAGACAGCTGTCCGCACATCTGATGAAAGAGGACGTGCCTCAGTCAGGCACTCAGGCCCGATATTGGCACGATATTGGCACGACGGCAATGTGCCCAACACGTCCCCGATACCACCACCACCACCATCATCCTATCTACCGTACCTTTGCTTTCTACCCCCTTGATCGACCTCCGGTCACCTGCCCATCCCCCATATGTTTGACTGCCCCCCTTCAACCATGCTTGATTGCTAACCCCTCATCTGCCTGCTTCCCTCCTCCCAAGTGCCTGAATGCTTACTTGCACTACGGTACTCTCGATTGCCTACCCGCTTGTTTTCCCCCCTCACAGCTCCCAATCCGTCATGTAGTGGTATGGTGCTCATGCTCCCTCCCAGCTCCCTTGCCCCCCTCTCTACTGCCCATCCTCCACCTTTCATTCATGCATACTTGTCCCCCTTGTTCCTGCCAGAGCTCACCATCCGACGCGTCGTTGTCGGGGTCCTTCTCATGGTGCTCATTCTTCCGGGCTTGGATGTGGCGTACGGCCTGTGGGGGCAGTACGAGGGCGTTGACCGTGGCGGGCTTCTGATGCTGCACCAGGTCGCGACCGCCGGGGGAGGCAACGGCACCTCTGCTTTCGCAGTGGCCCTCGAGGTACGTGTTCGAAATCGTTTTAAATTGAGAATCTGGCAATATCTGCGTATTTGAGACCACACCCTGGCTGAAGGACACCCCCTCTCCATCTTTACCCCCCTGTCAGCATGCTGTTAAAGACGCTGTTGACACTTCTGGGCCCTGCTAAAAAAGGCTCAGCCGCATGGGTATCCAACTGTCTCATAGGAAAGAGAAGGGAAGACGAGGAAGAAAAAGAGGGTTGCAAAAAAGAGGCAAACAAATCGAGTCTACATCCCCAGCGCCCTGGCCGCATTATGTTGAGTGTGACAACATTCAGACAATCTCATCTCCCCCTGTGAGTGCCCTTGTACTGCCTTGTACCGCACAGGCGTTCAGCCACACCTCAACGTACCGCCTGGGCACGCTGCAGACGTCGCAGCTGTACTACCTCGTCGTTGCCAACCAGACGCTCGTGACCGCCCCCAGCGGGGACCCCAGGCGGTATGAGGAGCTGTACAGCATGGAGTACACCTCGTACAACCCGTCCGACTGCAACCCAGCCGCCGCCTCCAACTGCCTGTTCTGGTACACGTACGCCATCTACGATTGGAAGTGGTACTCGCAGCTCATGGTAAGCCCTCAAGGGTTGCGGGTTTAGGTTTCAGGGTTAAGCCCTCGCTGCTCGTGGCAAGGATGCCCTGGTCGCCACCTCCATCTGCCTGTTCTTGTTCACTGAGGCCATCTAAGACTGTCGCCAGCTGTGCATGATACAATGACTCCCAGTGTTTATCATAAGGTGCTTCAGCCACATTTCCTACAGCTGCAGCCCGGCCTAACTCCGGCAGGGCTTGGTGCAGCAAGCCTTGCTTTGCACAGGCCATCGGCCCTAGACTGGTCAGGGTTTGGTCAACACATACGTACTCACTGTACATGTGTATTCAAAAGGCTTCCACATAGTTTCACACTTTTTCACACGTCCAACCTTGGTCGCACCGTTGGCACCTACAAAAATAGGCAAAACTTAAGTAAATAATCTGAAAACAGATACACTGCCGGCACCCCTAATACGCAATATTCTCTTCCCTTGCCCATTCAGGCCATCCTCAACATCGCTCGGTCAATCTTCCTGATCCTTCTGTTCGCTGTGGGCGCGTACTTCCTGAACCACGACACGCGGCAGCTGGTGCTCAGGTACGGGGGGGTCTCACACTCCCTGGGCAGTGTTTGGAATTGGGATTACTTTACCCCAAACCCTTATGACTCTAAGCACATACTTCCTGCACCACGACACAAGGCAGCTGGTACCCAGGTGCGGGGAATGCAACATGCACTGGGCAGTGTGTGGAGTTGGTAGCGCTCAACCCTTAATGTTACATCCTGTACCTTCAAAGCACGTACTTCCTGCACCACGACACAAAGCAGCTGGTGCCCAGGTGCGGGGAATGCAACATGCACTGGGCAGTGTGTGGAGTTGGTAGCGCTCAACCCTTAATGTTACATCCTGTACCTTCAAAGCACGTACTTCCTGAATCACGGCGCAAAGCAGCTGGTGCCCAGGTGTGGGAGATGCATTTCACACTGGGTGGTGAGGAAGGGAGCACAGGCGACGCTTGCACCAGGTCTACGGGGGATCCTACCGGCAAGTGTGGTTTGTATGGCGGTTTGGAAGATTCAAATTCGAATAATATAAAATACCAGTAACCCGTGATGGAGACCCTCTGATGGAGACTGCAAGTGACCAATTGGAAGTTTAAAACCTTTTTCCTCCCAGTGCTGATTTTGGCAGGCCCCTCTAGACAGCTATCTCTGAGCCCTTGAGGACCAGACCTAGATCGGTCTTTGCCCAGGGGTGCAAGCAGGAGGAGCTGCTGCACCGCCCCCCTCCGGCCAATGGCCGTGCTGTAGCTGAATAGTAGCTGTATCATGTTGAAATATGCCCCCCGTTTGCCCTCCCCGCAGGCCGATCGAGCGCATGGTGCAGATCGTACAGAGCATGGCGGATAACCCTCTCAAGAGCACCCAGGACATCGGCAGGCCACCTTCAGTGTCACAAGGGGCGGGGACAGAGGTGAGAGGGGCATTCCATGTCGGCATTGGTGAGAGGGGCAGTCCATGTCAGCATTGGTCGCACGATCTGGCTGAACCTTTGCCTTATTGGGCTGCTTTTGCAGTACAATCCGGCTGAACCTGTGCCGTATCGTGCCGTGTTGTGCTAGCCTTTCACCAGCCAGAGATGGGGAGTCTGGAAGAGGAAGTACCGGTATAATTGGTTTGTGTGTACTGCATCTACTACAATTCAGCTACATCACAGCCCATGGCGGAGGCTTTTGAGGGGGGGTCTTCTGCAAGTGTGCATTGAGTCCTGTACTCCTGTCACCCGGGCCCACGGCTGTAGGCCGGTCAAGGCTTTGTCCACTGTTGTGGCACCTGGGCAGCACCGTAGGAGGTGCAAGATAAATAAATAGTGGGTACGTCCTGAGGCGTGGATTAAGGAAGCCACCCGTTCGGCCGTAGCACTAGGTGAGCTACCACGGAGGAGGTGATAATCTAATTGGGTTGATGGAATGGGCTGGGCCGGGCTGGGCTGGATAGCCGCTGTGTGATGGATTGGGTTGGGCTGGGTAGCCGCTGTGTGTTGGACTGGGCTGGGCTGCATTAGACTGGACAGCCTTCTCCGCCAATTCCTCTCAATTACCTTACAAGTACGTTGCAAAGACCAAAATATTAAAATGTGACTAAAACCAAGACAGAAAATTCTGTAAATGCTGCTCTCCGGGCAAAATCTGGACACAAGCTGATGATTTTTTACTGGCATCGACCTTCAATAATTAGCATTTTCATGTATCCCTCGCCCCTGAACAACGCTAACTTTGAGGAAAGCAAATCTGCAGTTTAGGTACTGTCTGTGACATATGTTTCGTGCAATGCATACCATGAATGTCAAATGTATCATTGTGTTCCGCTGTGCCAAAAGTCTCTGCCTTGGCTAACAGGATCACCCCGAGGCTACCCTTTCTGCATGGCACCCCAGCGGACCCTCGTCGCGCGCCATGGTGCGCAACGGGAGCAGCCGGCACCGCCGGCTGCTTGGAAGCCAGGACCCGAGCAGCTCCCATCGGCCTGGCAGCGACAGCGGCGGCGGCAGCCTGGCCGGCGGAGCCGGCTGGTTCCGGCGCCACCTGCCGGCCGCGCAGCTGGAGTGGGCGCGGCGCGCGTGGCGCCGGGCGGCCGCGTGGCTACGTGCGACCAGCGAGGTCGTAGCGGATTATTTATGGAACGGGCCCGAGGAGGACGGGGCCAGCGGAAGCAACGAAGGAAAGGTGGGAAACTGGGAATGGTGGGTGACACGAGCCTCCCTCAGCGCCCCTACTGAAGCCGGTACCAGATCCCGGTACGAGATCTAACATCCGAAATCTGAACTCCGAGACCTGGGATCTGAGATCTGTGGCGTCTGATCCAATCTCTTCATTTTCACTCCTGTAATCCGGCGCAAGCTTGTCAGTTTTCCAGTTGCCTGGCAGAGGTTGTCCTTGCACCCCCAGGCCAGCAGCTCTGAGAGGCATGTCAACAGTTATCCGAATTCCCGAACCCTGATTCCGCCCTGCTTTCTCAATCTTCATCCCAATTCCATAACCTTCATCTCCGTCCGCAATCCTCAACCATCATTCGGATTACCTGAACTGAATGTCTAGACCGTTGCCTGGCGCAGGGGGCTGGCGGGCGCCCCGAGACTGGCAGCTATGAGACGCAAGTACTGGAGGAGTCCCTGCAGAAGATTGGTGCACTGCTGGCTGTCGGCTTTGGGGATGCTGGTGAGGCGAAGGGGATTGCTGAATAGGACCATAAGGTTGAGTGGTCAGCGGGGGCCTCACAAGGAGATCGGCGCTTTGCTGGCTCAAGGCTTTGGGGATACTGGTGACGCAAAGGGGATAGCTCAATAGGACCATAGGGCTGAGGGGTCAGCAGGGTACTCACAACGAGATCGGCGCTCTGCTGGCTCCAGGCTTTGGGGATACTGGTGACGCATGGGGATAGCTCAATAGGACCATATAGGGCTGAGGGGGCAGCAGGGGGCTGGCGAGAAGAAAGGCGCTCTGCTGGCTGTCGGCTTTGGGAATACTGGTCAGGCAATAGGGATGATTCAGGGACGAAGACAAGTCAGTTTTTGGGCCATTAACCCGATGGATTCCCTCACCTTCACCACCTCGACCACCATAACCATCACAACCAACCCACAGGTGCTGAGATCATTGCCGAGAACATCCGCAAGAAGGGGGACCTGAATCCCATGGTGCCCGGCCGTAAAACCATCGCGGTCTTCGGCTTCTGTGACATCCGCCGCTTCACTGATGCCACTGAGGTGTGTGTGGGGGAAAGGGTTAGCTTGGGGTACGGCGTGGCATGGCATAGGGCATCCGCCGCTTCACTGATGCCACTGAGGTGTGTGTGGGGGAAAGGGTTAGCTTGGGGTACGGCGTGGCATGGCATAGGGCATCCGCCGCTTCACTGATGCCACTGAGGTGTGTGTGGGGGAAAGGGTTAGCTTGGGGTACGGCGTGGCATGGCATAGGGCATCCGCCGCTTCACTGATGCCACTGAGGTGTGTGTGGGGGAAAGGGTTAGCTTGGGGTACGGCGTGGCATGGCATAGGGCATCCGCCGCTTCACTGATGCCACTGAGGTGTGTGTGGGGGAAAGGGTTAGCTTGGGGTACGGCGTGGCATGGCATAGGGCATCCGCCGCTTCACTAATGCCACTGAGGTGTGTGTGGGGGGGGGGGGGTTAGCAGGGGGCATGCCGGTACGGCAGGGAGAAATTGGGCATAACGTGGCATGATATGGTATGGCAGAATATACAAGCTCCATGGAGGCTGAGGAAGCAACGCAGCTTGGGGCCGGTGCCACACCCGCACTGTTACCAGAGAGCTCAAATAGGGTTTTGAGGCATGGTGTAAGCAGCACTGTTGTTTAGGGTGTTTCAGCTACAGTTCAGCTACTGCACAGTTGATGGCTATGGGGGTCTGTCGCAGCAAGGCCTGGCGCATGGTCCTTTAGCCAAAGATGGGGCCAAGTCTCGTCCCCTTCCACCCAGCGGCGGTTGTCTGGCGGCCTGCCAGGCGTTGGCTGGTGCACACTAGGAAACAAACAATCGCTACCCACTTGCCCACCCGGTGCTAACAAATAGCAGTGCCTCAGATTTTGCGCTTCTGGCCTACTAAACCCTGCTTTGTTTGCCCTGCAACTGAACCCTAATTCCACAACCCTGTTGCAGGTGCTACAGGAGGACATTATGGAGTTCGTGAACTCCATTGCGAAGATCGTGCACACGTCTGTGGCAGTACACGGGGGTGCTGCAAATAAGAATATCGGGGACGCGTTCCTTCTGGTGGGTGGCAGGGGAATACGTAGTGATGTTCAGCTACTGTTCAGCTACAACTCAGCCAAAGGTCATGTAGCTGAATTAGCGGAGGTGCTGCAAGTAAGAACATCGGGCAAGGGTTTCTTCTGGTGGATAGCAGGTCAAGCAGAGAAATATGCAGTGGCGCAGTGCTATTTATGTACTGTTCAGCTGTATCTCAGCCAAAGGCCGAGATGTAGCTGAGCTGGCAGCACTCCCGGGCGCTGCCGCGAAGAACCTTGAGGACGCGTGACTGCTCTTGGCTGGCAGGGGTATTTTAGTCTACAATTGCTTTTAGTATTTTGTTTACAATTGCTTTTTGTTAAAAATCACTGATTGCATTTTTTACAATTGGTTTTTGTGAACAATTGAGCAATATCTCAGACAAGGCTTCTAACAACTGGCGAGCCCCGAAATCGCCAGTTCTAAATCCTTAGCCTGACACACTTAACTATGGCTTGATGCAGGTCTGGAAATTCCCCCGTGGCTTTGATATGGCGGATCTGTCCGAGGACCCCGCCAGCAGGCCCGCAACCGCAGGGGTGACAAAAGACGACGGCTGCGAAACGGAAACCCTGGAGCTCCCAACATCGCATCCGGACGATGCGGTGCTTTCAGAGGCAGCGACGCGCAGGATCCCTGCTCACAGCTGGACTGCCATCGATCCCGAAAGCGTGTCCCGTCCGGGGTCCACCGCCGAGCAAGCATTTGAGGCGTCCGATCGGGTGGCCGAGGAGTCGCATCTGCCTACCGCGAGCTCGCCTGGCTACCTAACAAGAGCCAGGGCCGCAACCGAGGGCGGCCGCTCAAAGCGGTTGGGGGCAGAGTTTGAAGCACACGGCGCAGTCGGCGACGAAGATGATGGTCTGACGGAAACGCTCTGGCACCAAGGGCTGCAGAAGGGGCAGGGGAAGCAGCAGCAGCGAGGCCAGGCGACATCGTTGATGATCCTTCCGAGTTTGCGGCAGGGGCCCGGCGCGCTCGCCGAAGGCGCGGAGCTCAACCGGGCCGAAGACGACGGATCGCCCCACGGCGACCAGGAGGCGCCCGACGCCTCGTATACGCCGAGGAGCATCTGGGAGTTGCCGCCGCAGATCCAGGCATCTTCCTCATCGCTGGGTGATGCCTTCCTTTCAGCTTCCTCTCCACAAACCTCGGATCCCTGGGTCTCGACCAAGGGCGCGACGGCAGCGGGAACTTCGAAACCTCCGTCGGCGTCGGCGCCGTTCGGGAACAAAGTGATGCCCCTTCCGGCACCCAAGGGGAACTTGGGCGTGACGGCCACCGGGATACCCTCCGCTCATCAGACTGCCTCCTCTTCGGCCCGGGAGGAAAGCCACCGAAACGGCAGCCAAACGACATCGCGGTCTCAGAAGGTTCTGCCCGGCAGCTTGGTGGAGCAGGGAGACTACAGCAGCGACGGCAGGACGGGGAATGCAGAAGCAAACAGCTGTGAAGGGAGGACTGGGAAAACAGCAGTAAGCAGCAGCGGCAGTGTAGATTCGAGGCCCGGCAGCATCAACGGCAGGGGTGGGGGCAGAGGCGGCCTTCAGGTTCAGGTGGGGAAAGATCCACCCTACAATCAAAATTGAAACCCATAACCCATAAACCCATCACTTAAACCCATCACCCTGAAACCCTGGGAGTCTGAGACTGATAACCCTGAAACCCCTAATCCTGAAGCCCATAACCCTTAACCATACCAGTCACCCTAAACCCTGAAACCCTTAAACCCTTAACCCCCAGATTCAGGTGGGGGAGCGCCCAAGCGTTAGCGGCAGGGACACCGTGGGCCGGAGAGCGCTTCGTAAGGTGGAGGAGGAGGGTTGGGTGGAGGACCACAGCGAGGTGACACGCTCACGGCGGTCAAGGATGCTCGGAGGAGAGAGCGAGGCGCTACGGTGAGTTCCAGAGCGGACCTGCTGTTTATAGTCCAACCCTAAATTTAGGGTTTGGAGTGAAGAGCTCTTGACCCCAGACCCTAAGTCTTTAACCCTTTACTAGGATGCTCGAAGGAGAGGGCGGGTGGCCCAGTGTGGAGCCCAGTCTAGAAGAGGGTTTGGGGATTTACCCAGAAACCTTTGACCCGGTACCCTAAACCCTAAACCAAGATGCTTGAAGGAGGGAGGCGTTACGGAGTCAGGCGTTACGGTGTAGAATCCGCAACTTAGGGTCCAGGATTCTATGCTAAGCCCTCTACGCCCTAAACACAAAGCCCTGGGAGGCGTTACGGAGTATGGCGTTACGGTGTAGAATCTGCAACTTAAGGTCCAGGATTCTATGCCCTCTACGCCCTAAAACCAAAGCCCTAAACCTTAATTATAAACCCTACAAGGGGATTTTCTGAGGAAGCCTTGCCTTGACCTCACCTCTGGCCACACCCTGGCCTCTCCTCCACTCCTACCTTCGAGCATTGTAGTTACGTTTGAGGGGTACGAGTAATGAGTGTGGGTCCACTTTCACTCTGGTCTCTTTTCATGCGCAACCATCCCTCACCTCCCACCTTTTCCCTGGTATATTTTCATACCATGCCAACCCTCCCACCTCTCTCGTCCTTCCTAACCCTTCCCAACCTCCCAACCCTTCCGTACCTCCCGACCTGCAGGCAACTGGCGTCTCTGCGATCCACTCATCAGCGTGCAGTCCTCAGCCGTCAGGAGCGACATGAGGTGGTGGAGCTGGTCGCGGACAACGCGCTGGCGGCCTTCATCGTGACGCATGTCGCGCTCAAGAGGAGCGTGCGGCTGGCGAGGTGCGGCACGGGGGGGAAATTAGAGTTCAGAGTATGGGGCTTTGGGCGCCCCCGGGGTCGTTAGGGTTTAGGGTTTAGGGTGAGCACACTGGCGGCCTTCATCGTCCCCGGTGTCGTAAGGGTTAAGGATTAGCGGCCTTCATCGTCAGTCGCGTGGCAATGAAGAGGAACGCTCAGCTAGTGCGGTAAGGCACTGAAGGGAGGACGATAGGGTATAGGGTTATGGGCAGCCCTTTAGGGTAGAAGGTAACGGTTCAGCGGGGGGATTACGGATATCAGGGACTGGGTCAGCACACTGGCAGCCTTCGTTGTCACTCTTGTAGCAATGAAGAGGCTGGTGATCCTGGCGAGTTGGGACAGGGGGAGTTAGGGACTGGGCCTTTGGGGTTGGCGCAGGTGTAAGTGGGGGGGTGTTGGCACCACCGGGTTGGATGCTAGCTTTGATCTTCGGCGTGGGTATTCTGAGCGCCTGTAATCGCTCCTTTGCATGGTAGCACAATTCAGCTAAATATGTGCTGTATCTCCTTACCTTGGCAGTACAATCCGGCTCAACCTGTGCCGTATCTCGTTATCTTGGCAGTACTATCCGGCTCAACCTGTGCCGTAACTCGTTACCTTGGCAGTACAATCCGGCTCAACCTGCGCCGTATCTCGTTACCTTGGCGGTTCAATCCGGTTCAACCTGCGCCGTATCTCGTTACCTTGGCAGTACAATCCGGCTCAACCTGTGCCGTATCTCGTTACCTTGGCAGTACAATCCGGCTCAACCTGTGCCGTATCTCGTTACCTTGGCAGTACAATCCGGCTCAACCTGTGCCGTATCTCCTTACCTTGGCAGTTCAATCCGGCTCAACCTGTGCCGTATCTCGTTACCTTGGCAGTACAATCCGGCTCAACCTGTGCCGTATCTCGTTACCTTGGCGGTTCAATCCGGCTCAACCTGCGCCGTATCTCGTTACCTTGGCAGTACAATCCGGCTCAACCTGTGCCGTATCTCCTTACCTTGGCAGTACAATCCGGCTCAACCTGTGCCGTATCTCCTTACCTCGGCAGTACAATCCGGCTCAACCTGTGCCGTATCTCGTTACCTTGGCAGTACTATCCGGCTCAACCTGTGCCTTATCTCGCTACCTTGGCAGTACAATCCGGCTCAACCTGCGCCGTATCTCGTTACCTTGGCGGTTCAATCCGGCTCAACCTGCGCCATATCTCGTTACCTTGGCAGTACAATCCGGCTCAACCTGCGCCGTATCTCGTTACCTTGGCGGTTCAATCCGGCTCAACCTGCGCCATATCTCGTTACCTTGACAGTACAATCCGGCTCAACCTGCGCCGTACCTCCTTACCTTGGCAGTTCAATCCGGTTCAACCTGCGCCGTATCTCGTTACCTTGGCAGTACAATCCGGTTCAACCTGTGCCGTATCTCGTTTCCTTGGCAGTACAATCCGGCTCAACCTGCGCCGTATCTCGTTACCTTGGCAGTACTATCTGGCTCAACCTGTGCCGTATCTCGTTACCTTGGCAGTACAATGCGGCTCAACCTGTGCTCTATCATGCTGTATCTGCCACCATGTTCCTGTTCACGTGACGTCGTTTTGCAAGTACCTTTCCCTTTTGGTCGGCACTGCAGCTGTCGCAAATTTGTGTTCAAATTTGAATATTTGGCCTGTACTGCAGGTACTGCATGCGCGAGGACCTGAACAAGCGCATGCCTGGCTTCAAAGTAGCCATGGGCTACGGGCTTCATGTGGGCTGGGCCATTGAGGGGGCGATAGGTGAGCAAGAAGGATGAAGGGTTCACGTAGGTGTGCGGTTCAGGGTGAAGACAGGTTTAGGGTTCAGGGTGAAGACAGGTTTAGAGTTCAGGGTGAACGCAGGTTTAGAGTTTAAGGGCTAGACAGGTTCAGGGTAAAGGCAGGTACAGGGTTCAATGGATGGGCAGGTTTAGGGTTCAGGGTAAAAGCTAACACTTTCAGATTTTGCAGCAGATCTGTCCACAGTCACCCCCCGCTTTGGATCTCCGACGCCTCCCGCTCCGGATCTTCCGGTATTTCCCACTCTCCACTGCTACGTCACGTCCGACCGCCCCAATCTATCCTCAACCCCGCAGGCTCCGAGTTCAAGATCGACGCCTCGTACCTCTCGCCCAACGTCAACATGGCGGCCCGACTGGAAGCCGCCACAAAGCAGTTTGGAGTCCCGCTGCTCCTCAGCTCCGATTTCGTGGCATGCCTGTCTCCGTTTGTCAAGGAGCGCGTGCGGCAGATAGACCGTGTGACCGTCAAGGGCAGCGAGGTGCGACAAGAGTGACATGAGATGTTACAGGGCATACAAGAGTGATGTCAGTGATACGAGGGATGCCAGTGCAACAAATTGACCACATGAGCTGTCAAGGGCAGTGACGTGAGCGCTTGCATGGCATGGGCGAGTGGCATGAGTGATGCATGACATGGGCGAGTGGCATGAGTGATTCGTGACATGAGCGATGTGTGACGTACGTCATATATGACATGAGTGATGTGTGACACTGCCCCCTTAATCCCCACTCATCCCGATCATCCCAAATTTACACCGCTCAGCCCTTCCCATCCCTCACCATGCCCGCTCCTCCCTGCTCCTAGTCCCTCAACCCTCACCCCTTATCCCCGCTCCTCCTCGCTCCTCTCTCTCAGGTGCCCATGGGCCTCTTCACGTACGACATCAGCTTGGACCAAGTCCCCCAACCCGTGATGAGCCGCGGCAATGCTAACGCGGGCACCGCAAAAGAGGAGGATGACGAAGAGGACGACCTGGCGCAACAGGAGATGCTGTGGCAGGTGAGAAAGAGGGGTGTCAAAGTTTTGTACAGGCACATGCAGTAGGCAATCCTCGTGCAATAGTGTAATCCGCGTGCTCTCAGCACTCAGCAGTATCTTTTTTGTGTGCGGGGCGTGAGGAAGCAGACGTCCTGTCACAGATGAGGGGCATGCAGGTCTTGTGCCAGGAGATGAGGGAGGCAGGTGAGGGAGGGGTCTGAGGGGCATGAGGCAGTAAATGCTGCGGCAGGTTTGAGGCATCAGGAGTCGTGAAGTAGCAGGAGGGAACACTGTGGCATGTCTGAGGGGTCTGAGAGGACTGAGTCTGGTAGTTATGAGGTGACATGACTCTGAGGGCCCCGAAATAGCAAGTCCTCTGGCAGGGGTAAACCACTCTGCTGCCAAGGTGTGTTTTCATACATGTTTTCACACATGCTTTTATATGTGGTTTCACACCTGTTTTCATACGTGGTTTCACACCTGTTTTCATACGTGGTTTCACACCTGTTTTCATACGTGGTTTCACACCTGTGTGCAGGAGTACGGAGATGAGTGGGAGGAGAACCCGGACCTGGCAGATACCTGGGGTATCAGTCGTTCCTTCAAGAGGCAGTTTGGCGAGGGCTTCCAGGTGAGACACATGAGAGGAAGGGGGGCTCTGAAACCATGGGGGTGGATTTCTAAAACTCGGGAAGGGGAACCCTGAAATCATGGGACAGAAGGGCTCTGAAACCATGAGAGTGGGGCTCTAAAACCATGAGACAGAAGGGCTCGGAAACAATGGAATGGGGGGATCTGAGGCCTTGGTTATGAGGGCTCTGCAACCATGAGAAATGCAGATCTGAAACCAAGGATAATGAGTATCTGAAATCATGACAAGGGAGAGATCTGCAACTATGACTAGCAGGGCTCTGAAACATGGCCTGGAAGACTCCTTAGACTCCTGCGTTGCTTCCCCTCCTTCCTACTCCCCAGGCCTACCTGCGTGGCGACTGGGGCCGGGCCAAGACGTTCCTGGAGCAGTGCCTCATGGCGCGCGTGGACGTTGACGGGGAGCCGATGGAGGACCCACCCACACGGGTGCTGTTGACCTACATGGCGGGAAGCAGCTTCGAGGCACCGGCCACGTGGAAGTGAGTGCCGGCATGCTTGGGAGGGGAATCTAGGTGTGAAATCGGGGATGTGGATTTCTGAAAGGATGATCCGGGAGGTTTGTCAGCGGGCAGGTCAATGACATCACACCTCTGGGCCATGCTCAAAAGGCTCGGCCGCGTGGGCGCCCGCCTGTCTGGTCGGGAGGAGCGAAGGAACTACCCTTAGGGGTAAAATACGGAAAGATTGTCACCTATTCAGCTTTGTCCCATATCAAAAGAATGAATGACAAATTATTGGCCGTCAGCATTCTGGGTTTTAGCAGATACTGCTTGCTGAAGGCCCTGCGTTTTAGCCGATACTGGTTGCTGAAGGCCCTGCGTTTTAGCAGATACTGCTTGCTGAAGGCCCTGCGTTTTAGCAGATACTGCTTGCTGAAGGCCCTGCGTTTCACGGGAGATATTTTTTGTGGGTTGATATTTGTTTCTGAAATCTGAATCACCTCCTAAATATTTGTCTTCCCGCTGCTGATAATGTGTGCAGGGTTGAAGGTTCACCCTAATCCCTGAACCTTCTAACGTCAGACTTGCCTGCTCTCAGGGTTTGGGGCAAGCCCTAAGCCATGCACCCTGCACCCTATTCTCTGAACTCCTAACCTTGTACCATCCTGTTTGCAGTGTTTGGGGGGAAACCCTAAACCCTATGCTCCAAGCCCTACACCTCAGACCGCGCTTTAAATCCTGCTGCTGCTGCTGCTGCTGCTCGCAGGGGCTTCCGAGAACTCACTGAGAAGTGACGAGATATCTGCATCAGGATTCGAATGCTCTGCTTCAAGGATCCGAAACCAGGTTCAAGAACACGAAATCAGCCTCCACAAAGCGAATCATTCTTCAATAATCTGCCTGAAAGCCATTGGTGTGTACAGTACGGCCATTTTTGCTAGCAGCTACAGTGGGGTCCTGCTTCAACATGATCAGCCACTGACAATTCTTTGATTTTTACAGTCCGGCAGAGCATTTGGATGCAAGAACTGTCTACTGGTGTGACCACATTAGCATGTGTGTTCGAGGTTGTCAAATTGTAGGGTAGGGTTGTGCTTAACCCTGTAGTACAATACAGCAGGTTATTTGACTGCCTTGCGCATGGGAAAGGTCTTGCAAACTAGTCCAGTCGCGTCAGCACGCTTGCCACGGCCGGTTGCAATGCACATGCTGTGTAAGGTCAACACAATTGTTAGTAATGGTTTATTTCCAAAAAACTGACGTAAATTAATTTCATGACAAACAGTTATTTGGCGACCATGAAGGTTTATGGGACGTGACAACTTGCACTTCAAAACTGCCCTATTGATTTGTCAGTCATTAACAAACCAAACATGAGGCATTCATGCTACTGAGCCCTCTTTGAGCAGGTTCCAGAGGTGTAACGTCAGTGACATGCACCAACAAACCAGGCCAGTCGCTTCAGTTTCTCTTAATGACGTTACCCCTCCGGGCCATGCTTCACTTTATTTCCATGAGCAGTTAAAGTGAACGTGACGTCTTAGATAACAGCCGCAAGTAAGCCTGTCCCATCTTCGCCGAGCCGTTTTTAGCATGGCCCAGAGCGGCCGCTGCACTGGCATTACCCTGTGCTCCGAATCGCTGAAGTTTCCCTGGGCTGTGACAAGTGCCAGTTTAAGCGCAGCGATAATGATAAGTAGGGTTCTAGATGGTTTGAGGCCCATGGTTTCCAGTTTTGCTAAAACGCATAAGTGAAGGTGTATTTCAATACACGCAATGATACCCATGAAAAGCAACTGAGTGGAAATCCAAACAAAAATTAGATCCTCCCATTTGACATCAACGAATCGATGAAAAATGACTGGGCAAATTAGGGACGGGGGAACGGCTTTCAGGAAACAACAACGGGGGGAGGGGGAGGGATCCCCTCCCACAAATTGCAGAGCCATGGGTGATGAGGGTTGCACATGGGTTTAGCACCCCTCAAGGGACTCGCCCAGCTTCGCTGCCTCGGCATTTGCACGCAACAGCTGCTGCCCGAGGTCCAGCTCCCGCTTTTTGGATGTCAATCGCTCACTGTCAACAGTCACCAGCGCTGCAACAGTCGCCTCGTGTGCAGCAGCCAGCGCGGCCCTTGATGCCTCCTGAGTAGCAGACAGCTCGGAAGCTGCCGTCGCCTTGGCCACAGCCAGCTCAGCAGATGCAGCCATCTTGAACATTTCTGTGGCCTGGTCAGCGGCACATGCCTTTGCCTTTTCCTGCTCCAGCTTCTCTTCAAGGCGGGTTGCCTCCTCAACCTGCCTCCTGATCTGTGTCACCACGACCGGATCAGGTGCAGGTGCAGATGTCTGTGTTGACATCGCCCGTGTCTGTGGCAATGCCCTGCGCAAAGAAGCAGTGGAAACGCTTGCATTCAGTACAATCTAAAACTTCAAGTGCATGAGTGTCTGAGCCATTATGCAACGCTTGTAGTGTAACAGCATGAGGCGATTGCACATCTGTCATTAGCGAATGCGCGCACCATAGCAACTTTCTTGATGGTCATACCATACCTTGAGATGACTGGCTTGATGGGCTGCCCACCCTCCCTGTGCATATGGACATCATGCCACAGCTCGTGGTAACGCATGTTGCAGGATTCTACCATCTGCTCAAGATGCTGCTTCTCAAATTCAACATGCACAAGTCGCTCGCCCACCACGCTCACTTGATGCTAGGCGCTTTTCCTCTGTGTGGTAACAGGATAAGAGATGAATCAGTCCGCAGTCCGACACATCAAAGCAGTCAGCTACGATACTCAATAACTCAAGGGCTGGTTCCAGTCAGGAGGACCCCCTGGCCTGGTTTCACTCACCTCTGCATCCGACTCCGCCACAATCCGCCTCAATGACTTGATGTTCAAAGCAGCCGTTCATTCGTGGCCACGCTCTTGCGCAACTCCTCCTTAATCTCGCTGCACTGGGCAGACAGGCGAGATACTGTCACGACGGCTGACTGCACCGTGTGTTTGACTGCGCCAACTGCTTTTTCGGTTGGAAGTTATGTGTGAACCTGAACAAGTGTGTTTGCCGTCTTACAGCACGTTTCTGATTGGACCCCGGAAACTTTCCGGGGTGTTTCCGGTGTGTTTTGAGCTGAAACACTGGACCCCGGAAAATCTCCGGAGCCTTTAGACCACCAAGAGTCGTACAGTACGTCTCTTGTTTTTCCGGGGAGCCCCCCCCCCTCCCCGGAAATTCCAAAGACCCCGGAGAGTTTTCAGGCCTTCGAATAGCTTTTGTTTATAAATATGAATCGCCGCATTTTTCTTCCCATGAACTTATCGGGCGGTAGTGATGGGGGCGGCCCTGCAGAAAGGCCGCGGGCCGCCTCGGCCTTGGTCACTCCGCGAGCGAATCATCCCTATCATCATCATTATCATCAGCAGAAGAAGCAGAAGCAGCAGCAACAGCGCAGATAACATATAGGCACACATATCGCAGTAAACCCTGAACCACGCAAGATTACGCGGCCTCACGTTCCGGTGTGTGGCTCCGGGGTGTTTGCAGAAACACCCTCCCCGGAAATCTCCCGAAGACCAGAAGACCGTCGTACACGTTTGTTCCGGGGTCCTCAATCGGAAACGTGCTGTTAGGGGATCCCGAACTGGGCCCTTTACTTTTTCTTTCTTACTTGATTTCACGGCCTTCAATAGACTCTTAACGTTTCCAGCTATTGTTCTTGAATATCGATCTGCAAGTTAATCGTCAATCAAAGTCTTACTAAGGGGAAACTGGCAGAGCAGCTAGGCCAACAGCGACCCTATAAGCATCAACAAGTCTCCTGATACGAAGCTGGCAGAGCATCTAGGCCAACAGTCGACTATTTGCAGCAATTGGAGTTATTCCTGCCTCTTAACAAGGCATATCTCCAGCCCTAAAGCTGGATATTACCACCAACCAACCATCACATCTCCACTACAAAGCCTTTCATGTGGCTAAGTCGACCATCTGATTTATCAGAGATATCTTCAGTCATCAGAAGTTGCCAAGCAAGCGACTCATCACAGCAGATCAACGGCCACATTCGCCCAAGATCGTCCCAGGAAGCCAGTCTAGAAGTACCTCAGGAGTCGAGGCTTTACGGAATCCTGTCAACAGTATCGAAGAAGTCCAGGTGAAGTCTCAAGAGCTACGTTATCACCTGTTATCGAGCTGAGTTCACTAAGTTACAGCAGTGGATCGAGAGGCTCCTACTACAACCTTTGTAAGAGTTTATTAGTACTTGTTTAAGAAAGAAAAAGTCCGATTAGTCGCACCTCTAATCGACTGTAGCGGAAATCGTTCGTGCCAAGAGCGATAAAAGGGTGAAGGGGGGAAGCCAAATGGCTGATAAGGATCCCCAAGTTGCTAAAGAGGCTGATAAGGACAGCATTGCTACCCGAACAAGGGGACCCACAGCAGCCAAAGCTGCTTCATCAGCTGATCAAGGTGCATCATCTAGCTCTGCAGTTCGTTCTGCCTGTGAAAGCCAATAGTGCATGGGATCTGATGTATGCCAAGGCTGGAGACAATGAAAGGGTGTTGCTGGACAAGCTAGCGAGCAAGCATGCCGCAGTGAAGCTTGCGATGAATACTATTTCGGATAACCTTCCTCCAGAGCAGTATAAGGCAGAGTTTGCCAAGATCACCAAGTTGGAGGATGAACGAAAGGCTATTATCAATCACTCAGGGATTGATCGAGTCACCAAAAAAAGTGGATATGGCTTTCACGAACAACGCAACTGCAGAGCAAGTGATGTGGCCAATCAGCAACCCTGTGTTTGATCACTTCAGTAATCAACATACCAGATTACGTCTTCTGGGACGCCTTCTAAGGTGACGCAAGTTACTCGGCGTGCAGAACAGAGTGTTGTAACTGATGTTGAGGATGGCTCTCAGTCAGGGTCTGCTACATGAGTAGCCGCGCCCCAGCGAGCACCTGAAATGTCCCCTGTTGTGCACGTTTAAATGCCTTCTGCGGTGCACGAGCCCATGGCTCAGCATGCACCAGTGCATGTGCCCGTTGTTGAGACTGTCGCCTCTGTCCCTCCTCCCAATGCTGCGCCTATTCAGAGTGCATATGTAAGGAGAGAAGGTCACGGTGTGGAATCTGGATCATCATACCCTCCACCTTCGCCTCCACCGCAAGTCCCTTCCAGGTCGTCTGGACCCGTGCACACCGCACCTGTCTACCCACAGTCTGGACGCTACGAAGACTCAGTGCCTCGTATGCAAGGTTTGGCGTCCGTATCGGAAGAGCCGGAAGGTAATGGGTCTGGGGGAAGCACTGGTGATGATGTCACCGCTGGAGAACCTCAAGTACAAGGTAACCGCTTCATGGGACCTGCTGCATCACAGTGTTTTCATACGGCCGTAGGCACTGAGCATTCCAATTGGAACTCTCCATTTATTCAAGGTATGGATGGTTCTGGTCAGGATAGCTTCAGGGTTAGAGCAGCTCGGGATAGAGCGGCTCTCGCCCAGAGACTGCTGCTGGAACATGATCGCCAGCAGCAAGGTGAGGAGGCAGCAAGGAACGATGCGATGATCGCTGAGCCGCTGAGGGCAGTTACCAGAGAAGTGAAAATAAATATCCCGTGCCTATATGGGATGCATTAGGAAAGGGGCAGTACATGGAGCATTGGAGGACCTTGCTTGCCAACCCGTACTATAGCGAAGTACCCCTCACCGCCTTCAACACGGCAACCAAGAAGACAAAGGAAGCCTACGCCCACACCAAACTAGCCACGGCTGCCAGCCATTTGACGGGTGGGTCACTCGCCTCAATCCTACTGTTGCAATGAGCGTTTTCACAATATGATGGCATGCCCCGAGTGAGCTGTGTCTCTGCTAGGAGGCTTATTACTCCCCATACGTGCTCCTCATTGGCCGCTCCCACTGGTTTTTATGTGGATAGCTCCAAGTAGTAGAGCTGACCAGTGTTGTCTCGCCCCTCCCTCTAATCAGCTGGAAGCTCCTCCTCGCTTGTGCACGGCAAGTGAAATCACAAAAGATGTGTCAGAACAACCATGCTACTTGGGCGGGTGTGCGCAACATCCGAGGATGAGAGCATGTGTGGCGCTGAAGTGAAGACAAGTGTAAGAGGTGAAATGAAAAACGGCGCCGGTTTATGGCCTCACAACTTGGCAACATATCCAAACATTGTGACCGTCGCACGGTGAGGGTGAAACAAGAAGCTCTACCCCCGAAGGGACTCACCGGGCCACTTGTTCATGCTTTGTAATACGGCAACGATCTTGGAGACGGGCACAATCCACGACTTGTTTTTGTCCTACAGGGAGCATTTGTTGTGTGAATAGGTGTAACCTGGGTTTTAAGATGCAATAATGTGGTGCGGTGATGCAGTGACCCGTGTTTAGTGCAAATGACACTACCAGTGTGGTAATGGGCTGATGCGGCTGCATTGTCCGACCCCGGGGTAGAACAAACAGTTTCGTCCAACCCAACTCTCACACACAGGGTTACACAATGCAGCCGCATCGGCATACTACAACCACACCGAATTTCTGCCGGATTTACCAGATTCACAGAATTTCCGGTTTATCTGTATACCCTCATCCAGAAAAGGAACCAATCAACTTTCTAGGATGTAGGATGTGATTGCTCCTGGCCCCCCCTTGCTGAATGTACTTTGTGGCATCGCATTGGTGCTACTCCAGTCCTCGAGCCGCACCGCATTTGACACTACATTCACGCATTGTGCAGCCCTCCCAGCCACAGTTGGGGCTCACCCGATCACGGCCAACACACATGCTGATAAGAAGACTCCGCCGCCAGAGTCCCCCAGCCTGGAGATGGCAAGGGATTGGGAGTCATAGTCTTGATATATATTATATTCTCCATTAAATGACCAGTGTATTTTTGAGCTAGGTTCAGCTTCATTTCAGCTATTATACTCCGGCCTTCAGCCGGAGACCCCATGAGCTGCCGGGGCATGCTGCTTGGGCCTCCGGCCGGAGGCCGGTCAAGGTTTGGGGTCAATAGGGCCCTTGACGGCCGCAGGGCGGTCTGCTAATGGTGGTCCGACAGTACAGACTTGTGACTAAAAGAAACATTGTTTAATAAACCACCCGCAAATGGAGTCGCCGTAGATGTTCCCAGTTTTTGGGTCTGGGACGGTTGTCGAAAGGCATGCATGGGCCAAGTAGCTCTGGCTGATCCCAATCTGAAAATGAATAGCAAGAAAATATAGTCATTTCACCGGCAGTTGATGAAAAACAAATATATAAGCTTACCGTGGCACTTTCAGCCAGCAAGTAGTACCTCTTGCCCTGATACGAGGCAAAGTCCAGTTTGGGGCTGTATAGGACCCCCTGCATGGATATCAGGTGATTAGTCATATTGCTGTGCCAGTGAAGCTCGATAAACCTGCGCACTCACCGCCTTGTGCTCCAGCAGCATGACATCCATTTCAGATCAAAGAAGATCACTGTGGCGGTGGCTTGGACATGTGTCCGTTCCGAAGATCGCCCTTTCTGAACATACATCTGCATGAGAGAGTGCGCTTGAGAGGAATACAGAAATGGGCACCCCACATTTGCTCAAACCTGTAATGTTTTGCCCGGCTGCATTGCAGCTTGTTCCTTGCCATGCGCGTACGTCATGGCGATGCTGCTAATTAGGTTCACAATGGCACACCTCTGTCCATCAGACTCCAATAGGTGCCCCGTGAACTTCTGCTGAGACGCCGCCTGCTCCGGCGGAATGTCTACAGCATGCCACACACGTACAAGGTTGATAGTGCTTCTTCCATACTACCAGTGCAAAAGGACGAGGCAACCACGCACCTGGAACGACCATATGGGATGTCATAACCCTAAATCCCTACGGAAGTTTTGAATCCAAGAGAGCATGCTCGAACATGCCAACCTACCGTCATAGTCGTCCTCCCTCTTCCGCTTCACCGCTGTACCTGAGGACACCAAAAATCCAATGAGGCTCACAATCTTAGGTCAAATTATTGGGTATTGGGTAAGTATTGGGTCCCGGAGGGTTTCACAACTCAGAACAGCATGACACCGACCCCACTCTGCCCGCCCCTATGGCAGTGACCAGCACACACCAACGTGTGGCTGTGGGTTATAACCCACAGTAATTATTGAGTAAAACCCTAGAGGGATGGCGGCAGCAGGGAGGGGGTGGCGTGAGGCAGAGCCCTAAGGGGGTGCAGGCGGTGCGAGCTCAAGAGTCTCAGGGGGGCTCATAAAGTGCAGCCTCATGCGCCATGCGGCGCCAGTAGCCGGGCAGTCAGCCCACACCCGAGCGATGGGCCGCAGGTCACAGAAAGCGAGCGCTAGCGAAGGAAGCGAGTATTTCAATTTGTGTGTGGCCCTGGAATTACAGTTCTGCTACAGTTCAGCTACCTTCTGGCTTCCGAACTAAGGCCCATGCATGGCCAGCCATCTGGTGCATGCAAGCTGGGAGCATGACACGAGGCGAGCTACGGGCACGGCGCATGGAAGCTCGCGGGAAAGCCGGGTCCAGCCGAGCAAACCCCATGCACATGCACATGCGGTACGTCAGGATTCATCTGGAATTAAAGGATGGAGGGAGAGCATGCAACATGGAGCCACATCGGAACTCGCAGGAGGGCGGCATGCACGAGGGCAGGCCGGAAGAGGGGGCTGGCGGCGGCAAGGAGGGGTGGGAGAATTCAAAGGAGATGCAGGCGCGCACGCATGCGCCTCATGGGGCGTGCTCAGGTGGCGCGAAAGCAAGCAGCAGCGGGACAAAACGGCTGGCATATTGCAGTTCATCTATCCTTCGGCAGGCCCCGTGCGCGCGCGGTCAGCCACACTGGATGGCGCAGGGCAGCACATGCATGGAATTCATTTGCCCATGCCGGAGCTCTTGGTAGACCATGTAGGGATAGATGCTTCACCCCCCCCCCCAAAGTAGGGCCTAGGGGCCCCGCAGAAATGCAGGAACTGGTGGTCCATCCAAACACAGCCCCAAATTGCGGCCAATACTGATGGATTCCTGAAGCCACTCAGCCGCGCGGAGTGGGGAGGGAAGGCGGATAGGGTGAGTGGAGCACCCACCCCCCCCGTTGCCACTGCAGTCAGTGTGCCACAAACATGCAAAAAACAGCATGCCCTAGCCACATCTAGGGCCTCCAGCCGGAGGCCTCGGAGTGCAGCTGACATGTTAGGGTAGACCGAAGGGAATGAAATGCAGAGGAAGGCAGGAGGGACAGCCCCAGAGCCCCAAGATGTGCCCAGAGTGTGTGCCTGATTTTGCCAAGGAAAACATGCAGGGTATAGATTGGGGGGTGGCCCTTTGTGTGTTTCCCCCCTAGGAAAGAAGCAAGCAGGGCCGAAAGCAGTTTTTTATTAGTGAGGCTCAGCTACTTGATAGCTACACTCCCGTCCTCCAGCCCAAACTGTGGCCAGGCATGCTGCTAGGGCCTTCGGCCGGTGGTTTCGGGCCTGACTTGCCCTTGGCGGACGCGGGGAGGCCAGCCAAAGGTGGTCTAACTGTGATCAGGAAGGCGGGGGACCACAGCAAGAGGGACCATAGCAATAGCTGAAGTATATTTGATGTGCATCCGACCCACGCAGAATATAAGGCTACAGGTCAGCTACACTACATCCCTTCGCTCAGACCTCCAGCTGGAGGCCCGAAATGCGATCAGGCATGCTGCTTGGGCCTAAGAGCCCACCTCCCCTAGCATGGGCCTAGTTATGTTCAGCTATTTATCAGCTACTTGCCGGCTCCAGATATGATAGCCCAAGGCTAAGGCTGCATGCTGCCCAAGGCTAAGGCTGCATGCTTGGCTACATAAAAGGCAGGGCATGGGAGGGCACGTGAGCCACATGCATGCACCCATCCACGCTGCTTGGGCCGGTCTAGGTTCGGACCTTCAGCTCGTGGGTTAGGCTGCAGAATGTGGCTTCGTAGCAGAATTACAATTAAATTATGAACGAAAAACAGGGGAGGGGGATCAGCTGCCGAAGGTTGCTGCCGCTCCCGTGTCTGGAAAGGCCTTGGGGGTGCTCCTGCCTCAGCACCTCGTACCTCCGCTCCTCCGCTGCTGCTTGCACCGCTCTGACATGGTCGCCTCGAGTAGCACGGCGCCGCAGCCGTCGATCCCGGCAACCGGCTCGCGGCCGATTACGCCGCCGAGGTCCTCGCTACGCGCTGCCAGCCGCCGCGCTGATGCCCCGATTTGAGCTGCAGCTTGGCCCGCTACACCTCCAGCTGCTGCCGCCTGTCCTTCTCCACAGCCGTCCGCGTGCCGTCAAGTTGCCTTCTGGGAGCGCGCCTACTCCAAGTCGTCCCGCTCCTGCCAACGCCATCTCTGCATGCAGCGTGTGGGCTCCAAGACCAGCAATGCTCCCTTGCTCTGGGATACATGCCTTTACCTCGCTACGTGGGAGGCGGATATCGTGCTGGAGCTGTCTCAGCAGTGTTTCATTTTTCGTTTCAGCTACATTTCAGCTACAATGTGGCCTCCGGCCGGATGCCCCAGGTGTGGCCAGCCATGCTGCTTGGGCCGCCGGCCGTTGGCCAGTCCTGCTTTGGTCCCTATCAGGCCTTTGATGGCCAAGGGGCGGCCCGGCGAAGGCGACCTCGGAGCCGAAAAAAGAAACACTGTCTCAGGTATGCCGGACTGCTGGACAGGATTGGGGGCTGGTCTGGGCTGGCAGGACTGGGAGGCCGAGCTGGGCTGGGCAGGACTGAGGGGCTGGACTGGGAGCCGGGTGAGAACTGTATGGTTGGCTGTATGAGAACTAAGTAATGCTGGAGCTGATGCGGGAGTGCTGGCAGGGCTGCGCTGGCTGGATGGGAGGCGGTCGGGTGTCCTGTACAGGATTGTGGGGGGCTGGGCCTAGCTGGCTGCATGGGAATGGGAGGCTGACGTTGCGCACTTACGCTTGGGCTGTTGCAGGTTGCTGCCTGGGTCACATATGTATGCTGCACTTGTGGTGAATGGGTGAAGTATAATGGATTAATCATGATGTCAATCCGTCGGGTTCAGAGGAAGCGGCGACTTAAGAGCATTGCGCTCGTATAGTGGCTGGTGAGGCAGCACAGCTACTTCAACGGGGGCTTACTAGGGGGAAAAGGCACACCTACTAGGCACCCGTGCTAAGTGCACAGATGCACACACGCAGGTGTCTGAGGGCCAGATATGGTACACATCTGGTATACAATTGCAGCACGCATACATGCTTTCGCACCCCGTTTGAGCGCGACACATACACACTGCAAATTCACTCACGCGCCTTCCTGCCCCCTGTGCGTGCGACATAGCAAGCACACACAGATGTGCCTTTGCGCCCCTTGCACACAACAGGTGCGGTGAGACCTTGTGATGGCGCACGCCCACTGTGCTGAGCTGACCAAGGAGGTCGCTGCCCTTGGCGGAGGCCAAGCACGTCGGTAACATGAGGCCGCTTGAAATACGCTTGAATCAGTGAAATTTCCGTCTGAAACGGGCGCTTGATTCATTCCGGAGTTCAGACGGCCTAACGTCTGAATCAAGCGACTGAAACGAGCGTCTGAATCAGGGGGTATTCAAGCGCGTCTGGATCAGGCTGAAATCAAGGGTTGTTCAAGCACGTTGAGTCAAGCCGAAATCAAGTGGTGTTCAAGCGCAATTCAAGCGGATTGGATCAAGCACAATTCAAGCGGTGATCAAACGGTTTGAAACAAGCCATAATCAGGCGTTACTACACAAATCAGACGGCCTGAATCAATCCGGAGTTCAGGCGGACTATTGCTTGAATCAAGCGAATTTAATCTAGAGGGGTCTTGCAGTTTGGATCAAGCTGTGTTCAAGCTTTCTTACAAAATCACTCCCTGTGAATCAATCCTAAGCATGCACAAGTCAAGTCAAATCAAGAAAAAAATGGGACTAGCCATGTTCACAACGGACGCCAATCTAACAGATTCTTAAGACAGCTAAGAGGCTAGCGGCATGGCTAACTCCAGAATAAGTCCTCTTCTTCATTGGCATCGTGTACAAAACCTAAGAGGAAAAAATGAAACAAGATGTCAGGAATTTATAAGAAGATGATGACCTAAAGATCTCTGGTAACATGTCATCACAATTCAGGCGACCAAGACAGCAGATACTTGCCTAGGGCAAAAATCCAGTTGCTTGGAAACCTCCGGCAAGAGAGCATGCCTGGTCGTTAAAGCAAATGCTTGGCACCCTCTTTGCTAGGCTGCAATGCCCAGTAATGCTAGCTAAATGTGCCAGCATTGATTAGGACCCTGCATCACGAGGGGTTTGAAGTTAGCAAATACTCGCATATTTATAGATTTGCAATCAGATTTTAGCCAAAATGGCTGGAAGCTAGAAAACCAATCAAGCATCTTCCATGCAAGCATCGACGTACCTTCAAACAACAACCACCATCGGCCAATGCAGGTGTCTTCTTGCAGAGGCTGTTAAGGACAAAAATACTCAACTGCCTGCGAAGAGGGGGGGATAGGTGCAGATTGCATATTGAACATTTATTATTCCGAGTTTGGTTGATGGTCTTCTTGCGTGATGACCAAGGCCCATGCAACAAAGAACGAAAGCTCTCGCATTCTCGCAATACCTTAATCAGTCCTGCTGCCGTCAGTGCCTGAGAGACAGCATAGTTGATGATGAACCAGGATTCTCAAGGAAACCCTTGATGTCCTTTGGCTGATATCCTCTGCGGCATCAGAAGTTGAAGGTCACGTGAGGTAGCAGTCACTCATCAGCCAGGTGGTCTAAGTCAGGCATACCTGTAGTCAAATTTCGAGTGGGAGGGCAGACCACCTGGCATTTTTAGCATTGATACAAGTCGCGGATATCCTACCTTTCTCGTTTACGTGTCCTCTGTCGCATCTCCCCCGTCGGTCTGAAGTGAGGTTCACGCAGATCTGAGGGAGAGCATGCGTTCGTCTGCTTTTGCTTCCCCGCCAGCTTCAACAACTCCATATTTCACCTGCAATTTAGGATTCAACGTGAAGACAGGCTGCGTGAGGACGAGAGGATTATGCGAGTTTCTTACCGTTGCTCTACGATCTTGAGATTTCGGGCGTATCCCGCCCCTGGCAGCTGATGCATGCCTTAACCTTGGGAAATTATATTCAGTTGTCGTCGGGGATCACTTGTCGAAGGTCTGATGTGATCATGTGGGGCAGGCTCTGGCGGCACAATTGGCTCCATACCTCGAGCCCACACACCGGTACCGTACACGTTTTTTCGACGGCAAACAAAACATTGACAGCGTACAGAGATGGGCTCACAAAGACGAACATATCCATTGTTATCTTGCAACCTTGGACCAACGGCCGTGCACCTGTCTTGGTTTTGTCACAGTCAGCATGGGTGAAATACCAGTGCATGGGGGTAACGACGTCCTCCTATAGAACGGGACGAAGCAGCTGGCAGACCACGAGAAAGTCGACATGGCTGCCGTCGATGAGCTGGGGCTACCTTTGCAGCCGACAGCCTGGACCAGCCAACGGCATACTGCAACTGTTCTGATGCATGCCTGGGACTCTAAGATTCTGAGAAATGGGGTGTGGACTGTGGACTGTCAGCTTGCAGGAAGTATGGACATGAAATACTTGAAATAACATTGTACACAGCTTGCAGCAGCCTTACCAGCAGCTGAACCGCTAGTGACAGTGATTGCACACAGCATGGAGCAGCCGTACTGGCAGCTGCACTGGTTGTGACAGTGATTTCACACAGCTTGAAGTAGCGCTACCGGCAGCTGCACCGCTAGTGACAGTGATTGCACAGAGCCTGAAGTAGCGGTCCTGGCAGCTGCACTGCTAGTAACAGTGGTTGCACACGCCCTGAGGAAGCGGTAACGGCTACACAGCTAACAACCCAGAGCCATACTGCAGACAAGCTCGAGCCACAGGCCACCAAGAGAGGACGTCATGTGAAATTGAGTCATGCCGAACCCCGCTCCTTGACGTGACGTGACGTACTGAAGCGCGTGCGCTTGGCGCAGTCAGCACCATTGTTGCGTTCCAGGCTTTCAGCCAAAGCTTCTTGATTTATTCAGTTACACCAGGATGCAGAGCTAACTACCCTGAGCCATACTGCAGACGAGAAGGTGTCATGATGTATGACTGCACCGTGCGTTTGACCGCGCCAACTGTTTTTGTGTTGGGCACTGGGCACTGGCACTAGGCACTGGGCACTAGGCACTGGGCACTGGCTACCAAGAGAGGATATCATGTGAATGAAGTGAAGAGCGGGCGCTTAGCGCAGTCAGTCCCGCTGTTGCGTTCCGGGCTTATGGCTAAAGCTTCTTAATTTATACAGTTACACCGGGATGTACAGCTAACTACCGTACCCTGAGTTGCAGCGTTCCAGGCTGATGGTCAAAGGATGTTCATCGATTTAGTTACACCATAAGTTATTCATTTACACTAGGCTGAAGGGCTAACTACCCTGAGCCATACAGGAAATACAGGTGGAGCGCTGCACCCACCTGCTAGGCACAGGAAATACAGGATATACAGGCGATTCCGGTGCATGCCGATGAGCGCATAGCCCGACCGTATCACCGCAGCTTATTGAGGTCAGCGCTCACGCTCTATTCTATCACGTCCTGTCTAAGCTTGCTGCCCACTGGCCCTAGCTAGTGTGCACCATGCAGCAGGGGTATTGGCTGTTCAGCCCGATGAACCTGGGTAAATTAAGAACCCATAGCCCGGCTCCATAACCGCAGCTTAATGCGGTCAGCGCTCCTGCTCTATTCTTTCACTTCCTGTCTAGGCTTGCTGCCCACTGGCCCTAGCTAGTGTGCAGCATGCTGCAGGGGTATTGGCTGTTCAGCCCGATGAACCTGAGAAAATTGAGAACCCATGCCCCGACCGCATCACCGCAGCATATTGTGGTTAGCGCTGTCGCTCTATTCTTTCACTTCCTGTCTAGACTTGCTGCCCACTAGCCCTAGCAATTGCTGCCCACTGGCCCTAGCTAGGGGTATTGCCCATTCAGCCCGATGAACCTGAGGAAATTAAGAACCCATACCCCGACCGCATCACCACAGCTTATTGCGGTCACCGCTCCTTCTCTATTCCTTCACTTCCTGTCTAGGCTTGCTGCCCACTGGCCCTAGCTATTGTGCAGCGTGCTACAGGGGTATTGGCTGAAGCAGCGGTACCAGCAGTTACACCGCTAGCAACAATGATTGCACACAGCCTGAAGCAGCGGTACTGGCAGTTACACCGCTAGCAAAAGTGATTTTATACAGCCTGATGCAGCGGTACCGGCAGCTGCGTCGCTAGTGACAGTGATTGCACACAGCCTGAAGCAGCGGTACCGGCAACTGCACCCCTAGTGACAGTGATTGCACACAGCCTGAAGCAGCGGTACCGGCAGCTGCACCCCTAGTGACAGTGATTGCACACAGCCTGAAGCAGCGGTACCGGCAACTGCACCCCTAGTGACAGTGATTGCACACAGCCTGAAGCAGCGGTACCGGCAGTTACACCCCTAGTGACAGTGATTGCACACAGCCTGAAGCAACGGTACCGGCAGCTGCATTGCTAGTGACAGTGATTGCACACAGCCTGAAGCAGCGGTACCGGCAACTGCACCCCTAGTGACAGTGATTGCACACAGCCTGAAGCAGAGGTACCGGCAACTGCACCGCTAGTGACAGTGATTGCACACAGCCTGAAGCAGCGGTACCGGCAGCTGCACCCCAAGTGACAGTGATTGCACACAGCCTGAAGCAGCGGTACCGGCAACTGCACCGCTAGTGACAGTGATTGCACACAGCCTGAAGCAGCGGTACCGGCAGCTGCACCCCAAGTGACAGTGATTGCACACAGCCTGAAGCAGCGGTACCGGCAACTGCACCGCTGGTGACAGTGATTGCACACAGCCTGAAGCAGCGGTACCGGCAGCTGCATCCCTAGTGACAGTGATTGCACACAGCCTGAAGCAACGGTACCGGCAACTGCACCCCTAGTGACAGTGATTGCACACAGCCTGAAGCAGCGGTACCGGCAGCTGCACCGCTAGTGACAGTGATTGCACACAGCCTGAAGCAGCGGTACCGGCGGCTGCACCCCTAGTGACAGTGATTGCACACAGCCTGAAGCAGCGGTACCGGCACTTGCACCGCTAGTGACAGTGATTGCACACAGCCTGAAGCAACGGTACCGGCAACTGCACCCCTAGTGACAGTGATTGCACACAGCCTTAAGTAGCGGTACCGGCAGCTGCATCGTTAGAGACAATTATTGCACACAGCTTTAAGTAGCGGTACCGGCAGCTGCACCGCTAGAGACCATTATTGCACACAGCCTTAAGTAGCGGTGCCGGCAGCTGCACCGCAAATGACAGTGATTGCACACAGCGTGAAGAGGCAGTACCGGCAGCTGCACCGCTAGTGATACGGTAGTGAAGGAACATGAACATGAAACAACGCTACCCTAGCTACACCGCTCGTGAAAGTGATTGAGTATAGAAATAAAGCGGCGCTACCACATTTTTACCGCTAGTGTCAGAGATCAAACAGAAACCGGAAGCGTGACATTCATTGATGGTATTACAATTACTGAAAAATAATGACTGTTAAGACATTTGATATGAATCACTTCAGCCCCTATCGTATTCAACCTACCAGCAATATGGCCTGGATACGTTATCTGAGTTGTAATGGAGGACCTACCACATGTCACCAACAGGCAGTGGGGTGGCAGGGCCAGCAAGCGTTGTTGTCGTTCCGCCGCAGCTATTGTTGCTATGCTGCTGCACGCCGAGCGTTTTGAACTTGGCCACCTAGTGCTGAGCCAGCAGTGCCATCCCCGACTGGCAGCAGGGGGGCAAGGCCAGCGAGCGCCATTGTTGCTGCCGCCGCGGCTAGTTGCTGTGCTGCAGCACGCTGAGCGTTTCGAGCAGGGCCAGCAAGGGCTGCTGTTTCTGCCGCTGCCGCCAAAGCGGCTTGTGTCGCCGGTACTGCCGCACACCGAGCGCTTGGTACACTGGAAGGAATGAAAGGGAGCATGTCATGCACAAAACAGCAATGTTTATGTTAGGATGCTTCAGCTTTCCTGGCTTTTGTCCAGCAGAGCCGTAAGTAGTAAAATCTAATGCTTTGGGCACCGGCCATAGGCCGCGCAAGATATGGTCCTCATCAGCGTAATGCTGGCCGCCCTGCAACCCATGATCAGTCCGATTCTCCCTAAAATAAGCTAAAATGCTCAGAAATCAAGATAGTCACCTGTTGTTTTTCTGCACCTCATAATGCGCTTCCCTCATGAGCCAGTCTCCCTGGAAAGAGCGCAGCACCCACTTGCAGGGCACAGTCCATACGGGCAAGCGCTGTGCATGCAGGTGGGGTACGACACCCATTGGAACGGCACGGTAATACGGGCGGCGCTGTGCATGCCCATGGGGTGATGGGCACTAGACCAATCCGCAGGATGGCGAGGCATACGGACGGCGCTGCCCATCGGGCGGGCCGCTGTGCATGCGCATGAGGTGATAGGGTGCTACGGATTCAAGTATCGGTAGGGATCTGTGCAAACAGGCCGGCGATAGGCATACCGGGAAGTGCTAGTATACGTGCAGGGAGCTGCTCATGCTCAAGAGAAATGTGCATGTTAGAAGTGCGATGTGCATGCGGGCAAAGCGCTGCACACGACTAGGGCCAGCAAGCGCTGCTGTTGCTACCGCCGCAGCAACTGCTGCTATGCTGCTGCACGCCGAGCATTTTGAACTTGGCCACCTAGTGCTGAGCCAGCAGTGCCATCCCAGACTGGCAGCAGGGGGGCAAGGCCAGCAAGCGCTGTTATTGCCGCCGCCGCGGCTAGTAGCTGTGCTGCAGCACGCTGAGCGTTTCGAGCAGGGCCAGCAAGGGCTGCTGTTTCTGCCACTGCCGCCAAAGCGGCTTGTGTCGCCGGTACTGCCGCACACCGAGCGCTTGGTACACTGGAAAGAATGTAAGGGAGCATGTCATGCACAAAACAGCAATGTTTATGTTAGGATGCTTCAGCTTTCGTCCGGCAGAGCCTTAGGTAGTAAAATCTTATGCTTGGGGCACCGGCCATGGGCCCCGCAAGATATGGTCCTCATCAGCGTAATGCTGGCCGCCCTGCCACCCATGAACAGTCTGATTCTCCCTAAAATAAACTTAAATGCTCAGAAATCAAGAAAGTCACTTGTTGTTTTTCTGCACCTCATAATGCGCTTCCCTCATGAGCCAGTCTCCCTGGAAAGAGCGGGTGGGGCACTACACCCATCGGAACGGCACGGTAATACGGGCGGGCGCTGTGCACAGTAAATAATGCGGGCGGGCAATGCAGGTGGTGAGGGCACTAGACCAATCTGCAGGATGGCGAGGCATATGGACGGCGCTGCCCATCAGGCGGGGCGCTGAGCATGTGCATGAGGTGATGGGGTGCTACGGATTCAATGATCGGTAGGGCACTGCAAACAGGCCGGCGATAGGCGTACCAGGACGTGCTAGTATACGTGCAGGGCGCTGCTCATGCTCGGGGGAAATGTGCTTGCTAGAAGTGCGATGTGCATGCGGGCGCGGCGCTGCGCTTGGGCGATGTGCATATGGGCATGCATGGCGCTGCACATGCCAGACATGCATACTGAAATACGATTCCCACAGCGCTGACCCCAAACTGAGGGCTCTGCTACTGTATATTTCTGTTGCTGCATACTCTCCTCTTGTCGCAGCTGCTGACCGCTCGCTTAGGGCGGCCAAAGTTCTGAGCTGCCAGATAACTCTTGCACCTGTGCAAATGTTGGTAGGCTTCCGCTGCTGCAGCTTAGTGATCTTTTGAAAGCTCCTTAGAAGCCTTGGGGAGCTTATAATAAAATTTCCCACGTACCTGTAGTAGCTCAGTAGTCAGACCGGTCGTCACAGTGACTGAGCTCTCAAGCGCCCTGTGCGCTCCACGACCTCTCTTCATCAAAGAGGACTAGCCTTCCCAGTAAGTTCAAGTCTAACCATAGTAATGATAATTCTGATCGTTTTCAAAGCCTGCAAGGCGTGAACAAAAACAAAGCACTGCCGGAAGTTGTTATAAGTTGGTTGTCTACGGTACAGAGGCGATAGGTGTCTGTGTCATTCGCCGTTGAGATTCTCTACAACCAGCTTAGTTATAATAGCATGCTTAAGTATTTCAAATCTATAGATGTTCATTTGGCTCGTCAGTGGCCACGCCTGTTTGCCGTCTGAAACCAGGTGCGTTCAAGCCTCGGGCCTTCCAGTGGCCTGAAATGGAGGTCGAATCAAGCGCCCAAATCAAGCGCTCTCATGTTACCGACGCAATACAAGCAACAGAGCGGCACGGCGGCATCCGCCGGCAGCGATAACAGCCTGCCCGTCCTCCATGCTTTCGAACAGCGGCGGCCGAGTGTGTGCGCCTGAAGCAGCTGCTGCCGAGGGTGCATCTACGTGCTCACCTCGCTCATACGTGAAATCCAAGCACAGTGCGGAGGCGGCGGTACGGCGGCGGCCGCCCGCCTGTTGACGGATGCTGAGGCATCAGCATAGGGGTGGCCGGCAACAGCTGCTTGACAATGGGTGGGCGGCGGCACCTAAGGCGCTGACAACGGTTGACCGGCGCGACACTCATGCCGACGATGCCATGGCTGCTGCGGCTGCTGCTCCCGTCAGATGGGGTCCGGCAACGGAGGCAGCAGTCACCACGGGGATCTTGGTAGCCTTGCTTGCAGAGCCGAGAGCTTCATGACCTCCTGGAGGCTGCCAGGTGAGGTGAGGTGTGTAGTGGGGGAGAGCCAGGAGGGCAACTATGTCTTCCTCTGCTTCCGGATGCCGGCAGGGAGGGTTGTGATGGGGCTGGGGGGGAAGGGGACCCCCAGGGCTAGCAGTTTCACACTAACTGAAGTTTGGCTTCTGAGCATGAACAAGCTTGCCGGGAGCGCTGCCAGTTGCACTGCCTTTGGTGCGGTTGAGATGGATTCAAAAGGCATGAATTCCTTTGGGCGTATATACATGGTTGGGATGCCGTTGGAGGTGGTCCCCGTGCCCCCTCTCCCCCTCTTCCCTTGTCATCAAAACCTCTCTGATGCAGGACCCTTTTTCTGCAGGGTTTGCATGCCTTATGAAGTAGAGTGAGACTCCCAAGGCACAGGGTATGCATGCTTTGTAAAAGGTGCCATTGTTACCCCCAAACCATCTCCCCCCCTTAAACCCAGGTGGTTGAGTCAAGGAGCAAGGAGCCGCAGCAGCGCTGAGAGCATCTGGTCCGACAGCAGGCTATCGACGGGTGCACGGCGACACCCTGCGGTTCCATACATTTGGCTCGCTGTCCTGTGGAGAGGAGGCGGCGCCGGCCCCCTCATCCGCCGCCCCCTCCTCACAACATGAGAAGGACGGCTGTGGGCCCCACAGCCGTCGTCCAGAGCGGGAGAGCGACGGCAGTTCTGCTTCACCTGTACCTAGCATCGCACAGGCGCTGGACTCTGCTCTGCTGGCGATATCGAGAGGGCGTAGGGTAGGAAGGTCCTCAGCCTGGAGCCGCGTCCTTTTCTTCCGCCCGATGATTGACCAGGTCAGAGGCAATGGCGGTGCAGCGTAGTGTGGAGGCGGCAGCTTGCCAGGACCACTCGCCCACGGCGGGCGGCGGGGTCGCCGGGCAGACGCCATCTGTCTTTCAGCTTCAGCAGCAGGGGCAACAACGGAAAGCGGCAGCGACGGAGGCGGAGGCGGAGGGACCGCTGCGGTGGGCAGCGGCGAGGAGCAGCCTGCTGGGTCCCAGGCCGCGCTTGTGCCAGGGATTGTGCCGCCAAGACGAGCAGCCTGCTGCCTTAGGAGTGTCGGCGATCCTCCGAGTGTGGGACACCCTTACTTTTTGAGGATAGCGGCCACCTCCAGCTTCGCTCTTCTGGAGGTGTGTCAAGGGGCGCATGGGGCTGGGGTGCTCTTACTATGGGCCCGGGTGCTGGCATGAGGTCCGCGACACCTCGTTGGTGTGAGGGTGAGGGTGTTAAAGGACGCATGGGTCTGCGATGGGGGCGCACTAGGCGCACGGGGCTCTTGGACTCAGCGATGAGTGTTAGTAATACCTGTTGACCAGTCCACCTGATACATTTCACGTTGGTATCTTCAAATCTTCAAAAAAGCCCAACGGATTCAGAGATGCTGTCTGGCGCATCCCGAATCTCTAGACATCAGTGCGCACGTAACCTGAGCGTGCGCGCACTTGGCATCTCCTCTCTCTGCCGTGAGAGCACCACTCACAGATTGTGTTGCCCCAGACGCTAGGGTACTCACATTTTGCTGGGCTCCAGTGCTTCTACCACTATAACCGTATGTGGCCACTGGAGCTTTGCAGCAACCACTTGAAATGTATTGTCAGGAGTCCTTGCGCGCTGGCCATGTGTCTGTACCTCCCATGCAGGTGCCTCTCTAAGGGCCATTCCACGAGGTCCTCTGCCGGCCAAATGCCTTTTGTGAAGGTAAGAAAGGGCGTATGGCATGGAGAATCAGATCTGAGTGAACCTGCCGGATGCTGCCTCTTCGGCAGCTACATACGTTTCCCCCCCTGTCGGTGGTTCTGGCCCGACGGTGCTTCCCTCTGGCCTCACAGCATCATGTGCTTTCTGCTAGCTTGGTGCTATCTGTCTGTGTGGTGCACGACTCTGGCTTGGGGGGCGGTTGATGCATCGGTGGCAACTGACTGGTTGCCAGGCCTTGTGTGTGCAAGCTGCCCTTGGCATCGGGCGAGGCACGGGCCGTGGCTGGAACTGCTAGATAAGCACTGCATTAGCATGCCAGTGAGGCCCTGCTGCGATTGGGTTCTACATGTTAGGCCTCCCCCCATGATTGCCCCACTGAGCCCTCCATTTTGACCCCTTGCGAGCTGCCAACATCACATGCCAACCCTGGCTTGGTGGTGGGAGATCTGACCCTGGGCTCCCTCCTTTTATTTTTTGCGGTGTTTTGGTAGTTTTGGCGGAGCGCTTTTCCACGAGTTGCGTCATCTGCCCCGGGGCCCTGCCCCTGCCCCCCTTCTTCAATTTTGGGTGGTGTTTGGGGGGACCACCAGTTCCTTTATTTCTGCGGGCCCCCGGACCCTGCTTTGACAGGGCAAGGAAAGCTGTCACCCTTCCTTTTTGCTCTTTATGGCTGCAACTATGTCTGCAGACTGAGTCGTACCGGTAGTCTGGCTGCTGAGTGGTCATTTTAAGGAAGTCGCATCTGTAAATGCCCAGCATCCATCTGAGCACATCGCACATCATGTGGTGTATGCGATGCATGCTTTGCTTCCAATGTCCATGCGTCATGGACAGGCCCTCCCAGGCCATAGTTCCTATAATGGTAATGTAACCAGTACCCCAGAATTACCAGTCGCTGACGCGACCTGCCTTACGTTATCGGCGCTTACACTCCATACGGAAGTTGCAGGGTCGCCTGGCAAGCCCAGTCTTGAACCCTCACATGTTAAACCCTGCAACTCCCTTATAAGCGAGCGTTGCTAGTTATCGGGAAGTCTCAGACGAGATCAATCCATCAGGCTCAATACCTGACTGTCCCACTATTCTTTTACAAGTCTCCAGCAGTCTCCCTTCGTGAGCACCCAGTCCCCCCCTCCGGTCAACTGTCCTACCGACTACACCTTCACGACTACGTCTCTACGCTCCTCTACCAGTGAGTCCTAGTCTAGCATTAAAGACCTTAGTCCCACTGGGGCCTAAGTAAGACCTTTACAGTGGTTCCATAGCCTTATCGGTTCGATCCTGTCGCAGTTTCATTGACAGAACCCTGCCGTCGGCTCGAAAGAGTTTTGAGACTCGCGTGTCGGGCACTCGCGTCCCATTAGACCGCTAGGATTGAATTATTCAACTTCCCAAGCCGAATCCAGTACAGTGCCTAAATCAGGTCCCAGTCCCGAGGAACAAGACAGTATTTATTACTGGTATCACACTCTCGGAGGCCTAGCAGCGTTTCCCCCGCTACCGAGTAACACCAGCAACGTTTCGACGTTGACCGAGACGAGTGAGTTCCGCAACAGTCGCCTGTTCGACTTCAACATCCAACGGTTTGAATTCCGTACAAACCAGTCTTATCTTGCATAAAGAATCCCTGGTGTTTGATATTCATTAATTATCATTCACAATGGTCGCTAAGCGTGCAACCAAATCTACGTATCGCGCAGTGACGAATCTCAATCTCAACCAGCCACCAGCCGTCCAGTTCCCACCAGCACAAACACCCATCGTCACTGCAGTGACACCAGCCCTTGTCGAGGTCGCTCCTACAGCTTCCCTGCCGATCCCAGTCATGGTCTCGCTGCTGCTACTCCCGTGCCAGCCCCTGTTGCAGTCGTTGCGCCTGCCCCAGTCGTCGCTGTCGTGGCTTCCCCCCCAGCACCTGTACCAGCAACAACGATTGCGGCAGCTGCTCCAACGCCCCAGGTCATTACTCCTTGCGTGGCAGGCTGTAGCACCGACCCGCTTCCAGCCCAGCATAACGAGAGGAGGCAATCCTTATTGCCTGCTACCAAGCGAGGACTCCTGAGGGAACTTGCCATGATGATGAAACAAGGTGATTCAACTTTGTGGAATTCTCTGACAGCCCAGTATCGAGACCCAGATTCAGGTCCCATTACCATCCCTGATGACGAGGACTTGCCTAGATTAAATCCTGATGACAACCTAGCACATGCACGTGACCATGTACTTCGTTCACGAGCCCCAGCACCTGCCTTGCACCCGAGGGAATCTAATGTCCGCCCCCGCCGTTCCTTCCCAGCCCTTCCGGCACCTGCTAGGATGGACACCAGGTTCTTTATCAAGTGCAAGGACAAGCCCCGGCTGATCGCCATGGGATTCGAGGAACTCCGAACATGGCTTATCGAGAACGGGCACATCCACCCAAATGACATCAGCGTCTTCATAGACGATCCAGTGATAAAGGAGTTCGTGCTGAACTTCATTCGCTCGCGCATGATCTTCGAGCACGACGAGTTCATCCAGGAGCTCACGGCTTTTGTGTCGGGCGAGGTACGAGACCCAGTCGATGTTGCCAGGGAACAACTAGTGGGTGGTATGATTACTCAGAGTAACCAGTCAGCTTCCCAATACGCACACCAGTTCATGAACATTACGAGAATTCTTCCCAGCGAAAACCAGACCACCCTATGCGTGCACTTTCTAGCGGGCATGCGACCAGAACTAAAGCAGCGATGCTTCCTAGACCAGAATGGCAACACCTGGCAATCCTTGAAAGACCTCATGAAGTTTGCGCAGATTGAAAACTTGCGCATGACTGTACCAGCCCAGCCCACTCCCATGCCTGCAGCTGGCTACAACCCAGTTTCCAGTACAACACCCAGACCAGTCTTTCCTGTTCGTACACAGGATTACCAGCAACAAGGACCCAACCGCTCTAGAGGGCGAATGGCTCACACTGAGCCGAAACGAAAAGCCGATGAGAACCCCACCAGCTCTTCAAAGGAGGCCAAGAAGTTCAAAGAGCCCCCCGAGAAGTGCCCGTACTATCGCTACGTCGGTGCACTTTCCCTAGCGGCCAAGGCCTCGCTCCTGGAGTACAACCTCTGTTGGTACTGCCGAGGGGGGTGCCCCCGAGCACGAGACTGCCCTGAGAAAAAAGAGAATCGCGATCCAAACAAGTAGGAACTAGAACAGGTGGTATTCCCGGGTCCCCCTCCTGTCCATAGATGTCTAGTGTGTGCAGCAGTTGCTTGTTTGGATCGCGATTCTCTTTTTTCTCAGGGCAGTCTCGTGCTCGGGGGCACCCCCCTCGGCAGACCAACAGAGGTTGTACTCCAGGAGCGAGGCCTTGGCCGCTAGGGACAGTGCACCGACGTAGCGATAGTACGGGCACTTCTCGGGGGGCTCTTTGAAATTCTTGGCCTCCTTTGAAGAGCTGGTGGGGTTCTCATCGGCTTTTCAAAGGAGGCCAAGAAGTTCAAAGAGCCCTCCGTTGCTACTGCCTTGCATGAACTGATGACTGCCAGTTTCTTGACTTACGATCGTGTACTTTGTAACGAACGCTGCCGATGCACCTGCGCCCTCCCAGTCATTCTTTCTCGCTCTCCAGAAACGCACCAGATATATGTTGCCCAAACTAGAGCTGCAACAAGGCTTTATTTAAACTACAGACCCAAAACCAGTTCTTGCTTACTAGTTTCATCCAGACAAGCAGCGGGATTACAATCGCTACTCAAACACGCTGGCCTTGTTCAAACATTCGAGTCTCAATCAGTTGTTGGTACTGCTGTGAACCAGGGTATGAAACCGTCACCAATCCTTGCATTTGTAATCCCTGCTGATACGAGAGAAACCGCCCAGTGTCAGATTCTAGCACGAGTACGAGGTGATGTAAACGAGAAAGGACAACCAGTTGACAGCCTGTTTCTGATTGACTGCGGAACTCCTCCGCAGGCCCTGTCGTACAGAAACGGGGTCTGTGGAACTGCTCCGCAGGCCTTAAGAAGACCCACGTGCGGCCTTTTTTCCGAGGACCCCCCCCCCCCTCCTCGGAACTTCCACAGACTGCGGAACATTATAGGCCTTCGAATTGACATTAATTATATATTAGAACCCCTGTATTTTTCTGTCCATGGACCTATCGGGCAGTGGCCGCGGCGCCGACCCTGGACAAAGGCCGCGTCAGGCATCCTTCTACGACCTTCGAGGATAAAACCGAGGGTACCGACAGCCATTGGAGGCATATTGTTATTAGGAAGAGATGTGGTCGAAACGTTGTGAAGAGAAAGAGAAATGAAGGGATAATGTGCACACAATCGGCAATACCACAGTACGCCCTGAACCCTGCACGGTCTCGTTCCGCAGGGTCCAATCAGAAACGACCTCTGCGGAACTCTTCCGCAGGCCATTGGACCGTCGTACTTTTTTTATCTCCGCAGTCAATCAGAAACAGGCTGTGATACGCATAGTAGGATCGAGAGTAGTAGGAACGAGAACGACAAGCAACTAGCAGCAATCTATGACGGCCACGTACATGGCACCAAGCTCAAGTGTCTATTTGATTCGGGTGCATCTTCCTGCTTCATGGGTGCAAAACTTGCCAAGAAATTGGGACTCCTCATTCGTACTAGTAAATATCGAGCAGTGGCCACTGCGGCTGGTCGAGATTGTACTGTCCTAGGTTCCGCTAGTCTCTTAATTAAGTTCGGCCGGACTGATTTCGAGACTGTGGTTCACGTCCTACCAGCGTTTCTCGATTCGGTTGATGTTATCATCGGCGAGGACTTCATGAAAACACACTCCTGTCAACTGCAGTACAATCCAGGCGAGTCTTCCCTACTCACTCTCCACGGAGAGATGGAGCCCATGCATACTGTGTGTTTACGTGGCACAGCGGCTGTGATAGTTACGCAAACTGTGAGGACCACTCGAGATATACCGGTGGATCCGACTCATGGCAATAATACAGGACTGAGTGAAACCGAAGACGAATCCCCAACCAGTCCCGATCAAATTCCAGCTGGCCTCGCAGCCAGGTACCTCAAGTCTGGTCGACACCGCGCATTTATAGCTGTACTGACACCACATGCTATCGACCCAGACGAAGAGCTACAACCAGTACCAAACCCAGAAGGAGAACCAGACAAGCCGAGTAGTACCAGACCAGGAAAGAAAACTTTTAACATGGACCATGTACATCCAGACATGCGCACATCGATTACTAACCTGATCGACGAGTACGCTGACATTTTTTCGGAAACCCCTCGAGCTGGCGGAGCGAAAGTCCCACCTCTAGAGCACACGATCGATCTGGTCGCTGGCGCTAAACCACCTTTTCGCATGAACTTTCGCTTGTCACCAGCCGAGTCCGAAGAACTAAAGATCCAGGTTGCTGAACTACTAGGAAAAGGAATCATCACACCAGTTAACAGTCCTTACGGAGCACCAGTCTTGTTTATCAAGAAACCCAATGGAGGACATAGGTTCTGTCTAGACTACCGAGCATTAAACGAGTTGACCGTTAAACTGCGCAACCCTTTGCCGAGGATCGATGATCTCCTGCAGCTCGAGGAGCGTCCTGTTTTTCTTGCCTTGACATGGCAGGTGGCTTTCACCAACTGCTTATTTCTGAGGAAGACCAGCCCAAGACAGCTTTTGCAACACCCTTCGGCCATTATGCATGGCGTTGTCTGCCCATGGGTCTTTCAAACGCACCCAGTCAATACCAGAGCACCGTGAACAAAATCTTTGCTGACCTTGCATTTGTTCTCATTTACATTGATGACATCATGATCCTGTCCCAGACACCCGAACAGCACCTCCAGCATTTACGACAAGTGTTTGACAAAATACGAGATTGAGGACTGCAGGTCAAATTTTCCAAGTGCAAATTTCTGCTGGCTCAAGTCAAGTACCTAGGGCACATTCTTTCGAAAGAAGGTGTGGCTGCCGACCCAGACAAAATTCGGGCGCTTACCGAGTGGGAATTCCCGACCAGTGCAACAGGCGTCTTGCAATTTCTAGGCCTAGCAAATTACTTTCGCAAGTTCATTCCGAACCTCTCCAGGCTAGGCTGGCAGCACCGTTATACCATTTGACCAAGAAAACAGTACAGCTCGAAGGTGGTGCAGACACAAAACTGGCTTTTACGGCTATCAAGGAAGCATTGGCTTCACCACCCGTTCTTGCATACCCAATTCCAGACCAGCCGTATGAACTCATTTCTGACGCATCCATCACTGGCTGTGGTGCAGTACTTACGCAACTTGGTCGACCTGTCGCGTACTTCTCTGCCAAGTTCTCACCCGCCGAGCGCAATTACACTACAGGCGAACAATAACTCTTGGGCATCATTAAAGCACTCAAGGAGTGGCGGTGCTATCTAGAAGGCGGCAATGGCCTTAACATTGTAACAGACCATAACCCTTTGACATTTTTTTCGAAACAGCCCACACTGTCACGTAGGCAAGCACGCTGGAGCGAATTCCTGTCACGGTTCGAGTTCACCGTGAAGTACCGACCAGGTGCAATCAACCCAGCTGATTCACTTTCCAGGTTGCCACACCAAGGACCTGCCCAAGCAGCTATACTGTTTGCAATCATTGTTAACGAGTCCTGCCCAGATTTCATGCAACAAGTCAAGGACGAGTCTAGCATTGACCCAGAATTTAAAAATACAGGTACAACTCGTGATTGGTCACTACGTAATGGCTACTGGTCAAGAGAAAGCCTAGTCGTTATACCAGCAAAACTTCGAGAACAAGTTATTCGTGAGCATCATGATACCCCCCTTGCAGGTCACTTCAATTGTAAGACCACTCCAATTGGAAGACCACATAAAACGTCATTTTTGGTGGCCCTCAATCCAGGCAGATGTACAACAGTATGTCTCATCATGTGCCTCATGCCAGAGGAACAAGTCTGCAAACAAGAGACCCTTTGGTCTAAACCAGCCACTAGAAATCCCTGATTCCAGATGGCACACTGTCACCATGGACTTTGTGTTTGACTTGCCCCAGTCAGCCAGTGGTCATGATGGCATCATGGTTATTGTGGATAAGCTTACCAAGTTTGTCTGTCTAGCACCAGCAGGGTTATACAGTACGGCTGTATTGGCGAAAAAACCTGTACCGTATCCGTACCGTACCGTACCGTTTGGCCGTACCGTACCGCTCGGAACTGCCGTATTGACCATTTTCTGACTAGCCCATCCAAAAATCCCGTACCGTACCGTACCCGTACCGTACCGTATGACCGTACCGTATTTCCGTACCGGATTACTCTGAGCACCAGTCAGGAAATCTAGCACATCTGAAGATATTGCTAGAGTTTTCATATCTCATGTATTCCAGCATCACGGTTTCCCTCGAAACATCATTTCTGACAGAGATGTACGATTCATTTCGTCATTCTGGAAGACCATGTGCGTACGACTCGGTATGCAGCCTAGATTTTCAACTGCTTTTCACCCACAGACAGATGGAAAAACAGAGCGAATGAATCGAGTCGTCGAGGAAGTGCTGAGACATTTCATACGGTAGATGGAAACCATATCACATGGGAAGAACTCCTACCAGTCGTCGCTATGTCCATTAACAACGCCAAGACCAGTATGACCAGGCACACACCGTTCTACCTGAACTGTGGTCGCAACCCGTATACTCCTTTGTCAATCGACATTCCAGACAAGCAAATTCCAGCACTAGATTCAGTCTTCAGTGACCTGGATGACACACTAGTTCAAGTTCAAAAGCTGTTACGAGCTGCCCAGGATCGACAGACGACGTACGCTGACACGCGCTTCCGAGCACCTCACACTTTTAAAACTGGTGACCAAGTACTCCTGTCGACGAGAAACTTCAAATTCCAGACCGGAGTTAAAAAGCTTCACCCCAAGTATATCGGCCCAGTCACAATCCTGAACATGGCACCTGGAAATAATAACGCTGCCAAGGTACAACTTCCAGAAAATTACACTCGAGTACATCCAGTATTTCACGTGTCACTCTTACGACCATTCAAGCCCAGTCCCAGTTCAAATCCTGTACCTATCGAACCTGAAGTCGCCGATGGCTTACCCTTGTACCTAGTCGAGTCGCTCTTATCGCATCGCATTCGACGAGTCGGTAAGAAACGAGTCAAACAAGTTCTTATCAAATGGGTTGGCTACCGGTATGATGATACGCACAATTCATGGGAACCACTCAAGAACCTCACTCCAGAATTACTCCTTGTTGCCCAGAAACTTTTTGAGTGACCAGGACCAGTCCACAGTTACAAGGTCCATACACCTAGTGCCCAGATTGAGACCTAACTCATGAAACCCACAAGGAATTTAATTCAATCCAGAAAACTTGTCTCCTTGCCTAGATTTTCTTGACTCACTAGTTCAGCAGTGAATTGATTTTCTTAAAGCCAGTCCCGGAACCAGTACCAGTGAATTTAATTTTTCTGCCTAGCCCCAGAACCCATATCAGAGAATTAAATTCAGACCAGCCGGACAGTCATGTACACAAGCAGAATTAAAATTTCTGGACCAGTCCAGCGATAACTACAACGAATTTCCAGTTTCAAGTTGAGAATTTTCGGTAAAAACCCTGCAACATTTCATGCTCCAGTACCACTGACGTTTACCTTCCACCGCGCTCGGCACGCAGCCTAGGGGGGAGGTATGTAATGGTCATGTAACCAGTACCCCAGAATTACCAGTCGCTGACGCGACCTGCCTTACGTTATCGGCGCTTACGCTCCATACGGAAGTTGCAGGTAGGGTCGCCTGGCAAGCCCAGTCTTGAACCCTCACAGGTTAAACCCTGCAACTCCCTTATAAGCGAGCGCTGCTAGTTATCGGGAAGTCTCAGACGAGATCAATCCATCAGGCTTAATACCTGACTGTCCCACTATTCTTTTACAAGTCTCCAGCAGTCTCCCTTCGTGAAGTTTTGTGAAGTTTTTACAGTCCAACGGGGCATCACATTTGATGCATGGGACTTGTGCCCGTAAACCGGTACAGGCACTAAATATGCTAGGACAGCGAGCGAAAACCAATGACCCCCCTGGGCAAGCAACCAACACTCAACCACCGAGCAGTAGCGTGGGAATGAACCCCATAGTGCAGCAGATTAGCCCCAGCCATAAAACATGACGTGGGTGCAAAAGAGTTCGGTTGGACGCCTCCTAGGAAAGACAGGTGAGTGTCGTAAGGGACAGCGTTAGATTCTAATTGAGAAGGAAACAAGAAAGTTTTAGTGAAATTTTATGAGTCTGTGTAAAAACTGTGTGATGTGTAAGCGAAACTTCAGTGTGTTTAAGTGTTTTAAAATGTGTGAAATATGTATGAAACTGTGTGACACATAACTTAAGTGAGTTAAATGTTTAAAAAGTGTGACCTGTGTGTATAAATTATTGAGATGAGTGTGTGAAACTTCTGTAAGTGAGCCATTTCAATGTTAAATTAGTGATTCAGAAACGATGATACAAACACATGGACCAGAGATAGGAATTGTGATAATCAAGGTGATAGTCATCCCAAGTCAAGACTCCCCCTTAGACTGACAAATGAAAGCAAAAACTCATGCGGCCACCTCCACCCCATCGACAAAGAGCCGAGCACGCGTGAAAAACACCCTCAACTTCATCTCCTTGGCAAACTGGAACTTGGGCCAGAGCTCATGCCGTGCCGACAACTCTGCAGGGGACATATCATCCCAGATGGTGACACCCTTGCCTGCCAACTGAATCATCCCATACACTATGCTCTCGGCCTCGCTGCGATTGCCCACGCGGAACTTGATCTTCCGCATGAACTTGTTGTTGGGATCCGGCTTGCCCATCCGAAAGGCGCTGTTGACATTGATAGTGATACCCATGAGCTTGCACACTGTCTCACACACCAGAGCCGCACAGTCCTCCCCCAGACCACCCTCTGGCAGGCCAGATATCACGAAGCTGGAATCCCTGCTGTCATGCATGGCTAGCGGAGCAATGCCGTTGGCACCCATGCTGGTGCCACCGCCGCACGATGTTGCAACCGCCGGGGCTGCTGCCTGACGCTCTGTGTTGTTGTTGTTGTTGACGCTGCTGCCGTTAGATCGTTCGGTTTCTACCATCAGTGTTGTTCCTGCTGTTACTGCTGCCAATGTTGCTTCTGACACCATCTTCTTCAAAACTGCCTTCACATTGACATGCTCCTTCTGCATCGCAGCTATCTCGACATCCCTGCCGTTCAGCACGCTCATGCTAGCCTTCAGTCCCGCTACATCATCACGAATGATCAGGAAAGATGGCTCAACGACTTCCTTCACCCACGTAGAAACCTTCTTCTCGAGCTCCACGAACTCCTTTTCGTGAGCACCCAGTCCCCCCCTCCGGTCAACTATTGTCCTACCGAATACTACACCTTCACGACTACCTCTCTACGCTCCTCTACCAGTGAGTCCTAGTCTAGCATTAAAGACCTTAGTCCCACTGGGGCCTAAGACCTTTACAGTTCCCTCCCCCTGCTGGGCCTTCCAGACCAGAGAGATCCACACTGCTAACATTGCGTCACTGACTTCCACGAGTTTTTGGGCGCCCACGCGGCGGAGCCTTATGAGCAAGGCTCAGAGGTGCAAGTGCAACGTCATTGACTGAGGCTGGCATGTGTAAATGTGTGATATGTCCTAGTTTTGATGGACTTCGGTAGATCTAGTTGAGGCGTGGACTGTTTCAATGCCTGCTGGGATCTCTTTTGAATATCATGATTTGTATGGCCAATGAACCATGCTAATGCCTGGATGTACACGAGGTGACAAACAATTAAATAACTGAGTGTCGACCCCGGACAATTTCGAGGTTAAACTGGCATGTCTATGGGACCTAGGGATTCGGCCGAAGGGGTAGCCTAAGGAATGTTTCCCCCATGGAAATATTGCCTAAACATTTTCCGAGTCCCCAAGAGTACATTTACAGTCAGTTGCAAATCAGTCCCAATTCTCAACCGCCCAATTCTTTGAAATCCATCTCCAGATCGATCCAAACTACGAAAGCGGAAAACTAGATCCCTTAATGTACTGAAATAACACCTCTGGGCCCTGTTCAAAAGGCTTGGCCACGACGGCGCCCAACAGTGCTGGGAGATATTGCGTAAGTTAGGAGGAAACAGGAAAGAAAGAGAGGAACACAGACCATCATATTTGTCATGTTATCCAACTTCCCGCAGTCAGATAAATGACTGGACAGCCCTGGCCTGATCACACATCCCACCGTCACAAAAATGACTGGACAGCCCTGATCACACTTCCCACCGTCAGAAAAATGACTAGACAGCCCTGCATCTGACAACGAAAGCAGAGCCAGGTCTAATCCCGCGCAGTACCCTCTGGCCATATATATGCAAGCGACACCCTAGTCCCCATGCTGTACCATTTGTAACTTCCAGACCAGATCATTTACGTCAAGCATGACAACGACGCCGTAGCAAAATCACTTCACCACAGATGATGATGGCCGAAAGCCCATGCATGACATCAGTACGTCGCACATCCATCGCACGCAATTGACTATGAGATCAATGGTGTATTCGGAATCCTTGACGCTTCTGTTTCCCTTGTTCCCTTGGATGCTCAGCTGTGGGTCATAGGTCTGGATGAGGGCCTTGGCGTGGGTGATGATTGATTCTAGGCTGTCAGTGAGGCTGCCAATCTCTTGGGCAGTTGATTCGTGTGTCCTGAGAGTTGCAGTGAAGAAGGGTGTTGTTAAGCATGTACAGTCAGTTGAGTATATTTGGACACACTAGTAGGGTGTACTGATAAACTATCGAGCTGTCGGCATATTATTTAATTGGTGTATGTCAATGGTATGTCAATGACGTTATACTACCTCTTGGCCTTGCTCAACAACGCCTGGCCGCGAGGGCGCCCAACAGTGAAGTTGAGGGAGAGACAGTAGTACGGTAAATGCCATGGTATGTGGGCTCTGTAGTCTATACTCAAGATTGTTACAGGCAGCGCAGGTTCATGGTTTTTGTATGTATTATATATTCCATCGGGCTCCAATCTGTGAGGGGACCCGTGCCTGCATTCCACTTTGCCCAAGCCTCGCTCCCTAGTAATTCTGCCCTTCCCATATTTTCTTCCCAACCCATTATCACCAGCATCTGAATCTGTGGCCCACAGTCAAGCGAGCTCGTGGCCCCCACCTGATCTCCTCCACGGCATTGGCCAAGGTCATGTCGATAGCTCGCAGTCGATCCTGGATCCCCAGCACGCCAACTGAAGCAGATTCGACATTCGATCCGGTCTGAAAAAGCGCCCTCGGGGTGCCCGTAAGGACAAACAGTGGCAGAAGGATGACAAAGGCCCCCAGGATGGCAAGACAGAGGGCGCCAAACATCATGATGCACTCCTCCGCCGGTGTCAGCGGGTGGGCCACAGACTTGCGGAGGTCAGGCTCTCGAGCTAGACGCCGTGGAGGCTCAAACCTCTGCTTAGGGCCATCAGCCTGCTGATTAGACATGGGCACCAGACACTCGGCCTTCTGGGCTGCCGGCATCTGCTGGGGCACATCGCCTGGAACGGGGGTCCCTTGGTCAGGAATAATCACCTGGGCTGCCGGCATCTGCTGAGCGGGCACCAGCTGGGGCGCAGCGCCAGGAAGGGGGGTCCCTTGGTCAGGAACAATCACCTGGGCTGCCGGCATCTGCTGAGCAGGCACCAGCTGGGGCGCAGCGCCAGGAAGGGGGGTCCCTTGGTCAGGAACAATCACCTGGGCTGCCGGCATCTGCTGAGCGGGCACCAGCTGGGGTGCAGCGCCTGGAACGGGGGTCCCTTGGTCAGGAACAATCACCTGGGCTGCCGGCATCTGCTGAGCGGGCACCAGCTGGGGCGCATCGCCTGGAACGGGGGTCCCTTGGTCTGGATCAATCACCCGGGCTGCCGGCATCTGCTGAGCGGGCACCAGCTGGGGCGCATCGCCTGGAACGGAGGTCCCTTGGTCAGGAACAATCACCTGGGCTGCCGGCATCTGCTGAGCGGGCACCAGCTGGGGCACAACGCCTGGAACGGGGGTCCCTTGGTCAGGAACAATCACCTGGGCAGCCGGCATCACCTGAGCGGGCACCAGCTGGGGCGCATCGCCTGGAACGGGTGTCCCTTGGTCTGGAACAATCACCTGGGCTGCCGGCATCTGCTGAGCGGGCACCAGCTTGGGCACATCGCCTGGAAGGGGGGTCCCTTGGTCAGGAACAATCACCTGGGCTGCCGGCATCTGCTGAGCGGGCACCAGCTGGGGCGCAGCGCCAGGATGGGGGGTCCCTTGGTCAGGAACAATCACCTGGGCTGCCAGCATCTGCTGAGCAGGCACCAGCTGGGGCGCATCGCCAGGAACGGGGGTCCCTTGGTCTGGATCAATCACCTGGGCTGCCGGCATCTGCTGAGCGGGCACCAGCTTGGGCACATCGCATGGAAGGGGGGTCCCTTGGTCAGGAACAATCACCTGGGCTGCCGGCATCTGCTGAGCGGGCACCAGCTGGGGCGCAGCGCCAGGAAGGGGGGTCCCTTGGTCAGGAACAATCACCTGGGCTGCCGGCATCTGCTGAGCGGGCACCAGCTGGGGCGCAGCGCCAGGAAGGGGGGTCCCTTGGTCAGGAACAATCACCTGGGCTGCCGGCATCTGCTGAGCAGGCACCAGCTGGGGCGCATCGCCTGGAAGGGGGGTCCCTTGGTCAGGAACAATCACCTGGGCTGCCGGCATCTGCTGAGCGGGCACCAGCTGGGGCGCAGCGCCTGGAACGGGGGTCCCTTGGTCAGGAACAATCACCTGGGCAGCCGGCATCTGCTGAGCGGGCACCAGCTGGGGCGCATCGCCTGGAACGGGGGTCCTTTGGTCAGGAACAATCACCCGGGCTGCTTGTGTTGCTGCTGCTGGCTGCTGCTGCTGCTGCACAGACGTCACAGGAGCAGCCTGCTCGTGTGCAGACTTGAAGGGCATGATTGCGTGCTTGGGCACCGCAGGCTTGGTGGCCGCAGAGCATTGGGGCAGAGTTAGCTGAGATCCGACAATCTCGGGTCCAAACAGATATTTGTCTTTTTCCTGCGGCAGAGGTATGGATGTATTTTTGTTAGTCAGATAGGATGGTGACAGCAGCATGGCCTTTACAGGTATTGAGGCCGGGACTAGGGACGAAGACGCGCTGCCACTCTGACCCCTGGTGCCAGATGTCAGAGTGGCTGAGCGTGTCCCTCCGTCAACATCAAGACCAGTCAGCAGCCGGGGTTCAGGTTCCTGAGGAGCAAGTATTCCCAGAACGTGGCAGCAAGGTCTGGGAGTGTGCACTGCTCGGGCTTGGTTATGAGGGACATACTCAGGCAGAGAGAGGGCTGCGGTATTTTGAAAGTAGCCGGCTTCAGGCCTTCAGGGTTCTATCTCCATGCAGCTGAATTGCGTGCTGCTGCTGCAGGCCCTGACGCTGCTTGGGCTTCTGACCATTATGAGGTATCTGGGATGCACTCAGGCAGTTGAGGAGATGTTTCTTTCTCAAGTTCAGGCTGAGCTTTAAACAGCAGACTGGTAGATAGGTAGAGTAAAACATCCTGAGTCCTGAAGGAGGCAATGAGGGGCATGGAATCCACCGCTGACCCAAGCAGCAGCCGAGACGCTTCCATCAAACTCACTTGTTTGCGATCAGTTGGCCACTGAGCCAGAGCTTGGTAATCGTCGTCGTTGTTCGAGCTCTTCGCGTCGCCCGCATGCTGCGAAGCGCCCGCTGGATCAGGGGCCAAAGGCATCTCCCTCACCGCGCCTCGCGGCAGCAGAAGCGAGGAGAGTGACCCTGCTCGATGAGGCATGTGACTCTGCTCGAAATCTGAAGAGGCCAAATCAAGAAGACCCTGCTCCCGGCCTGGATTTTGAATCTGATAGGCAACAAAATCTGCATTTTGCAATGTCAGGTCGAAGTCAGATTCCGATTCCGATGGTGGCTGGGTAGGTGCTGCTTGAGAATGAGCACAGCTGCTGTGGACGGCAGATTGAACTGGATTCGCATTTTCTGGGTGGACCTGCTGCCAGTCCTCTTCCAGGTCGAACGTGGCTCGAATGTGCTTCATATCGAACTTGTTTGAATTTGAATCCGTTGCTAATTTGGACCTCTGGATAATTGCTGAGGATAGGGCAATGCCGTGAAATATCGAGGATAATACCAGGGCTGAAATTAAATTGCTTTTAATCGCTGAATCGAGCCCACCGGGCGGGTTCGGGCCGATCCCTTGATTTTGCATCTAAATGACGCAGATACTGTGCCGGTATCCAAGTGCGTCACATTTAGATTCTCAAATGTGAAAGAATTTGATTGATAGCTGGCCACATGTCAATGACGCTAAACCTCTGGGCCCGCTCAAAGCTCGGCCGCGGGGGCGGCGTCCAGCAACTGTTCGTTCAGAAGGGAGAACAAAAGAAAGAACTAATAGGAAGAGGCCTCGAACCGGTGTCGAGGCCTCTTCCTTTCAGTTCCTTTCCACCCTTTGGGAAAGGAACAAAAGAAAAGGCCGGGAAGGCAAAGAAGACCAAGTCCGACACCTGAGTTCCACTAACTAAAGACTACTAGAGTAGGATAGCCCTCCGTCAACAAAGCCTACAAAGCAAAGATAGCTGGCTACATGAGAAGGGCGCTGTGTAACCTGTGTTTGTTCATGTCGGTCACTCTGGGTGGTAGTCTGGTCATTTTAAGGAAGTTGCATCACTACATGCCCAGCAAGCCAGCACCCAGCTGGAGGGGGCACCTCGCGTCTGATGTGGTCATACATGTGGAGGACGGATGCGATGCATGATGCTTTGCTTTCAATGTCCTGGCGTCAAGGAAAAGTTTAGATTAGTTAAGAGCCTGAGGATGGGCAGGCCCTCCAGACCAGAGAGCTCCAGACTGTGTCACAGACTCTCACGAGTTTTTGGGCGCCCTCGTGGCCGAGCCTTATGAGCAGGGCTCAGAGGTGCAAGCGCAATGTCATTTCCTGAGGCTGGCATGTGTGGATGTGTAATATGTCCTAGTTTTGATGGAATTTGGTAGATCTAGTTGAGGCTTGGGCGTTGTAATGTCTGCTGGGGATTAATTCATTTGAATATCATTATTTGTGTCGCACCATAAAGCAGTAAACGTGCCATAATGGTAAAAGCTGACCGGATCGCCTTAGAGAGGCTCACTCTACTCACAACTACGGTACGACACCGTACACAAAGGCACCTTGTACTACACTACCGAGATACGAGGGCTGTAAAGGGGTTAATGGGTACAGAGTACCAGTATCCAGACAGCCCTATAAGAGGAAAGGTGGCCTACCTGGGCGCCCCTGGCTTGTGGGTACCGCCCCTATTTTACTCGTGAGGTTTGCTTCGGGTCTGTGGCGGACTTCTTCCCCGCAAAGTGGCGGACGCCTACGGGCGGTCTCAGTGACTACACACTGGCCGCCGATGCGCAGCGCGTTAAGCTGCGGCTGGAACTTCTAGATGGCAATCACGGAGACAGGCTCGGCTAAGCTAGAACGCGGACCTTCCGGATAGCCAATCAGGGGGGTCGCTGAGTCACTTACCGCGCGTGGCGGGAGAGACCGTAGCCGTAGACTGCGGGCGTTGGCCTGAATCGGGCTGGGTGTCTCGCTTTGGGTTCTAGGGCTGCTAAGACGCTGTAGGGCTGTCCTAGGCTTGACTAGTTGAGTGGTACTGGCGTTGTTGCTCTTCACTGGGTAGATCTCTGGGATATAGCCGGTGCTGTTTACAATTAGAGGCCTGTCCACTTAAAAGGAATGAACGAAGTAAGAGTCAAGCTTGCAAGCCGGGATTCAAAGGTCCCGGTAAGCCCTATTTACTAATGTACGGGGTATCCTGCCTCAGACGTTCCCGAAAGTGGGAAGCTGGGCTCTTAACCTGAAAAGGAGGGCTCCGCAGGGAAGCTGCGGAGTCTCCGGGGCCGCAGTAGCGGACCCTACGGTTTTGGCACGTATACTGCATTATACCGTGACATTTGTATGCCCAACCATGCTAATGCCTGGATGTACACGAGGTGAGAAACAATTAGAAAACTTTCGAGCCCTGAAGGTAAACTGGCATGTCTATGGGGTCTAAGGATTTGGCCTAAGGAATGTTTCCTAGGGAAATGTCGCCTAAGGATTTTCTGAGTCCACAACAGTACTTTTACAGTCATTCGTAATTCATTCCCAATTACCGGTATTTGAAATTCATCTTCAGCTCGATACAAAACTACGAATGCAGAAAACTGTATCCCTGGATGTACTGACACCTCTGGGCCCTTTTGACATGTTCAAAAGGCCTGGCCGCAGGGGCGCCCAACAGTGCTGGGAGATAGAAGGAAGTCCAAGTTAGGGGGGGGGCAGGAAAGAAAGATAGGAACACGAATCATCATATTTGTCCTGTTATCGCACTTCCTGCGGGCAGAAATGACTAGACAGCCCTGATCACACTACCCACCGCCAGAAAATTACTAGACAACCCTGATCACTGTTCCTGCCGCCCAGAAAAATGACTAGACAGCCCTGCATCTGACAATCAAAGCAGAGCCAGGTCTGATCCCGTGCAGTACCCTCTGGCCATATGCAAGCGAAACCCAAGTCCCCATGCTGCACCATTCGTAACTCTCAGACCAGATCCTTAACATCAAGCATGACAACAAAGCCGTAGCAAAGTCACCTCACCACCCATGTCGCTGGCCGAAAGTTGCAGCATGTAATCGCGAAGAAGAACGATAGTATGCAACTGATTATGAGCAGCATGGTGTATTCGGAATCCTTGATGCTTATGTCTCCGTTGCTCTCCTGGACAATCAGCTGTGGGTCATAGGTATGGATGAGGGCCTTGGCGTGAGTGATGATTGATTCCAGGCTGTCAGTGAGGCTGCCAATCTCTTGGGTAATTGATTCGTGTGTCCTGAGAGTTGCAGTAAAGAAGGGTATTGTTAAGCATGCACAGTCAGTTGAGTTTATTTTGACAAACCAGCAGGTTGTATTGACAGACAATTCAAATGCCGGCATATAACAGTGTTACATGGCGTGTCAATGACGTTACACTACCTCTGGGCACTGCTAAAAAAACGCCTGGACGCGTGGGCGCCCAACAGTGAAGTTGGGGGAAAGAAAGTCAATAGTATCTGGGCTCTATACTCAAGATTGTTACAGACAGTGCCGGCTCATAATTTTTGTATATATTGTTAAACATTGGGCTCCAAAATGCAAGGGGACCCGTGCCTGCATTCCACTTTGCCCAAGCCTCGCTCCCTTATAATTCTGTCCTTCCCATATTATCTTCCTAACCCATTATCACCAGCATCTGAATCTGTGGCCAACAGTCAAGCGATATCGTAGCCCCCACCTGATCTCCTCCACGGCATTGGCCAAGGTCATGTCGATAGCTCGCAGTTGATCCTGGATCCCCCACACGCCCACTGAAGCAGATTCGACAGCCGGGCTGGTCTGATGAAGCGCCGTTTGTAAGTCTGACGAAGCGTGGATTGTAAGGAAATGTAGCGGCAGAACGATGACAAAGGACAACAGGAGGGCGAGGCAGAGGATGCAAAGGATAATGAGGCACTCGTTACAGAAGTCAGGCTTTCGAGCTAGAGGCCGTGGAGGCTCAAGCCTCTGCTTAGGGCCATCAGACTGCTGCTTAGACATGGGCACCAGACACTCGGCCTTCTGGGCTGCCGGCATCTGCTGAGCGGGCACCAGCTGGGGCGTATCGCCTGGAACGGGGGTCCTCTGGTCTGGAGCAATCACCTGGGCTGCTTTTGTTGCTGCTTCTGCCTGCTGCTGCTGCACGGACGTCACAGGAGCAGCCTGATGTTGGGTAGGCTTCAAGGGTATGATTGCCTGCTTGGGCACAGCAGGCTCGGTGGGCTCAGAGCAGTGGGGCAGAGGTACTAGCTGAAATCCGACAATCTCGGGCCCAAACAGATCTTTCTCTTTTTCCTGCGGCAAAGGTATGAATGCATTCTTGTTAGTCAGATGAGACAATCATGACAGCAACATGGCCTTTACAGGTTTAGGTCGAGAATAGGGTCGAAGACACGCAGCCACTCTGAGACTTGGAGCCAGCCAGATGTCATAGTGACTGAGCGTGTCTCTACCTCAACACCCAGACCAGGCAGCAACCGGAGTTAAGGCTTCCAAAGTACAAGGCCTGGGTGTGTGCACTGCTTGGGCTTGTTCATTAGGGATACAGCCAAAGAGAGCTGCAGTACCGGTACTACTTAGAAAGTGGCAGGCTTCAGGGTTCTCCATGCAGCTGAATTGCGTGCTGCAAGAGCTGACGCTGCTTGTGCTTCTGACCATGATGAGGTATCGGGGATGCAGGCATGTGAGGAGCTGCTATATTTTGCGAGTTCAGGCTGAGCTTCAAACAGCGGACAGGTTAAGTGAAACATTCTGAGCGCTGAGGGGCATGGATTTAACCGCTGACCCAAGCAGCCGAGACGCTTTCAGCAAACTCACCCGCTTGCGATCAGTTGGCAGCTGAGACTGAGCTTGGCTATCTTCCTCGTTGTTTGAGCGGCTCTTCGTGCTGCCCGCATGCGAAGCGCCCGCTGGGTCAGGGGCCAGAGGCATCTCCATCACCGCGCCTCGCGGGGACGGCAGCAGCAGCGGGGAGCGGGTGAGCGGGGAGTGCGATCCTGCTCGATGAGGCTTGCGACCCTGCTCGAAATCTGGGAGAGCCCAATCGGCAGGGCCCTGCTCCCGGCCAAGATTTTGAATCTGATCGGCGGCACAATCTACATTTTGCAATGTCAGCAGGTCGAAGTCGAGGTCAGATTCTGATTCCGATGGTGGCTGGATAGGTGCTGCTTGAGAATGAGCGCTGCTGTGGACGGCAGATTGAAATGGATTCGCATTTTCTGGGTGAACCTGCTGCCAGTCCTCTTCCAGGTCGAACGTGGCTTGAATGTGCTTCATATCGAACTTGTATGAATTTGAATCCGTCCCTTGCTGATTTGGTCCTCTGGATAATCGCTGAGGACAGGGCAGCGCAGAGAAAGATCGAGGAGAATACCAGGGATGGATGGAATCAAATTGATTTTACTCGTCTCGTTGAGCCCAGGGGGTTAAGGCCGATCCCTTATTTTTGCATCTAAATGACGATGACGTGTTCGGCAGGCGCATGTAGATACCGGTATGCCAGTGCGTCACATTTAGATTTTCAAAATATGTAGGAAGGTAATTGATTGCTGGCCGCATCTGCATGGCGCTCCGTAACCTGCGTTCGTCGAGAGCTTCAGACTGTGTCACAGACTTCCAGGAGTTGTTGGGCGCCCACGCGGTGGAGCATTATGACTTTATTAGCAGGAGGTGCAACGTCATTGGCTGAGGCAGTAAGGTGTGATGTCCTAGTTTTGTTGGAATGTGGTCTATAATTGATATGGCTGAGGCGTGGACTTTTCAATGTCTGCTTGGGATTCCTTTGAATGCCAAAATTCGTATTCCTGCTGTCTGTTCCTTGCGTTTGATTTGCTCTTCTGTTACTTCACCACCCATCCTCCCCTCAAACTGTTATATTTTCAACTGTTTGTTCGAGCCCCCAAGTGGCCCAGCCTTTCGTGAGCAGGGCCCACAGGTGTAACATCAATTACCTTGTGCCCCAGAGCGGACGGCAGTGCGGAGGTGTAAAAAGCCTCCGGGCCCCAGAGATCTTATGCATGTTTAATTAACCCAAAGTCCCAAACTTACAGCGAATCAGCAACATCTAAGGTTCCGTCTTTGAATTCTAATAATGCACCTAGCAAACATTCAACCAGGCACCGCTAACCAAGCTTTGTTGACTGAGTGCCAAAGGCACATTCTAGTCACGCCCGGACGTACCCTCTGGTCACACCTATTGGTCAGACCATCTGGTCATGCAAAGGTCACATCTTTCAGTTATACCCTCTGGTCATACCAGGGTCATACCCTAGGGGCATGAGTTTTACCTTGCGGTCATGAACCCTCGGTTTAACCCACCACCTATGACTTCTACCCAGCCCTTCCGAAAAAGGCTGTAGGGTGGACCAGCTCTGATGCCGTCCCAACAGCTTCAGGCATCCAGACACGCCCAACATCCAAACACAGTCGCCTCAAACACAAACACACAAACCAGAACCAGCAAAGAGCCTCCTAACAGAACTCTCTCGGCATTCAGCTTTCCATAACATCCCCGCCCTCCGTCGCCGCCGCCTCCTCGTCCTCAAACTTGAAGTCCTCCCCGGCCTCCCTCGCAGCCTTCTTTGCCTTCTTTGCAGCTGCCGCTGCCGCCACCACCTGCTCCCGCTCGGGGTTCTTCTTGGAGCGCTTGCGGTCGGCCCGGGCAGCGTGCGGGTTGAACTGACCGTCCTCGGCGTACAGCACGCCAACCTGTCCCGCTGCTTTTCTGCTCGGGGCAGGCCCAGCGTCCTCCCCTCCATCCTCATCCATAGCGGCTGCGGAGAGGGCACACACACAGAACTCTTGAGTTCATTTAACTGGTGAATTTAGAGCGATTCAGCAACAGTTCAGCTACACCATGGCCTACAGACGTGGGGGACAGAATCCCGGCAGGATTGGCCCCAGCATACAGCGGGCCTGGCGACAGAGAGGCGGCTTGGTAGGGCGTTAGGCCACGGATCCTAGTGGGCGCAGAAAGCACTGCTGCTCAGGTCACCCTGATCCCAATCCTCCTCGACAAATCCGATCCCAATTCACCCAATTCTTGTCCCAGCTGAAGCTTATCTCATCCCCGTTTACCCTATCCCATCCCTGCTTAGCCCTCGTCGAACGCAGGTCCCATCCCTGCCATCCGTAATCTCCGCCAGGCATAAAGCACACGGGCAACCTGCCTCACACCCCTCCTCCTCACACTTTAAACCCTAATGATCGACAGCCATACCCACACCTGCCATCATCCTAAGCATTAACCCTCAACTAGACACCTTCCCGAACACACATCCTCCTAACAACTAAACCCTAAACCCTAACACACATCCTCCTCGCATATAAACCCTAAACCCTAACACACATCTTCCTCACATCTGAACCCTAACACACATCCTCCTCACAACTTAACCCTAAACCCTAGCATACATTCTCCTCACAAGTTAACCCTAAACCCTAACATACATTCTCCTCACAAGTTAACCCTAAACCCCTAACACACATCTTCCTTGCATCTGAACGTTTACCTGATATCTCATACCTTGAACCTAAACAAGACCCCCTCCATCAAACCCACCATCCTGCTCCTTCTGAGCCTCTGCCTATACCAGACGCCCTCTCGTGCACACATTTCCCCCGCACTTAAACCCTAAACCAGACGCCCCTCAACAAACCCACCATCCTGCTCCTTCTGATCCTCTGCCTCCATAGCCTCCAAGTCAATCTGCGCAACGACAAGGACCAGTTTTAACTACTGTGCTACATTTCAGCTAAAATAAGCATTTAGCTACGCTTCAGTCTACACTACATTTCAGCCACACTGCGCGGCATTTCAGCTACATTGCGCTGCATGTAGCTACACCATGAGGCCCATGGGGTATGGTGCAGCATGCCCTGTTGCTGGGGCCACACATCATGTTGTACCAATCAGCCGGAAGACTTCCTGGGTCGCACGAAAAGCAGCACTGCAAATATCCGACGGGGCCATTCCTTTGACACCCACACACCAATTTCTCACTGTCTGTGTGAGCGCTTCAGCTACAATTCAGCTACATCATGGCCTGCGGCCGAGAGGACCTGATGTAGCAAGCCCTGATGCTTTTCATACTGGTGCACAAAAAGAGACAAAAAGGCTTGCCCCCACCTTAGCGCCTCCGACCGACTCCAGCTGGAAGAACGCCGGCCGTCCGCTGCCGCTCACGCCTCCCTCCTCGTCCTCCTCCATGGGCATGAGGTGGGCGATGACCGCGCTCTTCTCGTTCGCAAACACGGCCTCTGCGTCAAACTCCTTTGCCCACCCACCCACAACCTGCGCAAGGGTCAGGGTTCCGGTTAGGGTTTTCCAGCGTAAGCTCCTTCTTAACAGAAAAAAACGGGATTTGCAGTGCGTTGCATAACTCTCTAGCCCACCCACCCTAGCCCTCCCAAAACCTGCGCAAGGGTCAGGGTTCGGTTGTCTGTCTACAAGTAAAATCCTTCCTATAAGATAAACCAGTATTTGCATTGAAACCTGTGTTCCAGGCCCACCCACCCACAGCTTATGCAAGGTATATTTTAGGGTTTGATTTTCCTTGTGGTGTGTTTTCATGCCATGATGGGTATTTTGGTTGAACTTGTCCTAGCCTGGAAAACCAATGGCGGCAGCAACACCAACACAAGGATCCAGCATCCGCACCTCAGCCGATGCGAACTCCTCGTTTCCTCGTGACGGGGGCGTCGTGAAGTAGGGGATACGGCCATCATTCCAGTCCTGAGCAAGGAAGGTTCCGATTCAGGGTTTAGGGATGACGGTTCTGGTTGGGTTGAAGAGTTCAAGTTAGGTCCAGGTTCCGGCCCTGAGCAACGAGGGTTGCGGTTTAGGGATGAGGGTCAAGGTTCAGATTAGGTTCCTGTGTTAGGCCATGACGGTAAGGGTTCAGGGTGTAGAGATGCAGGTCTGGGTTCAGGGTATGGTTCAGGTTGGGGTTATGATCCAGTCATGGGCAAAGAGTGTTAGGGTTCAGGGTTTGGGGATGAGGGTTTAGGCAGAGGGCACACTCTCCTGCCCAACAAACAGACAAGCACATGCACACTCGTGTGAGAGGCATTCATCAGCATCAGGGCTTGAGCAGCTTATAAGTCAGGATGGACCTTCCTATGCAGAGAGGAAAATAAAGGGCAGGAAAGGCCCTCCACTCACCACCCTCTTTCATTGCACCACCCTGGCCTCCCCTCCTCCCGCCCTCCCCTTTCACCCCTTCTCTCTCCACTCTCTCCCCCTGCTCTCTACCTTGCTCCCCTCCCCCCCGCCCTCCTCACCTGTAGCACCACCTTGGCCGCCCTCTTCCTGCCCTCCTCCTTCTCTATCCACTCTCTCCCCCTGCTCTCTACCTCGCTCCCGGCCCCCCCGCTCTCCTCACCTGTACCACCACCTTGGCCGCCCACTTCCCGCTCATCCAATCGCCACCCAACTCTCCTCTTCCCCTCCCCCTGCTAATTCCCCCCCCGTTCTAGCACCACCTTGATCGCCCTCGTCCCCCCTCCCCCATATCCACCCCACTCTCCTCTTTCAGCCCACCCACCCCCCATGCCGATTCTCCTCACCTGAAGCACCACCTTGGCCGCCGCCGGCATGTCCGAAGTGCCTTTCCCTCTCCTTTCCCTCTCCTTCCCTGCTCTCCCCCTCTCCTTGCCCTCCTCTCTCTCCCCCCTCTCCTCGCCCTCCTCTCTCTCCCCTCTCTCCTCGCCCTCCTCCCTCTCCCCCCTCTCTCCTCGCCCTCCTCTCTCTCCCCCCTCTCCTCGCCCTTCTGCTCCTCACCTGCAGCACCACCTTTGCCGCAGCCGGCATGTCTGGAGTGCCTTCCCCTCTCCCTTCCTGCTCTCCCCCTCTCCTCGCCCTCCTCCCTCTCCCCCCTCTCCCCTCGCCCTCCAAGCCCTCCTCCCTCTCCCCCCTGCTCCTCACCTGTAGCACCACCTTGGCCGCTGCCGGCATGTCCGGAGTGCCTCCCTTGCGCAGCTTGCCCCTAGCATGCGCCACCAGCTGCAGGAACTTGTCAGCCTCCTTGAAAGCGGCAATCTTGTACAACTGCATCAGCGTCTTAGCCGGCACTCGCTTCAGGATCTCGGCAATGGGCGCAACTGCGCGCGGGGTGGGAGATCGGAGGGGTTGCAGGGATAGGTTAAAGGACCGACTGAGATTGAGATTCCGGATTTGTGCGACTTGTACCTCCTAAGATATGTACTTCCGTACGAGGTCACACTCAAGATCTTTGGGGTCCAGTCGGCACACCAGGGTTGAGAAGCTGCTGAACCTGTCTGCAGTTTCGGGGCAGTGACAGCCTTTGGCCATGATGTAGCTGAATGGTGGCTGAATTGTAGCTGATTTATTTTGTACATGAGCCAAGCCATTTGCTGCGTGCATCAAGGTCGACCAGGTCCCCATCCTACACTCAGATTTGGAGCGCCGACTGCCGAAGGTCATGATGTAGCTGAATTGTAGCCGAATTGTAGCTGACTTGTGTAACTTAACCTCCCTTCAAAGTAACGGGCGTCACACGCACCAGGATCAACCAGCTTCTCAATCTTCACGCAGTTCCGGAGAATTGCCGCCGCGTCCGAGTCGGCCGCGGCGAACACCACACCGGGACTGTCCAGCAGTTTGATGTTCTTGTCCAGGTGGACCTCTTGCACGCCACGGGTGACACCCGGGGTGTTGCCCACCTGCAGGAAAAGGGAAAGAGTGTTGGAAAGAGCGTTGAAGATGCGATTTGCACTGTACGAAACACGGGTTATTTCATTTCCCATGAGGGTCTCTTGCACGCCATGGGTGACACAACCGGGGTGTTGCCCACCTGGGGTGAAGAAGAAAGAGTATAACAAATAGTTGCAAAATAGGTAGTGTGTACCGGTAAAACAAGAGCTGAATTATATTTGCCAGGAGGGCCTCTCTCACGCCACAAGTCACACCAAGGGTGTTGCCCAACTTAAGAGCGGAGGCAAGAGTGTTGTAAAAGAGTTGTCTTTTTTCATAGTGTGCAAAACAAATTGTTGATTTCATTTCACAACATAACCTGTTGCATCATGTCCTCCGCCCCTCATTGCATACCCTACCCGTACCTGCACTATCCTCCCCCTCCCCCCCCCCTCCCCCCCTCATCGCATACCCTACCCGTACCTGCACTATCCTCCCACTCCCCTACCCCCGCCCCCTCATCGCATACCCTACCCGTACCTGCACTATCCTCCCACTCCCCCCCCCCCGCCCCCTCATCGCATACCCTACCAGTACCTGCACAATCCTCCCACTCCCCCCCCCCCGCCCCCTCATCGCATACGCTTCCCGTACCTGCACAATCCTCCCACTCCCCCCCCCCGCCCCCTCATCGCATACCCTACCCGTACCTGCACTATCCTCCCCCTCCCCCCCCCCCTCCCCCTCATCCTGAATCCCTCGCCAGCACCACCCTCGTACTCATTCACCGCACTCATCCTCATCGAGTCTCCACCCTCATCGCCTATCCTGCCCTCACCCCTCTGTCCTAAACCCTCCTCTCCCGCTCTCACCCGCTATCCTGCCCCCACCTGCCTTCTCGCTCCCCTCCCTCCCTTCTCCTACCCTCGTCTCCCGTTCTTTACCTGCTATCCTGTCTCCCCCTCTCCCCCCCCGCCTGACCTTCTCCCCTCTCCTACCCTCCTCTTCCGCCCTCACCCCTCTCCCGCCCTCACCTGCGCCCCCCTCTCCCCCACCACCTGCCCCCCTCCCCTCTCCTACCCTCCTCTTCCGGCCTTACCTGCGCCACCCTCGCCCGCTTGAGCGAGTTGATCAGCGAACTCTTGCCGACGTTGGGCAGGCCCACGACTCCGACCGTGATGGACGTCTTGATGCCGCTGTTGCGGCAGTAGTTCTTGAGCAGCTGGATCAGCGTGTCAGCTCCCAGGCAGCTGGAACTCTATCAGCAGGGAGGATGCAGAGGAGGCATATCAGGGTGCAGGTTCCAGGGTGCAGGCAAGTTAGGGTTTAGGCAACCCTAAACCCTCAACTAGACGTGTCAGCTCCAAGGCAGCTGGAACTCTATCGGCAGGGAGGAACCAGAGGAGCGATATTAGGGTTTAGGGTTACAGGGTGCAGGCAAATCTGAGTGGACATCTTCTACCTGCCAACTAGCAGGCCAATAGCATCCCCAGCACTAGCAGCCTCCCACTGGCAATACCAGCACTAGCAGCGCACTCTACCTGCAATGCTCCCAGTCCCTCGTCTGCCGCCTGACTGGTCTTCGTGGGCATCTTCCTGCGCCCCAGCTTCTCGGCCTGTTGCTGCGTGGAGCACTTGAAGGCGACGGTGGGCAACTCCTCTCGGAAGAACTTGAGCCACTTCTCTCCAATCTCGCGAGGTACAAGATCTGTACCGCAAGAGAGGGGGGGTGGGGGGCAGGATGTAGGGTCGAGATTGGGTGGTTAGGGTTTAGGCCTCAGGCTAGGAGAACTTGAACCACTTCTCACCAATCTCGCGAGGTACAAGATCTGTACCGCAAGAGAGGGGGGGGTCAGGAGGCAGGATTTAGGTAAAGAGCTGAGGGCTCAGGCCAGGAGAAATTTTCACCAATCTTGCGAGGTACAAGATCTGTACCGCAAGAGAGGGGGGGGGGCAGGAGGCAGGATTTGGATCAGTGGTTGAGGGCTCAGGCCAGGAGAAGTAAAGCCGCTTCTCATCAATCTCTATACAGCAAGAGGGACATGCAGGAGGCAGAGATGAGGTTGGAGGTTGAGGGCTGGGGCAGAGTTGATTTCAGTGGGTACCGAACCACCTTCGCTGGGCCGCCCCGCGGCCACCCCTGGGACGATGCCCACCAAACGTGGACCGGCCTCCGGCCGGTGGCCCAAGTAGCAGGGCTGGCCGCACCAGGGGCTTGTGGCCGGGAACCACAGTGTAGCTGAATTGTAACTGATAGTGGTATCTTACTCACTAACAAAAAAATAGTCGGGGGCTCAGACCAGGAGAACTGCTCACAAACCTTGCGAGGTGCAAGATCTGTATTGCATAAGGGGGTTCATGGTGTAGGTTTTAGGGCGCAGGAGAATCTGAGCTACTTAACACATATCTCGCAAGGTATCAGATCTGTACCGCAAGAGGGTACCGCACGGGCCAGGGTTCAGGGTTTAGGTCAGAATCAGAACAGGAAAGGTTGAAAATATCTGAAATGTTTACCAAAAAGTATTGACTGCTTTTTTTCGGAGGGCTTGAACTTGCGCCCAAGCCCTGACCGTAAACCCCGTCACTCGCTGCGGTGGCACAAGAGGGGGCAGGAGGCTCTCTGACAGTACAAAGGCCAGCAGTACAACTCACCCATCTTGTTGAGAAGCAGTACAACACGCTTGTCCGGATTTGTACTGCGGATGTACCGCTCCACATCCGGGCAGCGGCAGGCCAGCGGGTCGCGAGCATCTAGGACCTGCAAGCACACAACCGCAGAGGAATCCTGACATACCGGTATATATTTGAATAAATACACAAGCAGCCCCAGGAGCACTACGCCCTTGCATCCAGTGTCTACTTTAAAACGGAAGCGGAAGGAATATAAATAAAGAGCCTTTCCGTTTGTCAATAGCCCGTTGCGCTTTGTTGCTGCTCTTTCTTTTGTGGCAGCATCAACTCATCCATCCCACATACAAGCGATGTTGTTGTAGCTTCATATTGTGCCGCATTTGTTGCAAGTGTTGTTGCGGTGTTGCTACATGACATGCCACAGTTGCTGTGAGTGTTGTTTCTGTCGTTGTACGATAGGTTAACTTTGTTGCAAGCGTTGTTGCAGCGCTTCTAGCATCCACGCCCCACCCACAATGTGACAGTTGCAGCATTGCTGTCGTTGCACGCTGTAAGATGTTGCGCTTGTTGCGAGCGGTGTTGCAATGCCTGCTCCTCACCTGGATCACCACATCGGAGAGCTCCACAACCTTTTTGAACTCCTTGTAAAAGGCCTTCTTGCTGTTATCTGCGCAGTAACAAAATGATATAAAAAGATCAAGATTGGGCCATGGGGCATGGAGTCAGTAAGCCACCTTCTTGAACTCCTTCTGAAAGGCCTACTTGCTGTCATCTGCACAGTATCAAAATAATAAAACAACATCAAAAATACGTCAAACGGCGTGGCTCTAGGGAGCCACCCGTACGGCTCTAGCATTGGCTGAAGGCAACCAATAACGCAACACGATACAAAAAAACGATAATCAAACTGCTTTCAGTCAGTTGATCGGATACCTATCCGCCCACCCACCACCCACCCTCGCCTGAATGGCACTCCTGTCACGAGTCATCCCACCCTCCCACCAGCCCTTCCTTTCACAGTGCACCCGACCACCTAGGGGAACCCTCCCGGGCAGCCACCACAGGGACAATGGGGACCAAACCTGCACTGGCCTATTGGTGGTCCAAGTAGCAGGGCTTGCTGCACCAGGCGGCCTGGTCCAGGCCCCAGCCGAATTGTAGCTGGACTGTAGCTGCCACCACAAGGCCGATGGGGACCAAACCTGAACCGGGTCACAGCCCACGGCCCAAACCCCAAGGCTTGCCACACAAGAATCCCTGCCGGCCTTAGGCCTGGTTTAAGCCGAGGCATAGATGAAGCACCTTAAGAAACAATGCCAGGCGAGCCACGCACCCTAGCCTGACTTCAAGTCCTCAACCAAGACGCCCCGCTTTACCATATTCCACCCACCCACCCACCACCCACCCACCCTCTTGCGCGTCATCAACACACCCACCACTCACTAACCCACCCACCCACCCAACTCCTTGCGCATCATTCACCCTCCCAACCACCATCTGACTGAAAGTCCTTCACCGGACTCGCCCGCTGCACGCCCAGCCTTTTGTCCACTTCAAACACCCTCTTGCACGTCATCCACTCACCATCCATCCACTCACCCACCCTCCACCCTCATACTCGCCATCCACCCACCCAACACCCACCTTTGTCTGACTGAAGTCCTCCACCAGGTTGGCCCGCTCGCACGCCCATCCGTCCACCCACTCAATACCCTCTTATACACCATGCACCCACCGCCCACCCACCCACCCAGTCTACTCCCTCTCACGCGCCATCCACCCACTCTTGTCTGACTGGAAGTCCTCCACCAGGTTGGCTCGCTTGCACACCCACCTTCTCTACACCCTCTTACGCACCATCCACGCATCCACCCACCGCCCACCTACTATATACCCTTTTCTTCACCCTCTTACGCGCCATCCACCCACCCTTGTCTGACTGGAAGTCCTCAACCAGGTTGGCCCGCTTGCACGTCCACCTTCTCTACACCCTCTTACGCGCCATCCACCCACCCTTGTCTGATTGGAAGTCTATACCCTTTTCCACACCATCCACCCCCCACCCATCTACTCACCCTTGTCTGACTGGAAGTCCTCCACCAGGTTGGCCCGCTTGCGTGTTTCAAAATCGGCCTGCTTGTTCGTAGCGGAGGCCTGCAGATTCGACAGCTCTACCACCGACTGGTCCTCTCCTCCCTCCTCCTCGGCTCCTTCCCCACCTTCTCCACCGCGGCCATTCAGCTGGAGGAGGAGTGGGGGGAGTGCAAGGGTGTCAGTAAGAAGGGGGGACGCGTGTTGGAAGGGGGGAAATGCCGGTCTAATTTAAAAGTTTACCGATAAGATTTAGATTACCTTCCCCCGGGGGTATGAATTCATTGTTGAATGATTCAATGTTTCAGTTGGGCACACAAATTGACAAAAGCTGTTGGCTTCCAACTGAAACTGGCATTGCCAGCCAAGAATTCGTATTTTGATGAGCCCCTCACCCCGCAACAACATGTTCTGTGAGGAAGGCAATTCGAATTTTCTGTATTTCCTTCTCAAATAATTATGAAGCATTGGAATGTTAAGACATTGAAGGATGTGGGGAGGACCATAGCAGGCCTGCAGATACAGGAGAGGCGACATGGGCTGCTGTTGCAAATAACAGTTCCCCTGACATGGGCTGCTGCTGCTCAAGGTCAGGCCCCATGGGCTCCTGCTGATGTTGCCGTTTTGCTGATCTTGTTGCTTATGCCGCAAATCATGGCAGGTGCTGCTGCTGCTGCTGCAGAAGTCTTGCTGTAGATTTTACCGATGCCGCAGATCAGGCGGCAGAGGCCGCTGCTGCTGCTGTCAAGCCATGTTTTTACCGATGCTGCAGATCAGGCCCCATGGGACGCTGCTGCTGGCGCCATGCTGTTATTGTTGCTGACGCTGCAGACCAGGCCCCCTGAGGTCTCCTAGCTACAGCGGGCCACTTGCCAGCTGTCCCTCCACAGACCTTTTTCATGGCGCAGCTACTGCTCATCTACCTCCTGGCCTTCAACCAGAGGCCCCGTGAGTGGCCAGCCGTGCTGCTTGTGCGACAAGCCCTCAGCCAATCAATATTTGGCCACCATCGGGCCGGCGGCGGCCGCAGGGCAGCATACTGAATGAAGACACTGCTCCACTGCTGGAGCTTAAGTGTCTCCTTTTTTGTAGCTGGAATAGGAGACACTGTTCCTCCAGCAGGTACGTGGGGGTTTTGGTGCATGGCATATGGTGCGCGCGTGATGAAAAGCAGGCCCAATCACAGTGATTGCATGCACAGTATTTGCTGTGGGATATCTGCATTCTATGCTGGGGCCTACTTGCTGGAGAGAACCGGGGGGCAGGGTGTGAGTGTGGCATGGCATGGCTGTACTGGCTGATAGGTGAGGGTTGCTTCAGGGGCCAGCGCACTCCTAGGATTCTCTGATTCATCGCACATGTTTCAGAGGGTTTGTTTTGTGTTCAATGTCGGAAAATTAATGCGGGGCGGGGGAGGACCTGGTGGGCAGGGGGTGAGGGAGGCATGGGTTGTGCTGGCAAATGGGTGTGTACCGCCACTAGGGCTAAAGAACTGCTAGGGCTCTCTGATTCAATGCCTTTTTTTAGTGGGGGTGCAGGAAGCTATGGGGGAGAGAGCTGGGAGAGGAAATTAAACGAGCAGAGGAGAGAGGCACGCTGTGGCGACCGACATGGGGGAGCCGCCGCCCCTCGGTCCTCGAAGCGAGGGGGGGGGGCGGGTGAAGACGTGGGACCCAGGTATAGCAGCTACGTCTGGTCTGCTCTCACCATGCGGCGCGCCTTGCGCGCGTCCTTTTTGGCCTGCTCGTCGGCAAGAATCTGCGCGCGCTTGAACGCGAACTCCTTGACGAGCTCCTCTTTGAACGGCCACTGGGATGGCAGGCCGGGGTCCTTCGGGCCCTTTGCGTTGCTGCCCTTCTTACGTAGCTCTTTTGCCTTCTTGCGGTGATGCTCTTTCACCTTCTTCTTGATCTTATACTTCTGGCGCAGCGTCATGCGCTTCGACTTGGAGCCACTGCTCTTCTTCGGCATAGTGCAGCCTTTTCAGTGAGGGCGAGATGCTTCGCAGCTTTGAAGGAAGGAAGGGTCAGGTGGCGTAGATGGTTTGGAATGGGAGGAATACTCTCGATTGTACCCCCTGTTGCAACGGCCGCTTCCCGGAACCTTAAAACCGTGTGATAACCCTGAAAAGGGAGGCCCCACACATTTCCCACACCGCACGCACCCTAGCATGCGCAGTGTCTGACTACCGCCAGCTGCGGTTATGTTCAAGCGGGCGACGCACTCCTTAAGCCAAGCCGCGCTGAATTTACGTATGCAAGTTAAAACGTAATAAGCCTTCCCGTCTGGCCGAGCTCTGTGCTTCAGCCGCAAGCTTTATTCAAGGCTTGCCGAACGGGGATATCGGCATACCGGTGCTCGGCAGCGTGGGCGTTCGTATACACAGCAGAAAGAGGAACACCATCCCGATCACAGCTGTGCAGCTATACATAGATGTCTGTGTCACCAGGGTACCGTACTGCTACTTTCATTTGAGTTCGACTTTGGGGGAAGCAACCCCCAATAGTAGCACCTTCGATATTAGGGGTCCGCGCGAACCCCCAAAGTCGAATCACCACACATTTTTCAACCTAAGTGTGGAATTTCAGTGCTACGCTTAAAAACGGGATCGTGGGTCAAGAGGCTGTTGCACGTCCCCTGCCTCCGTCTCGTGGCAGGGGTCGAGCCATAAAGGGTCGTGGCCGGGGAAGGGCGACAGAGAGGGAGGGAGCTGAGACTGATTAGGGAAGCAAGTCTACGAGAACTAGGGGCTCCGGGAGGGGCATGCATGCTGCCACGCTCTAGGGGAAGGGGTATGTCAGGCATGCCTGGGGGAAGGGATGGGGAACGGTCAGAGGCAGTAGAGTCAGAGGACGTGTTTGTTGAGGAGGAGGAGGCTGACGGGGGGGCATTTGTTGTGGGCAGGCCTAAGCGGAAAGTGCAAAAGCCGGGCCGCTATGCAGAGGAGGTGGAGGAGGAGGAGTCAAGCTCAGGTTCAATCACTAGTGATGAGGACTCCGATGAGGAGGAAGTGTCCTCCGATGAAGAGGCTCTGGATGTAGAGCTCAATGAGCTGAGGGCACTCATGCCATCCGTGCGGAGGTCCAGCAAGATGCGGTCCATGGAGTCATTACTAGCTTCCCAGTCTTGAGTGAGGACTTTCGCTTCAACATATCACTGGAATTAATATTGTATGTATGGACTTCAATAAATTAAGTGGACTTTTTATACAGTATTGGCTGAACGTTGCTAGGGGGAAGGGAGGGGGGGGTCCGATGTTTCTTTTGGGGTTCAATCTGAGGATTTTGCCGTGCTTTTAATTTCTGCAATAAGGTCAGCACTGAGGTACACGCGCATGCTGCTAATTGCTGTTAATTCTGAAAAAAATCAACCCCCAAAGTCGTATCACCAGAATATATTGAAGGCCTTTGGGAACCCCCAAAGTAAACCCCCAGAGTATTTTAAAAGGCCTCAAAACGGACCCCCAAAGGCATCGAACTCCCAAATCAAAGTAGCAGTACGGTATTACAAGCCGCAGGGCTGATGATTATTGTTCTGCCCGGAGGCCACCAATAGACCACCCTCGGATAAGCCCGGCTGAGACTGAACCTTGTCCGGGCTACGGGCGCGGGCGGGTGGGCTGCGACCCAAGCCGCGAAGCAGGCCTCCTGGGTTGAGGCAGGCCATACATCATGCATGGGCATGCATGGGGCGCGCCCCGGGGCTTCCGGAGAGCACTTCTTACTTGTGTACAGTCTGGCCACTGTACTTCTTGTGTACAGTCTGGCCACTGTACTTCTTGTGTACAGTCTGGCCACTGTACTTCTTGTGTACAGTCTGGCCACTGCACTTCTTGTGTACAGTCTGGCCACTGTAAATTTCTAGAACATGACACCTTTCAAGCCATTCCCTGAGTCAGAGGGCAGAGCTATGAGCGCTCTAGCAGCCACCCCCTGTCGTAGTGTCATGCTTAGTGAAAGGGTGTCTATGATACTTGCGCAGTCATTCACTTGGCGCAGCCCTTAGCCGCGACAGCAACATAACTTAATTGCTAGCCTTTGGTGGCACAAGGTCCTTTGTCGTGGCAGAGGAGTGAAATAACAAGTGTGGTGCACTAAAACGCCATGACACCTAGCTCGTACAGTTTTAGGGATAAATGTCAGGAGAAGGTTGGCGAAAATTGTCTTAGAGAAAGATAGGAGCAAGAGGTACAAAATGGTCGTAGCTCATGTTTTGCAGCCTCCATGCTGTTCCTCGTTTCAGATATCAATTTCGTCCGCCCGCGTTCTGCCGCCCATGCAGCCCCAAGTCGCCGCTTATACAGCCCCGTGTCGCCCCTCATACAGCCCCGTGTCGCTAGTCATGCAGCCCGATAGGGATGTCTTCGCCCCATGTCGCCGCTCATGTAGTCCACTCAGGATCTTGCCATCCCATGCTGCCGCACTTGCAGCCCACTGGGATGATGTCGCCCCATGTCGCCGCTCAAGAAGCCCACTCAGGGTGATGTCGCCCCTGATGCCCATGCCGCCCATGCGGCCCACAGGGTATGATTCCACCGCTCATACAGACCATGTTGCTGAGGGCATGCTTCCGCGCATCATGCTCGTGCCGCCCATGCGGCCCACTCCAGACGATGTCGCCCCTCATGCGGTCATGCCCATGCGGCCCACAGGGTATAATTCCACCGCTCATGCAGACCATGCCGCTGAGGGCATGCTTCCGCCCCTCAAGCCCGTGCCGCCCATGCGGCCCACTCCAGACGATGTCGCCCCTCATGCCCATGTGACCCAAAAGGGCATCATGCCGCTGCTCATGCAGTCCATGCCGTTGTGGGCATGCATCTGCCCCTCATGCCCGTGCATTCCTCGCCACCGCTCATGCCGCTGCCTTCATAGCGTTGTACTTGTCTGTGAGATCCGGCAGCGTCTCGATAGCCTGTAATTATGAGGGAAGGCAAAGCAAATCTACGGTACCCCTTAATGAATAAGAAATCAACATCTGTCCCAGTAAATAAAAATAACGCAGATCAATCGACCTCTGTATCAGTCAATCAGACAGGTAACTCATTACATCCTATTTGCGCCGTGGGCAGGTAAGCGTTGGAGAAACAGTTCCTTCCAACCCAAATAGAGGGAAATAACATCTACGAAATAAGCAAACAGGTCCAGGCAAAAACGACATTCCCCGCTCCCTGCTCCCAACTGCTCACCCGGTTCATCTGCTTGATTAGGGAGGCCAGCGTGTCGTGGACCTCCTTGATGACCGTCAGGCCGTCCTGGAGGTGGTACTTGCCTTCCTCAAAATCCGGTGGCAGGGGCAGCAGCTGGGGCTGAAAGCGTGAGGCAGCATGAGGGGGGGAAGTGTGATGTGGGAGGGTGAAGAGGCATGAGGTGAGGGAGGCAAGCCGTCCTGGAGGTGGTAATCGCCTTCCTCAAAATCCGGTGGCAGGGGTAGCAGCTGGGGCTGAAAGCGTGAGGCAGCATGAGGGGGTGAAGTGTGATGTTCAAGGGTGAAGTGTGATGCTGGTGGGTGAAGTGTGATGATGGAGGGTCAAGTGGCTTGAGGAGGCATTTGTCCTGCAGGTGGTTACCGGATCTACATTTGACGAGTACTATTGTACTGCCTATATCCTGGATCCACATTTATTCGGTACTTGCCCAAATTCCACCCGTACTGCATACCGCATAACCTTCACACCCCATACTTGGGCCCAGTTAAGTCACACTTCTCCCAGCACCACACGTTTGACTTTTTTTTGTTCACCGAAAACCCAAACCTAAACTATAGCGCACACCTTGCACGCATGCTCCGGCTCTGTGAAGTCCCTCTTTGCCCAGCGCCACACCGGTTAGGGTTAAGGGTTTATGCCTAAACCCTACCCTAAACCCTAAACCGTTCAGGGTTCAGGCCTTCACAGCCGTTATGAAGTGCACACCTTGCACGCGTGCTTGGGTTCTGTGAAGTCGCGCTTCTCCCAGCGCCACACGGTCTTCGTCGAGTCGTTGTAGATGGCGCCCCACTGACAAAAGCAGGGCAGGCAAATTGGAAGGCGGTCAAATAGAGCATTGCCAGTGCGCATCAGACCAACATTGAGTTGTTGTAGATGGCGTCCAACTGACAAAAGCAGGGCAAGCGGTCAGACAGAGCGTTCATTTAAGTATATCAGTGCGCATCAGACCAGCATTGAGTTGTTGTAGATGGCGCCCAACTGACAAAAGCAGGGCGGAGAGTGCGGGGAGTACGGGGAGTGCGGGGAGTGCGGGGAGGGCGGGGAGGGCGGACGATCAGCAGCGGTGGTGCCAGGGTGGACAAGGGGCTGGGTGGGCCGTTTCTTGTGTTAGCAGGCTAAGCGATCCGACGCAAAGAGTATGGCTCAGTGCGCGCCTGATCACCTTCAGCGGGCCGCTCAGGCAGACGGTGCCCCACTGGTTCAAAACCGGAAACACTTACATCAAGGTGTTCTCCCTTCAAAAGCTGTTTTTGTGAAGGGTCTTTGCACTTCCTTGGAAAACTGATCCTTGTTCACAACAGGGTTCCTCTCAAATCAATTGTCTCCTGTCTTCTGCTCTTCCTTCGGAAACATTTTGTTCTGCTTAGAGCTCACCGTGTAGTGGAACGTGTTTGTACAACGCCCAAGGGAAGGCAACATGAGTGGGACTGCCCGTGTTGCAACACAGCCCCCCGTGCTCAACCCGTCGCAACATGAGTGGGATTCCCCTTGTTGCAACCATAAACCCTACACCCTGCACAACCAGTCGCCACTCACCGTGTAGTGGAACATGGCGGCGTTGCCCAGGGTGTGGTCTGAAGGCGGTTGTGAGATGAGGGGGCTCCTCGGGGGATCCTCCGTCACCATCTTCACCTTGGCCTGCGCTATCGCAATGTCCCAAGCATACATCTCTCGCACCCAGCCTGCATCAGAGAGAGGGTGGGTTGAGGGTTTATGGCTTAGGGTGAAGTGTTTAGAACATGGCGCACATAAACTTTATGTCCCATGCGTACATCTCTTGAACCCAGCCTGCGTGATGAGGGACAGGGTTTAGGGTTAAGGGTTTAGGGCTAAGGGATTAGGGTTTGGAACATGGTGCATGTGATCGCAAGGTCCCACATGTACATCTTTTGAACCCAGCCTGCGTGAGGGACAGGGTTTATAACATGGTGCATGTGATCGCAAGGTCCCACATGTACATCTTTTGAACCCAGCCTGCGTGAGGGACAGGGTTTATAACATGGTGCATGTGATTGCAAGGTCCCACGCATACATCTCTGCAACAGGAACCCACCCAGCCATGGGCAGTACATCTATGTGAGGTGGCTGAATTGTAGCTGAAGCGTTCTAAAATACCACGCATGTTCTCACGGGGCACCTGGACCGCCTTTTCGTTCTATGCGCAGCCAGCTGAACGTGGATTCTACTCTCGAAACACGAAGAATAAATCCAATTCACTCACCGAGCACCTTGACCGCCTCCTTGTCCTCCTCAATCGCTGCTGTCACCTGCGCCAAGCAAATCGGCAGTACATCGTCAGCATTGCCATACGCCACAGTAGTCCACCATCCGAGGTAAAATTGGCATGGCAGTACACATGTGTGCGACTAAAAAATACTAATATGTGGCGTGGGTGAGGGCGATGGGCGTGTCGGCAAGCAGTACACACAAGTTTGGTCAGAAGTACAAATGCACAGAACAGAACAGAAGTACAAACCTGTACATCCTAACAAACCACATCTCCCCGTCCCAGCCTTATCTCACAGAAGCAGTACAGCGGCCAGCTCATAGAAGCGAAGGATCGTGGGAGAAGGTCATCGGCGGTACACACACAAAAGTACAAACCAGAAGGACACACTGTACATCCTCCCCCCCCCCACACACCTTATCACACAGCAGCAGCACAGCGGCCAGCTCTCAGAAGTGCATGATGGCGGGAGCGGGACCGAAGTTTAGTACATCGACAGTACACACACAAGCAGTACAAACCAGAGGTACACACCGTACACCCTCCCCACCCACACACCTTCTCCCACAGCGGCAGCACAGCGGCCAGCTCAGAAAACCGCATGATGGCGGGAGCGGGACCGGAGTTTGGCACGTCTGCTGGGTCGCCCCCATCGTACAGCCGCTTGATGATGTTGATGCAGTCTGCCGGCATCAGAGCGGTTGTGAGAGCACTTCAGCAATACTCCAGCTACATTTCAGTTACGCTTCAGGTACATCATGCTACCTTACGTTGTCAGCTACATTCAGCTACTTTTCAGCTACATTTCAGATAAACTTCAGGTGCATTTCAGCTACATTTCAGCTACGTTTCAGATGCATTTCAGGTACATTCACCTACATTTAAACTACATTTCCGGTGCTTTCAGCTACATTTCAGCTACGTCCTGGCCTGCGGCCAAGGGTGTCAGCTACAGCAAGCCCTGCTGTTGGTTGCCGATATAAGCCAAACAAGCTCAGGTCCCCATGGGCCCCGTGGCGGCCGCCCGTAAGCCCCCCTGCCTCGTGCGCCCTCCTCCCCCCAAAGGCGCTCCGGCACACACTTCGACCAACCCCCCAACCACCACCTACTCACTGGGGTGCTGCGCGATGATGTAGCCGAAGTGGAACTGCCAGCCTGGCACCGTGCTGCTGTACGCGTCTCCGGGAGCGGGCAGCGGTTTCATCCACACATAGTCACACTCCAGCAACAGCACCCACGCGCCCTGCACACAGTCACACATAGGATCAGGCGGGGAGGGGTGGGTGGAGGGGACATGCCGCAGGGCCCCATGAGTCCAAAGGCAGGGGACCGGGGGGAGGGAAGAGCACAGTCGAGGGAGCGGGCAGCGGTTTCATCTACACATAGTCACACTCCAGCAACAGCACCCACGCGCCCTGCACACAGTCACACATAGGATCAGGCGGGGAGGGGTGGGTGGAGGGGACATGCCGCAGGGCCCCATGAGTCCAAAGGCAGGGGACCGGGGGGAGGGAAGAGCACAGTCGAGGGAGCGGGCAGCGGTTTCATCTACACATAGTCACACTCCAGCAACAGCACCCACGCGCCCTGCACACAGTCACACATAGGATCAGGCGGGGAGGGGTGGGTGGAGGGGACATGCCGCAGGGCCCCATGAGTCCAAAGGCAGGGGACCGGGGGGAGGGAAGAGCACAGTCGAGGGAGCGGGCAGCGGTTTCATCTACACATAGTCACACTCCAGCAACAGCACCCACGCGCCCTGCACACAGTCACACATAGGATCAAGCGGGGAGGGGTGGGTGGGGCAGGGGAGGGGGTGGAGGAGTGACCCTAAACCCTAAGCCCTAAGCCCTAGACGAGGGTACGGGCGCCATTATGCAAGCGGGGGTCTGTAACCCTTAACCCTACGCCCTAGACGAGGGTACAGGCGCCATAATGCAAGTGGGGGTCTGTAACCCTGAACCCTAAGCCCTAGACGAGGGTACGGGTGCCATTTTGCATGAGGATGTCTGTAACCCTAGACCCTAAGCCCTTGACGAGGGTACGGGCGCCATTCTGCAAGAGGGGGTCTGTAACCCTAAACCCTACGCCCTTGACGAGGGTGCGGGCGCCATTATGCAATAGGGGGTCTGTAACCCTAAACCCTAAGGCCTAGACGAGGGTACAGGCGCCATTATGCAAGACGGGATCTGTAAACCTAAACCCTAAGCCCTTGACGAGGGTCGACGTACCATTATGCCTGAGGGTTCTGCCAGGACGGATGCGAGCCACTGCCCGACTGCGTTGGGCCGGTCCGCCACCGGGAAGTCACACCACACGTCACACTCTGGGTGCAGCGGCTTGGCGTGGAACGTGGGGATCTGCAACCGAGAGGGGGGGAATACATTGAAGAACTGTAAGTATATGTGGTGCAAGGGGGCTGTGTGCGGGGGATGCACACCACACATCACTCCCTGGGTGCAGCAGCTTGGCCTGGAACGTGGGGATCTGCAATCCTCCCCCTCTCCTGCTTCAAATACATCCTTTAACTTGCCATCCTGCCCCCCCCCTCTCTTCCTCCCCCTCCCAACTCCCATCCCTCGCTCCTTCCACACACCTCCCCCCCCCTCCCCCCTCTCCCTCCCCCTACCACTCCCCATCCCTCACTCCTTCCACACCCCTACCCCCCCTCCCTACATACCTCTTCCATGCACTCGTCTGGCTTGACACGATGAAGAATGCGCGTGAAGCCTGTCAACTTCTCCCCACCCGGCATCTTTTGAATAAGCTTGTAAGTGCCGTACCTTGGGCGGGTTGTGGGATGGGGTTAAGGGTTTAGGGTCTAGGGTCATGTGTGAAGCCTGTCAACTTCTCCCCGCCCGGCATCTTTTGAATAAGCTTATAAGTGCCGTACCTTGGGAGGGTTGTGGGATGGGGTTGAGGGTTAGGGTTGAGGGTCTCCAGTCAGGGTTGATTGTTCAAGCTTAGTGTGAAGCCTGCCAAATTCTCCCCGCCCAGCATATTTTCAATGATCTTGTTAAGTCCATACCTAGGGAAGGCTGCGGGTTCCAGGTTAGAGTTGAGGGTTCCAGTATGCTGGTAGAGGAGAGGAGCCAACCAACCAACCAACAAAAATGACTAAATAAGCCAGCCTACCCACCCTGCTTCCTGCCCATCGCATGATGTGGCAATTAAGGAGGAGAGCCAAACAAGCAACCAACCAAGCAAGCAAGCAACCAACAACCAACCAACAAAACAGGCAAGCAACCACTCCCCAGCTGTCCACCCCTCACATGATGCGGTCGCACAGGAGAGGAACAAGGAAGCCAAGCAAGCAACCCCCCGCTGCCCACCCCTCACATGATATGGCTGTACCTGAGAAGCCAACAAACCAGCCAACCAAGCAGTCAGCCAACCAACCAACCCAGAGACCCCCCCTCACCCCCCTGCCAAGCAAACAACCAACCAAACAGCCAGCCAACCAGCCAGCCAACCAATCAACCCAGAGACCCCCCCCCCCCCTGCTGCTGCCAACCCCTCACATGATTCAGCCAAACAGGAGAAGAAAAAGAAGCCAAGCAACCAACCAAGCAACCCCCTGCTGCCCCCCCTCTCACATGATACGGCCTTGGAAGTTCTGATACGCTGACCCAGAGGACGTTATGACACTGTGTATGGTGTCGCCGAGCGGTTTGGCGAGCGTCGTGACCACCCCAGTCCCGGGTGTGGCCACCACCGCAGGCGCAGATTGAGCCACCGAGGCGGCCACGACCACGACCGGGGACGAGTCCACCACCGCCACCGCAGCAGCAGCTGGCGTCACCACCGCCCCTGCTGTGTTGACGCTGCCTTTGACCTGGGTCCCGTCCATGCCCGGTCGGAGCGCGGTGTAGCTGGTGGCCTTGTCAAAGATAGCCGTGACTGAGGGAGAGGGGAAAGGAGGGGGGGTGGGGGGTGCATCAGTTGTGACGGCATGAGGAGCATGTAGGGGCATGTAGGGGAGTTTTTACATGAGAGGTGTGACGGCCCGGGCTGTGTTAACATTGCCTTTGACCTGGGTCCCGTCCATGCCCGGCCGGGCCGCGGTGTAGCTGGTGGCTTTGTCAAAGATGGCTGTGACTGAGGGAGAGGGGTACGGAGGGGAGTTTTTACATCAGTTGTGACGGCACCAGGGGCATTTAGGAGACTTTTTACATCAGACGTGTGACTTGCGTTGTTAATATTGTCTTTGACCTGGGTCCTGTCCATGTCTGGCCGGGCCGCAGTGTAGCTGGTGGCCTTGTCAAACATGGCCGTGACTACATGAGGGCATGGAGGGGAGTTTTTCCTGAACTGATGTGCATCTCTTGCGTTGTTGACAGTGCCTGTGACTGCATGAGGGGCATGGAGGGGAGGTTTTACATTAGTCGTACCGTATACCGTATTCGCTTTGCCTTCCCTTATAATTCACGATGCGCGGGGTCGAGGGATCCAAACTAATGATCGATTGTCGACGCCAGTTTTCAGTCTGAAATTAAGAGTTTGGTCAATAATTTGCCTTGAGGGCAGCTTAAATATAAATCGTTTTTTCATACCCGAGGGAAGGCAAATAAAAATCTACGGGACGACGGCCTTTGTGTTGCTCCATGCTGCTTTTGACCAGGGTTCCGTCCCGGTCGGGACGCAATGTAGCTGGTGGCCTTGTCAAACATGGCCATGGCTTGTGGCTAGGAGACACTGAGGGGAGGTGGGCCATGCTAGGTAGTACGCTTGGGAAGTGGAGGGACACGTAGTGGAGGAGCAGGTTTTTGGTGTAAGAGGCTAAGAAAAAATAAGGAGATGGGAGCTGCGAGCATGGTGCTGGGTCGTTTCTTGGTTCGGGCTTGCATCATAGCACTGAAACTTGCCTGTGGCGCACCTTCCAAGGGAAATGGGTTTGGGGTGTAGGGTTTAGGGTTTTGTTGCTCCTGTTTAGCTTTCATGCCATTACTGGATGGGTAGAATCCAAGGGGCTGGGTCCTGTTCACTTCAGGCTTGCATCGCGGAGCTCGTGCTTCTCTGTCACGCACTATCTGATAGAGATGGGTTTGGATGCCCCTGATGAGCTTTCATGCCATTGTAGCATGGGCAGCATGCATAGGAGCTGGTTCCTATTTGGTCCAGGCTTACATCACGGAACTCATGCCTCCCTGTCGCGCATTGTTGAAGAGAGGTGGGTTTGGATGCTCCTGGTGAGCTTGCAATTTCCGCAAGCAATTGCAGTGTGCCTAGGGATCATGTATGGGGCTGGGGCTGTTTGGGCCCATGGCCCGCATCACAGCACATCACACTTGTCTGCTGCAAGCTTAAGCATGGCCGGCATGCCACCCTCCCTGTGTTGGACTGTGAAGATCGTTGAGGCGACTCAGGTGTGGCGTTGGACGGTCTGTCACGGAGTAAAACAGCTTTCTGAGTGAGATGGGTACATGGTCGGCGCGCCTGGGAGCTGGGTGCATGGAGCTGGTTCCTGATGGTTTGGGCTCGCATCACAGCACTCACATTTGTCTGTCGCACGCCTTCCGAGAGAGATATGATCGGATGCCCCAGGTGAGATCACGTGGTGGCTCCTGCCGCCGTGGGAAGCCTGGAACATTGTATCGGCCGTCTCCTGTAGGTGACAAATGTGCAAGTGTGCAAGCGTTCGAGTGTGCATGCTTGCAAGTGTAAGTGCTGTATGCAGAATTGCATGTGTGCAGGCATGGAATTTCACATGTGTCCAGGTGTGCAAGTTTGCATGTTTGCAAGCATGATTCAGATCTGGCTGTGAGCATGCTGGAGAGTTGCATCAGAATTCTGGCCAGCTAGCTCACCAAGACTACCCATCCCAGAAGCAGTCCAGCTGCTAACCCGGAAGCAACGGCTGCCACTTTGTTTAACGTGGTCTGCTTGTTGCGGTGGGATCGCGAGGGGCTGTAGCCTCCGAAATAAGACATCGTGCCTGTGGCTGATGAAGATCTGAAGCTCCAAGGTTGTTACAGTGGGTGTATCCTTATTATATGATCAGCTGTGCTTAAGTTTTGATTACGATGCCATGCACGAAAAGGCTATATCTGCATAAGGTGTCTGCATATTCTCCTGCTGGAGTTCTCGTGCAGTTCAAAATGTACGGCAATCTAGGTCGGGGACTTGAGAGACCGGGGCCGAGCTAGATCGTTCATATGTGGTCAGAGCGGCTAAAATTAAATGCGTTAGCGTTGTTTTGAATCCTAGCAAACTAACGCAATGCGACTCTCTTGAACTTGGACTTAGCTATGCCAGTCAGCTTAGAACGGCTCATCGCGGAAGTCGAGCCGAATGTCATCACTGAGGCTCTCACCAGAGATTGTATTCAGGTACAGGTCGCGGGATGAAACGCGGTCGCGACGGGCACGGGTCACTCAAACAAGTCTTAGAATTTTACCAGCGAGGCTTCCACCCCCTGCGCAGATATTAGGTGGCGACCCCGACCATGCCGCGGATAAGAAGGCGAATATAGCTTGGCGCGACGTTGAGTGCCTCGCGTACAGCTTCAAGGGCATCGCCATGATCGACAACCTCAATGGCCTCGACATGCTCACCAAGCTGCAGCTGGACAATAACCAGATCACTAAGATTGACAACATCGGGCACTTGGTAAGGAGCTTACCCTCGTCCGCATGGGTGTAGGGAGGGGAGAGGTACTGGCGGGGGCATGGGGCCAAACCGGCGCCCATGCAGACGTGGTCGCTGAGGGTAGGAAGCAGGCTAGACCACACGTGCTAAGGGGGGGGGGCATGCCAATACATGGGAGCGTAGGTGATCGGGCCGGCCCACATGGGCGCATGGCGGGCCATGCCAGATCATATGGGTGTCGGGATGGCCAGGCCAGACCAGACCACATGGGCGCAGGGCAGGTGGGGGACAGGCCGGACCTGCGCCTATGCATTCGGTCAAAATCCAGAATCCAGACCACCAAGATCGACAATCTCGGTCACTTGCTGATCAGCATTGGCGTGATGACAGGGGCGAAGCAAGGTGGCTGCTTTTTGGCGTGATGGGAGGGGCGAAGCAAGTGGCTGCTTAAGGGCGCTGGTGGGACAGCCGAGCGTAACCTTCATTGGCGCAGCGGGAGAGGGGAAGGAGGACCGCATGGGCGCAGCTGGTGGCCAGGCTGAACCTGCCTCCATGCAGCTGCCCTCACGGAAGAGACTTCAGGGCAGCTGCATGGGGGGGGCTCCTTGCGCATGGGCGCAGCCGGTGGCCAGGCTGAACCTGCCTCCATGCAGCTGCCCTCACGGAAGAGATGTCAGGGCAGCTACATGGGGGGGCTCGTTGCGCATGGGCACAGCTGGTGGCCAGGCTGAACCTGCCTCCATGCAGCTGCTCTCACGGAAGAGACTTCAGGGCAGCTACATGGGGGGGCCCTTACGCATGGGCGCAGCCGGTGGCTAGGCTGAACCTGCCTCCATGCAGCTGCTCTCACGGAAGAGACTTCAGGGCAGCTACATGGGGGGGCTCGTTGCGCACGGGCACAGCCGGTGGCCAGGCTGAACCTAGCTGCTCTCACAGAAGAGACGTAAGGGCAGCTATATGAAGGGGCCCTTACGCATGGTCGCAGCCGGTGGCTAGGCTGAACCTGCCTCCATGCAGCTGCCCTCACAGACGAGATGTCAGGACAGCTACATGGGGGGGCTCCTTACGCATGGGCGCAGCCGGTGGCTAGGCTGAACCTGCCTCCATGCAGCTGCTGTCACGGTAGAGACGTCAGGGCAGCTACATGGGGGGGCTCGTTGCGCATGGGCACAGCCGGTGGCCAGGCTGAACCTAGCTGCTCTCACGGAAGAGACGTAAGGGCAGCTACATGAGGGGGCTCGTTGCGCATGGGCACAGCCGGTGGCCAGGCTAAACCTGCCTCCATGCAGCTGCCATCACAGAAGAGATGTCAGGGCAGCTACATGGGGGGGCTCGTTGCGCATGGGCGCAGCCGGTGGCCAGGCTGAACCTGCCTCCATACAGCTGCTCTCACGGAAGAGATGTCAGGGCAGCTACATGGGGGGGCTCGTTGCGCATGGGCACAGCTGGTGGCCAGGCTGAACCTGCCTCCATGCAGCTGCTCTCATGGAAGAGACTTCAGGGCAGCTACATGGGGGGGCTCCTTGCGCATGGGCGCAGCCGGTGGCCAGGCTGAACCTGCCTCCATGCAGCTGCCATCACGGAAGAGACTTCAGGGCAGCTACATGTGGGGGCTCGTTGCGCATGGGCGAAACTGCCTCCATGCAGCTGCCATTAAAGAATAATGTCTCTTCCTGAGCACCAGACCTTCAGAGGTCCCAAGCAGCAGCTTGGTGCAGCCACCAAGGGGCCGATGGAGAGCAAATCCTAACCAGCCTATCGCCGGTGGCCAGAGCGGCCGGGCATGCTGCACCAGCCCCCCCTGGCTGCAGGCTGTGTTGTCCCTGAACTGAAGCTGAATTGTAGCTGAAGCACCCTAAAAGAAATCTGCCGACATTGAGGGGGTTTTTTCTTCAGTGCCTTCATTGCCACTGGCACATCTGTCATGCGCTTTGTGTTGTCAAAGCCTGTCAGTGGCCTGGTTAATCGTATTACCACGCTGAACGGACACCACAACTGCAGAAGTTAGAGCCTGTCGGAAAGAGACATGCTGAACACAAATAAGATTGAATACCGTCTTGTTAGTCTGAATTCTTTTTTTTGAATTTCGTTGGCCCTTGAATACCGCAAAAATATTTTGATTTAACATAAATGATCCGTTCACCCTTTAAGTCACCGAAATTTCACATGTCTTAATTTTTTTCATTTTCACTGGTTTTTAAGCCCCAAAGCGTTACACAGGCATTACAAAATATTACAACAAGGGCTGGCCGTGGGGTGCCAAACTGGGGCTCAAGAGGAGGAGGCCCACTGACCTTCCCTGAGTAGTCCAACTAGATACTGCTCATCTCAGTCTCCAGGAGTGTAATGCTGGAAAATGTGATCAGACTGTTGCGACTATCAATGAACACGTGTTCAATCAATCAGTCGCGATATAGTTTTGATATGTGTGACGGTGTTTTGATGTTCACGGTGCGTTTGCCCCCCATGCTTTGCCCTCAAAGTGACGCAACATGAAATGAACAATTGAATCGTACTCTCATGAATGTCGTGGTGAAAACGAAATTGGAGCAACAATATTGTATATCTAAGCCAGTCAGGGATCTTGCTGGAAAGGGCCATATGCTTAACGAACATGACAAGATAAAAACAAATGAAGGTAAATAAGGATGCACACCAGGCTTCGATGGTCCGAAACCGCATCTCCCGCTGGCCATTGGTGTGATCAATAACTCAAAAAAGGGTGGCTGTCCCTTGAGATGGACCTGCGTATACCCCCCCGGCATTCAACAACAAGATGACAGTGGCGACATGACTGGTAATTTCATGGCTGTTGAATGAGCAATGTTGGAAACGGCGAGCTGTCCTACATTAAACTGAAATGTCAACTGACATGTTAACCAACCACTCAACTGACATGTTACATTGTCACCTGACATGTTACCTGACATGTTACCTGACATGTGACCTGACATGTGACCTGACATGTGACCTGACATGTGACCTGACATGTGACCTGACATGTGACCTGACATGTGACCTGACATGTGACCTGACATGTGACCTGACATGTGACCTGACATGTGACCTGACATGTGACCTGACACGTGACCTGACATGTGACCTGACATGTTACCTGACATGTGACCTGACATGTGACCTGACACGTGACCTGACATGTGACCTAACATGTGACATGTCATGTTACCTGACATGTTACCTGGTATGTTACCTGACATGTGACATGACATGTGACCTGACATGTGACCTGACATGTGACCTGACATGTGACCTGACATGTGACCTGACATGTGACCTGACATGTGACCTGACATGTGACCTGACATGTTACCTGTCATGTGACCTGACATGTGACCTGACATGTGACCTGACATGTGACCTGACATGTGACCTGACATGTTGCCCCACAAACCCTAAATAATATTCAAAACAATGATTTAATCGACATTGAGCAGAGGCCAAGGAGCGCCGCCCTCCTCCGACCATTCCTGCACCTTATGAGAACCCTAAACCCTCAACCTTGTGCAGCCAAACCACGTGGTCAATCGTGGCTCAGGGATTTTTTTCCTGGATACCTACTTTACAGGAACCTCTGCCCTCCTCAAGTAATCCTCTACTCTAACCCTTCACTGAACCCTTCACCCTAAACCCTAGCCCCTCCCTGCCCACACCCTAGGTGCTCCTCCATTTATTCCCTCTCCCTCTCCCCGCCCCTCCTCCTTAATCCTAAACCCAAAACCCTTTTTCCAGTCATTTCTTCAATGGGCCGAGGCTCCGTACCGGGCCCCGAAAACCACCTGTTCTGGGGGATGGGTCCGCCCCCCCGAGTGACAGGCCCCTTCCCCTGAATGCAAACCCCTACCTCCGATAAACCTCCTCCCCCAGAAGCATCTCAATTCGCTGAATCTGTCCTTCAACAAGATGAACAAGATCCTCAATATCAAAGTGCTGGAGTTTATGGTCAAAAAGATAAACCCTGAATCCCCCCTACAACCCACCCCCCTAATTCATAACCCACTGAACCCGAGCCCCCTGAACCCCAACCCCCTAAATTCACCCCCCCCCCCCCCCCCCCCCCTCAACCCTATCCCCTGGACCCATAGACTATACCCCTCAACTCTACCCCCTTGACCCCAAGCTCCTGAACCCTACCCGTTGAACCCTCCCTGTCCAGATGAACTTCATTTAGCTGCGCCTGTCCTTCCACCGGGTCAGCAAGACCAAGGGGGGGGAGTAGCTTATCTGGATGATTAACTCATGGCCCTAAACACAATTCTCTCTTTTCCCTCCCCCCAGGTGAACCTCAACTGGTTAGATCTTTCCTTCAACAAGATCAGCAAGATCGAGGGGCTGGAGCAGCTGGTAAAGCTGATCGACCTGTCCATTTTCAACAACCAGATTGAGGTCATCGAGAACCTGGACACGCTCACCAGCCTCAATGTGCTGTCGATAGGTGCGGTGGAATGAGATGATGCAAGAATCAGGAAGCCGGGGAGCTTGTTTTGTGGAAATAAGCCTCGACGTGCTGTCCATAGGCGCGATGGAATGAGAGAATGAAATAATCAAGACGCCGAGGAGCTTGTTTTGTGGGAAATTAGCCTCGACGTGCTGTCCATAGGCGCGATGGAATGAGGCCATGAAGACGTTAAGGAGCGTGTTTTGTGGAAATAAGCCTCAGCATGCTTTTGATAGGTTAGGGTTTGAAAGAGACATTGAAGGTGCTGAGGGGCGTGTGTGTGTTTGAGAAAATAAGCCTCGATGTCCTATCGGTAGGCGCCGTTGTCCTCGCAGGCAGCAACCAGCTGAACTAGTTGGACAGTGTCATGTACCCACAACCGCTTGCTGTGCCCAAGGATTGCTGGCCCATCCTCGATTGTTGGCATACCCTCGATCATGCTCTCCTCGTTGTGTGTGCAGGCAACAACCAGCTGAAGAAGCTGGACAACATCATGTACCTGCGGCAGTTCAGGAACTTGCGTCTCGTCAACCTGGCAGGAAACCCCTTCTGCAAGGAGCACGACTACAGGAGGTGTGGATTCCACACTGATTTCGTTTTAGGTTGTGATTCAGCTGCACTTTAATTGCATCACGGCCTGCAGCCGGCAGGGCTTGGTGCTGCCAGACCTGCTGCTGCTCTGCCCCGCCCTGCTGCTACCAGCCATGCTGCCCTGGTGCCCTGGTGCTGCCCTGCCTTGCTGCTGTCCTGCCCTGCTTCTGTCAGCCCTGCTGCTGCCAGCCCTGCTGCTGCTGCTGCCTGCCCTGCCAGCCCTGCTGCCTGGGCCGCCAGCCGCCAGCCGGTCAAGGTTTGGCCAGAATTGGCCCAGTGGTGATGCCCCCCCCCCAAAGTAGCATGTTGCACGGCCGTATGCTGTGATTCAGCTGAATTGTAGCTGTAGCTGTAGCTGAATTGTAGCTGAAGTGCACTAAAATATACAATGGTTACAAATCCTTCTGCAAGGCATACAGCTACAGAATGTGCGGTGTGAGAACCCCTGAATTGCAGGGCTCTTACATGGCATGTTAATGCCTTCACCACGCCCCTGTTTATTTACTGCACTTCAGCTTCCATTCAGCTACCATTCAGCTACAGCACGGCGTACAGCCGTGCGGGCTTGGTACAGCAAAAGCGCTGCTGCTCCTAGGGCGGCCGGCCGTGGGCAAGTCAAAGTTTGGTCCCCAACACCCCAGTAGGGCCCTTTGGCGGCCGCCCCCAAAGTGGTCTGGTGCACCCTAGAATCAACACAGGCGAGGAAAGCCTTCTGCAAGGAGGGGAACTACAAAGGTGTGGAAAGCTACGGGGTAGTGTTGAGGGGCACTACTACCGGCAGCTGCCGTGTTACGGAACCTTCGGAAAGTCTTCAAAAAGAATTCGAAAAACCGTTTATTTGCTCCCCTTGCAGTTATGTGTTGTCTCACATCAAGGACCTCACGTACCTCGACTACCGACGCGTCGCGGCAAACGACGTGACTCAAGCCATGGAGCAGCACCAGGTGCAGTCGGAGCAGGGGAGGAACATGCCCTACACATTTTTTCTGAACCCTTATCCCTAAACCCTTATCCCTGCACCCTTATCCCTAAACCCTCATCCATAAACCTCATCCCTTAGCCCTCATCTCTAAAAGCCGTGGCCAATAGAGCAGCACTACAGCAGTTACAAGCTGCAACGGAAGAGCCTACCCTCAACGCATAACCCTAGGGGCAAGCAGAAATTTCTAGCACTTCAGATATCTAGATCTTTACCCCTTCGAGATCCCTTCAATGCGGTATTTCTAGTATGTTACAACTGCAGCCACAAGTTTATGTCTCCTCATGGGGCTAACGATATAATTGACGAGCCCTTCTCTTATGGCCATGCGGCCCATGTGCAGTATTTCGTCGATTTCAAATCTGTCCAAGCTCAAAACTGGACACACACACGATGGAAGGGGGCAAGGCGGGGTTGATCAAGCTATGGTGTTGTGTGGTTGGTGCCCTATACGAACCCTCTCAGGAACTATGGACAAGTGGCCAAGCAGCTTTGGGATATTGATCCAGCTCGCCGTTTCATCCGTCTTGCATGGGCTTGCAAGGGCCAGGTTTGAAAAGCCCGACCGCATACAGCAAAACTAAGCCAAAAAGAATCCCACCCCAAAGCTATGTTCTGGCCAATGACCCATAGATGCTAGGGTAGCATGAATAAAACCAAGAACTCAAAAAATAGTGTACGCAAAAAGTCGACGCCCCAACATCACCAGCCACCCACCTCCTCATCCATGCTAGCCCCATTGGCAGGTGGCTGCTCACTAGTCCACACCTATAGCATGATATGTCTCTAGCATGAAGCTGAACACCAGGGGTGCTTAAACCCATCAGGTCTTAAGACTGCCAGACCAGCCATGAAGAAAGTGTTAGTTACTTTTGCACCAGCGCGGGTCAATTCTGCTCCCTCCTAACCCTAAACCCTCAACGATGTCACTCAAGCCATGGAGAAGCGCTAGGTGCAATGATGGGGTCAGAGGGGACCTGCAGACCCTGAAGGCTGAACTCTTAACCCTAAAACATAAACCCTAAACCCTAGCCATAAACCTAAAACCTGAACCCTGTTTTCTGTCTCATCTGCTGCCCGTCTCCCCTTATTACAACCTGCTGGGTTTGATTACCATACTTGCCACATAATGAGATGATCGACCTAGTGGAACGCGAGGAGCAGGCGCTGCTGGAGGAGAAGCTGGCCGACGCCGCTACCGCCTGCCCGATCTGGCCTCATCTGTTTTCTGACCAGCAGGAGTGGGAGGCGCAGGCGCTCCTGGACGAGGAGCTGGCCGACGCCGCTGCTGCCTGCCTCACCTGTTTTCTGACCTGCAAGTTTATATTGCAGCATTTGCCGCAGGACGGAATGATGTACCTAAGGCAGCATGAAGAGCAGGTGCTGCTGCTGCCGCCCGTCTCATCTGGCGCCTGTCTTAGCTTGGCTTATCGGTATTCTAACTGTCTGACTTCACTGTATTCTGACGTATCGGTACACTGATACTTGCCGTAGGACGAGATGATCGACCTGCAGGAGCGTGAGGAGCAGGCGCTGCTGGACGAGAAGCTTGCCGGGGAGCGCTCGGTGCTCAACACGTTGATGCAGGCCTCCAACCTGGATGGAGTGGATAGCTTGCTGGAGGACATGGTGAAGGAGGACCCAGAGTGGGCGCGCTTTGTACAGGTAGGGAGCGCCATGTGGTGGTGGGGGGTGGGGGAGAGCGTCATGCAGGCTTGTGGGGAGGAACTGCTGCAGATGCAGGCTAATGGTGAAGGAGGACCCGGAGTGGGTGCGCTTCGTACAGGTAGGGAGCGCCCTGTGGTGGTGGGGAAAATGGATGTGATGCAAGGGAGTGCTATGTGGTGGTGGGGGAGCTGCCGATAAGTCGAAACAAGGAGGAGAGCCTATTGGGGGACATGGTCAAGGAGGACCCGGAGTGGGCGCGCTTCGTACAGGTAGGGGGGGATGGGCGGGGTGGGTGGGGGAGGGCGTCATGCAGGCTGGTCGGGAGGAACTGCTGCAGATGCAGGCTAATGTGGAGGACATGGTCGAGGAGGACCCAGAGTGGGCACGCTTTGTACAGGTAGGGGGGGATTGGCGGGGGGGGGAATGGGCGGGATGCAGGCTGGTGGGGAGGAACTGCTGCAGATGCAGGCTAATGTGGAGGACATGGTCGAGGAGGACCCAGAGTGGGCACGCTTTGTACAGGTAGGGGGGGATGGGCGGGGGGGGGAATGGGCGGGATGCAGGCTGGTGGGGAGGAACTGCTGCAGATGCAGGCTAATGTGGAGGACATGGTCGAGGAGGACCCAGAGTGGGCACGCTTTGTACAGGTAGGGGGGGATGGGCGGGGGGGGGAATGGGCGGGATGCAGGCTGGTGGGGAGGAACTGCTGCAGATACAGGCTAATGTGGGGGGGCAGGGCTCAAAGCTGGTGGAGGACATGGTGAACGATGACCCGGAGTGGGCGCGCTTCGTACAGGTAGGGAGCGCCATGTGGTGGTGGGGGGAATGGGCGTGATGCAAGGGAGCGCTATGTGCTGGTGGGGGCACTCCCTTGCATCAACCACCTGAAGCCATTCACTTGAACTCAGAACCTGAACCCAGAGACCCATACCCTGAACCCTGCATCCTGATCCCTTGAACACTTGAATCCTGAACCCTGAAATCCCTACCCAGAAACCTGAAAAACCTCAACCCTGATATCTGTACCCTGCAGGTTCCGGGTCTGACAGATGGCTGGAACGATGTCAAGGAGAAGTTCACGCTGGCGACAGACGATTTCAAGTCCACCATCCTTGAGCAGCACGCAAAGAAGAAGGCGGAGCATGAGGAATGGCTGGAGGTGGTCAAGGTGGGTGCCTTCGGGCTTGGCTGGAGGTGGTCAAGGTGGGAGCATTGGGGTTCCGCATTTGAAGGTTGGGCTGCAATGTTAAGGCATAGGGTTCAGGATGTATGTGGCAGGTGGAGCACGAGGAGTGGCTGGAGGTGGTCAAGGTGGGAGCCTTCGGGTTCCGCATTTGAAGGTTGGGCTGCAATGTTAAGGCATAGGGTTCAGGATGTATGTGGCAGGTGGAGCACGAGGAGTGGCTGGAGGTGGTCAAGGTGGGAGCCTTCGGGTTCCGCATTGGAAGGTTGGGCTGCAATGTTAAGGCATAGGGTTCAGGATGTGTGGGGCTGATGGAGCGCCAGTAATGGCTGGAGGTGGTCAAGGTGGGAGCCTTGGGGTTCTGCATTTGAAGGATGGGCTGCAATGTTCAGGCATAGGGTTCAGGATGTGTGGGGCTGATGGAGCGCCAGTAATGGCTGGAGGTGGTCAAGGTGGGAGCCTTCGGGTTCCGCATTTGAAGGATGGGCTGCAATGTTCAGGCATAGGGTTCAGGATGTGTGGGGCTGATGGAGCGCCAGTAATGGCTGGAGGTGGTCAAGGTGGGAGCCTTGGGGTTCTGCATTTGAAGGATGGGCTGCAATGTTCAGGCATAGGGTTCAGGATGTGTGGGGCTGATGGAGCGCCAGTAATGGCTGGAGGTGGTCAAGGTGGGAGCCTTGGGGTTCTGCATTTGAAGGATGGGCTGCAATGTTCAGGCATAGGGTTCAGGATGTGTGGGGCTGATGGAGCGCCAGTAATGGCTGGAGGTGGTCAAGGTGGGACTGTGGGAGCCTTGGGGTTCTGCATTTGAAGGTTGGGCTGCAATGTCCAGGCATAGGTTTCAGGATGTGTGGGGCTGACGGAGCGCCAGTAATGGCTGGAGGTGAGGTGGGAGCCTTGGGGTTCCGCATTTGAAGGTCTGCAGGGTTCCGGATTTTATCATGTGCAATGTTCAGGATTTGGTTCATGGATATTTGAGGCAGGCGGGGCACGAGGAGTGGCTGGAGTTGGTCAAGGCACATGCCTTAATGTTTCGCATTCAAAGGTTCAGCTGTAAAGTTGAGGCCTAGGTTTCAGGATGTGTGTGGGACAGTTGGAGCACCAGTAATGGCTTGGTGGCGATCGAGGTGGGAGCCTCAGGGTTCCGATATCTAGAATTTGTAATGTTAAGGTTTAGGTTTCAGGATGTGTGTGAGGCAGGTAGAGCATGGGGAGTGGCTGGAGGTGATCAAAATGGGGGCAGAGCGCCTAGGTGGTTGTGGTTTCCAACCCAAGAATGACAGGGCTTCAGGTTATGAGGGTTTGAGGATATGAGGGTTTCGGGATGTGAGGGTTCTAAGGATACGTGGGTCTAAGGATGTGAGGGTACAGGGACATGAGGGTTTCAGGATGTGAGGGTTCTAAGGATACGAGGGTCTAAGGATGTAAGGGTAAAAGGATATAAGGGTTTTGGGATTTGAGGGTATGAAGATGTGAGGATTCCAGGATTTTAGGTGTACAGGATGTCAGGGATACATGATATAAGGGTTTCATTGTATTAGGGTTTCAGAATGTCAGGGTTACAAGGATATTAGGGTTTCATTGTATTAGGGTTTCAGGATGTCAGGGTTTAAGAACACTGTAGTTAAAAGATAATAGGGTTTCAGGAAATCGGGGTTTAAGGATGTTAGGTTTGTGTTGTCTTTGCGTTAAAGGATGGCAGGGTTTGAGGATATTAGGGTTCAAGGACATAAGGGTGAGGGTAAAGTTTTGTTTGAAATGACGTTTGAATATGCAATTTGAAATTATGTTTGAATATGCGCTTGTAGGGCCTGCTGGGTGAGCGCGACACGCAAGCCAAGGGCCTCATCCTGGACTATGAGAAGATCAAGAAGAAAGTGGGACGCGCCATCCAGGAGAACCCCGGAGACGTGTTCCTCATAGACCATCCCAAGGTGTGTGGGCAGGGATCGGAGGTTGATGGGTCTAGGGATCTTAGGGTTCTTGGGATCTTAGGGCTACATGGATCTAAGGGTTTTATGAATCTTAGGGTTCTAAGGATCTTAGGGTGTATGGTTTGAATTAAGTGAGGGCTTCCATCCAGTAGAAACCCGGAGACGTTTTCCTCATAGACCACCCAAGGTGTGTGGACGGGGAGTGGAGGTTGAGGGTTAAGGGTTTGAATCGAGTGGGACAGTCTGTCCAAGTGGACACCTCAGGATTCCTTCACGGTAGACCTTCCCGAGGCATGTCCTGTTTCAACGGGTCTACGCAGGACCAATGCACTTGATTTTCATTTTCCGAAAGGGCCGGGCGCACGCAGGTTTTCAGGGTGGGCCATGCGAGAGAGCCCCTGGATGCCTTCCACGCAGACCCTATCCTCTGGTTGTTATCGCATGCGAGAGAGCCCCTGGATGCCTTCCACGCAGAGCCTATCCTCTGGTTGTTATCGCATCTGTGCAGCCTCTTGAGGACATTTTCTGAAAGGTACTGGCTCATGGAGGAATGTCAGTTATACCATGCAAGGGAGCCCCTGAGGCTTGCGCAGATCCGGCTTGCACAGATCCGGCTTGCACAGATACGGCTTATGCAGATCCGGCTTGCGCAGATCCGGCTTGCACAGATACGGCTTATGCAGATCCGGCTTGCGCAGATCCGGCTGATCGTCCTCAAAGCCTGCCACCTGTCGAACCCAGTATTTACGCCCTGCCCTTCTCCGCCCTGTCTCAAACCCACCCCGCCTGTGTAGATCCGGCTGTTCGCCCTCAAAGACGAGCTGCGCCCAGTATGCACATGTCGATACCCTGCCCAAACCCACCCCGCCTGCGTAGATCCGGCTGATCGCCCTCAAAGACGAGCTGCTGGACATTGAGATGGAGACGGTGGAGGCCCTTCAGGAGCTGGTGGCGGAGTTTGACCGCAACTACTCTGAGATCGCTGAGTCAAACAAGGCCAACTACAGCGCGTACTTTGGACAGGTGGGCGACGGGTCCATTAGATTGCATGCATGTCACAAAGCCTGGTGCAAACTGTCAAGCTTGACCTGCTGCCTCCACTGCACACCTGCACTCCCAGATCCGCGACTCAGAGCCCTGAAACCTGAAACCTGAACCTGAAACCTGGACCTGAACCCTGGACCCTCAGCTGTGTGCCGGCCATAAGATGTTTGGGCAGGCACTCTGCAAGGTTTATTCAATTGTTTTAGTGGGCAAGGGACCATCTGGTGGGGAGCTGCTGGGCAGCCATCCCTGGGACGATTAAGGACCCAGCCTTGCTTGTGTTTGTAGTCATAGGGCAGGCTGCACCATGCCCCTCAAGCGGCAGGCCACGGTGCAGCTGAAGTCTAGCTGAATTGTACTGAAATAAACAGTGGCACTGAACTGGATGTCTGGGTCACTGAACCCTTAACCCTGAAGCCTTTGCTGTTCCCTCAAGCTGAGAGAGCTGCGATTGACCAGAAGCCTGAACCTGAAACCTGAACCTGAAACCTGAACATGGTACCTGAGCCTGAAACCTGAAACCTGAACCTGAAACCTGAACATGGTACCTGAAACCTGAACCTGAAACCTGAACATGGTACCTGAAACCTGAAACCTGGACCTGAAACCTGAACCTGAAACCTGAACATGGTACCTGAAACCTGAACCTGAACATGGTACCTGAAACCTGAAACCTGAACCTGAACCTGAAACCTGAGCATGGTACCTGAAACCTGAACCTGAAACCTGAACATGGTACCTGAGCCTGAAACCTGAAACCTGAAACCTGAACCTGAAACCTGAACATGGTACCTGAAACCTGAACCTGAAACCTGAACCTGAAACCTGAACCTGAAACCTGAACATGGTACCTGAGCCTGAAACCTGAAACCTGAACCTGAAACCTGAACCTGAAACCTGAACATGGTACCTGAAACCTGAACCTGAAACCTGAACCTGAAACCTGAACCTGAAACCTGAACCTGAAACCCTCCACTTTGCCCCCGTGCACCCAGATTTGCGACTAAACTGTTACCCCTGAACCCTGAAGCCGCTTTCGCTCCCATGCGCCCAGATTCACGACTTAACCCATAACCCTAAACTATGAACTCTAAACCCTGAACCCTGAACCTCTGCTATGCCCACTTCCAGATTCGCGACTTCACCGTGAACCCTGAAATATTGAAACCCGCTTTGCTCACATGGGCCCAAATTCGCCACTGAAAGTTTGCCCTGAACCCTCTGCGGTGCCCACTACCAGATCCGCGACTTAACCCTACACGTTAAACCCTGAACCCTATACCGTGAATCCTTAACCTTGAACCCTAAACCCTGAACCTTCTGCTGTGCCCACTACCAGATCCGCGACTTCCAGAACAACTTCTTTGCGGCGCTGTCCCAGACGTCCATGTCAATGTTTGAAAAGTACAACCAGGTGAGACTCAGCCACCTGGGTGTGTGGGGCAGTATGAAAAGTATGGGCAATACGGCATGAAAAGTACAACCAGGTGAGGCTCAACCACCTGTGTTTGTGTTTGTAAGTATGAAAAGTGTGGAAGTAAACCAGGTGGGCCTGGACCACCTGGGCGACCACCTGTGCTGCTGTGCTTATGTTTAGGTTGTTTTAGCCACCCCCGTTCTGAACATTATAAGCAGGTTGTACACGCCTGAGCGGCACCAACAGGCTAGGCATGCTTAAAAATATAGACATGCTTTAAACAAAACTACAAGTACGCTACACGTATCTAAAAATAAATACAAGCAGGCTAAACGAATCTCCAGGCTTCACTCATCTGGGTATCTCAGCCAGGTGTAGCTCCCCACCGGCAGTGTGACACCACTGCCCGAGTGCATGGGAGTGGTGTCAGCCAGGTAAACTGTGCTGTGCTGTTGCGCTGTAATTCGGAAATCATCTTAGTAATTCCGGTCCCTTGCGGGTAAAAGTAGCTGAATTTGCCTCGAAATTACGGTGTCTAAAACTCAAATACGTAATTCAGCTACAGTAAGGATCGTAATCGGCACAGCACTGCAGGTAAGGCTGTCCCTGAGAGGCGTGTGAGCTGTGCCAGAATGGCCGGCTCACTTGCCATTGTTGGGAGCAGACGGACAGGATGCCTTAAACCTTTTCAGCAGGGCGCATAGTCGCATACTGGTAGGTTAAACGTCGATAAATTTGAGAGCAAAGTCCGTATCCATGTCGGCGAGTGGCGACATGCAACCAGGGACGGCTGAGAAATGCCAGCCGGGGTGCGTGTGAGCTGGGCCAGAATGGCCAGCCCATTTGCCATCCGTGAGAGCAGACATCCATAGCCATGCTTGAAAGGAAAAAATGAAAAAGGCAACCAGGTATGGAAAAGGCAACCAGGTATGAAAAAGGCAACCAGGAATGAAAAAGGCAACCAGGTATGAAAAAGGCAACCAGGTATGAAAAAGGCAACCAGGTATGGAAAAGGCAACCAGGTATGGAAAAGGCAACCAGGAATGAAAAAGGCAACCAGGTACCAGGATCGCCAGATGGGGACCTGGGCTGGCGATTCTCATCTTCAAATGGTGGCCAGGCGTTTCGCTGAGACATGACAAAATAAAAACTGGCATGGATGTTTGTGTTTTTCGACTTCAAGGCCACCCTTGGCTGGCTGTACTGACGCCACTTAAGGTCCGATGGGGACCAAACCTGGACCAGCTGGGGTCCAGCGGCCTAAGCTGCATAGCAGGCCACACCTGGTGCCTTCCAATGCAGGCCGGGATGTAGCAGGCATTTCGCCGAGTTGTGGAAAAATAAACACTGGCATGGATATGGACGTCTGCTCTCACACGCCCCCACGCCGTATTTGCATGTGAGTTGCGCCTAAATCGAAAAGTACACCCGTATCCCTGAACCCTGAACTCTAAACCTTGAACCCTCCCTTGCGCTTCGCAGGAGAACAGCGACATTGATAGCTTGCCGGAGGAGGCCCGGCTTCTGCTGCAGGACAAGGAGCAGCTGGTCAACGCCCTGCAGGTGACTGAAAGGCTGGGATTTGAATTTCTCCGCCACCGTGCGTATCTTGTATACCCTGCTTTCAGATTGCGTCCGCGCAAAAGCATTGTGGAAACATCGTGCAAAAACATTGTTTACGAGGGGTGCGCGATAGGCTGCGCAGACAACTCTATGCAGGTGAATAAATTGCTGGGATTTTATTTTTGTTTACTCCCTGTACGGGTGCCGGACGAGCTGATTTGTTCAAATAAAATGGAGGTCGAATCGGAATAACATGCTTGGATATGGAAATCTGAAATCCTTGCTGGTCGGTCGGAGTATGTTTGCTTCCCTCGGCGCACGTGGGCGCGGTCTTCTGCACTGCCAGTCGCAAGGCACTCACAGTACTTAGTCTCACACACCCTGATTTAATTCCCACTGCCGCCCTGTTTGAATCCGATCCCGAGCTTAGGATTGCTTGCATGCAGGCATTCATTGGCCACGTCTGCCTTTTAGGTTTCACAGGATCTGTGTTCCTTCAAGGATTCACCTTGACTCTAGACACTGTTCCCTAAAAAACTGCAATCCCTCCAGCGATAACCTAAGCCCTTCAGCGTTACCCTAAATACCCTTAACCCTCATCCTCAGCAGGCCTTGCAATCCTTGCATACTATATAGCTCGCCTATTGGTCCTGGTTCATTTGCGCGCTCCTGGCAGGCCTTACACAATCTGCAGACCTTAAAGCATGTCTATGAGCTCCGGTCGATATGCCCGCTCCTTGCAGGCCTCGCTTTATCCGCTTGGGCCTTCTTGCTTGCTGGCACTCTAACCTTATATTGCTTGTTGTTACAAAGTGGACGCAACCACCCTATTGGTACACTGCTGAGGGTGTTGCATCAACCCTAATTCCAAACCCTTGCAGGCCTTGCACGCTCTGCACAACGTCAAGAGTTCAGCTATAAATAAATCAAACGAAACATTCTCTGTGGATGGTGTGGATTATGGAAGACATCCGTTGGGGCCGCAGCGCTGAATTGGCTGAATTCTGAACCCTGGACCCTAAACCCTGGACCATGAACCATGAACCCTAAACCCTTAACCCTCGCAGGCCTCTCATGACCTGCACACTGTCAAGATCGACGCGCTGGAGGACCGCCTCGTGACCACAGAGATGCGTCGCGCAAACGAGCTCGCGCACACCAACGCCATGTGGGCCGCCAAGCGCAACCGCGATCGGGTCTCTGAGGTCATCAACTTCGTGGAGCGCAACATGATCGAGCTGGAGGAGATGGCCGATGTGGAGGACATGGGCGACGGGTAAAGCCTGGGATGATCACGGCAATGCATGGGCAATGCGGACCCCAAGGTTGCGCCCAAGTGGGGGGGAGGGGCTCGGACGTGTGATCGAGCTGGAGGAGATGGCTGACGTGGAGGACATGGGCGACGGGTGAAGCCTGGGATGATCACGACCGTGGACGATGCGGAACCCAAGGTTGCGTCCAACCGGGGGGAGCACTGACGTGTGATCGAGCTGGAGGAAATGGCAGACGTGGAGGATTTAAGCGACGGGTAATGAGGAATGCGGGCGCTTTGTGCTGATGAAGATCATGGCCTGATCACGACCGTGGGCGATACGGAACCCAAGGTTGCGTGGAGATGGCTGTCGTGGAGGATTTAAGCGACGGGTAATGCGGAAGATGATCTTGAACAAGGGCGACCATGGGAGACGCAGACTCCAAGACTGCGTCCAACATTGGCTGTCTCTGTCATGGAGGTTTCATATAACTGCTTTGGTCGCATCAGAAGGAGGGGGGCTGAGTGCTTCCATGTGTGGACCGAGGGGTCTGGACGGATGGTTGGGCAGAGTCAAGCTGAGGCACTCAGATGTGTGGTTTTTGTGCGTTGTATTTGATGTCCAGCAGTGAAGATCATCAATGATGCACGTGACATATGCTTGTGCACTGGCGAAAACCGTGCATGGGTTTTCACCATGATTAGAGCGTGCACAGGCGGAGGCGGCATGTACGCTTGAGTCCTGGATGGAGCACTTTGGAGTGTTTGAATTTGGTGCAGAGTGTCGAATGCCCCCCTGGTACGGATCCACTGTGGAGTGCCATCGGCCTTATGGATCCACTGTGGAGTGTTGTAGCGTTCCTAAAGCTACTAGGTCTGAGATGGAATACTGATGTACATGTGATGTATATCTGGACTGTGCAATGGATGATATCAACGGTAAGAAACGACCCATAGCATCCTACACACAGGGACAAGCGCAAACTCGAAGCCAAGCATACTGTGATGTCTGGAAAAAGAAAAGCCATGGGCTTACGTTTCACCCCAAGGAATGGCCTCCCCCACCCAAAACTCCAAAAGAGGCACCACATGGTGACCCCATGCACTAAAAAAGCCTACGGTATGAGCGTAGCGTATTACAGCATAGACATAACTCGCGGATTAAGCCCCCTCTCTCTTGTGAAGAATGGCAAGACGGAGTTGTGCATGCAATGTTGTTGTCCTTGCATGCGTGGCGGGGGTCGTGCATGTTGTGTTTTTGCTGGAAGGGTTGTTTGTACGACTGTACAGTGTCCGTACTGTGACCGTACCGGTCGACCCGTACTGTACATGTGTACCGTACTTGCCTGCCTGCCTCCCACCCATGCGCTTGCATGTTGCACTCCTGCACATGCATGCTTTACCCTCGCACTTGCACGGCTTATCTTTGCAGATGCGTTATTACCCTTGCAATTACTTGCTGTACCCTTGCACCCGCATGCTTTACCCTTACACATGCATGCCTTAGCCTTCACCCTTGCGGATGAAGCCTCCTCTCTTATGAATGGTCGTACTTGTGTACATGCATGCTTTACCTTTGTTGTACCTTAGCATGAACATGCTTTCCCCTTGTATGTGCATGCTTGACCTTGGCACATGCATGGTTGACCTGGGCAGCTGTATGTTTGACTCTCGCAGCTGTACGCTTTACCCTGACACCTGTTTTGTTTGCCCTGGCAGGTACATGTTTGACCCTTGCAGATGTATGTTTTACCTTCAAACGTACATGTTGTACCCTAGCACCTGCATGTTTTACCTAGGCACCTGCATGCTTTACCCTCAGAGTTGCATGTTGTACCCTCGCATATGCATGCTTTACTGTGGTATGTGCATGCTTCACCCTCGTAGGTACATGTTTGACCTTCCCCGGGTGCATGCATGGCCACTGAAGGACCTACATGCCTTACCCTTGTTCCAACATGCTTGACCTTTGCACATGCATGGTTGACCTTGGCACCCGCATGGTTTACCCGCACACATGCGTACACCTGTCATCCCAGCTTTCTTTGCTCCCGCATGTTTTAGTTGTGCATATGCATGCGTGAATTATGCACCATCATGGTGTACCCTTCAACATACATGTTCATGGACATGCACGCTTGACCTTTGCATATGTAAGGTTTACCTTGGCACCCGCATGCTTTACCCGCACACATGCGTACACCTGTCATCCCAGCTTTCTTTGCTCCCGCATATTTTTCTTGTGCATATGCATGTTCGATGTATGCACCATCATAGTGTACCCTTGAACATGTTCATGGACATGCATGCTTCATGCTTGACTGTTGCATATGCATGGTTGCATATGCCTTACTCTTGTACCAACATGCTTGACCCTTGCATATGCATGGTTGACCTTGGCACCTGCATGGTTTACCCGCACACATGCGTACACCTGTCATCCCAGCTTTCTTTCCTCCCGCATATTTTACTTGTGCAGATGCATGCGCGATGTATGCACCATCATGGTGTACCCTTCAACATGTTCATGGACATGCATGTTTGACTGTTGCATATGCAAGGTTGACCTTGGCACCATGGACACAGGATACGGCCCGTTTTGGCCTAAAATCCCGTTTCGTAACGTATTGTAACGTAACGTATCGACACGGTCCACTACGGTGCACCGACTGAAATTCACACTTTAAGGGTACGTGTGGAATTGCCGCCCTGACATTCCACACAGCGACACAGCCATCGTTAGTAATAACTAACAGGCTCAGCAACCGCTGCATTGCAGCTTGGCAGGGATACATTGCGCCGCAGTGATGCTCCTTGACGAGTATTTAGATCTGCATAAACTAGTATTCTGCATGATACATCTGCATGCATAAATGGCGACCCTTGGGGGTTACTTGGGGGCCATGCAAGATCGCTACATGGGGGGCTGGCATGCAACCATGCAAGATTGCTATGGGGGACTAGCATGCAACCATGCATGCCAGTATGGGGGGACACCTCCCCCTCAAATGTGAGATCTTTTTTGGGGGGGGGGTCGTCATGAATCCCGTATCGGACCAAAGGCCCGTATCGTAACGTATCGTAACGTGACGTAATACCGTATCCCGTCCCATGTGTCCCTGCTTGGCACACGCATGCTTTACCCGCACACATGCGTACACCTGTCATCCCAGCTTTCTTTGCTCCCGCATATTTTATTAGTGCGGATGCACGCGTGATGTTAGCACCTGGATGGTGTACCCTTGAACATGTTCATGCACATGCATGCATGACCCTCGCACATGCATGTTTCATGTTCCGCACCGCGATCTCTTTAAGCTATGAACATGTGAGTGCCCATGAAGATTGAACAGGTGCAAATGATGAATGTGTTTGGTATGCAGCTGAAATGGGCTTTGAGGTGCAGAAAGCTTGCAGAGTTGTGCCATGAAATACTGCCCATGCAAGCCATGCGGATGATGTGTGCATGGGTTGAATCCGTCAGTGCATATATGTTGCATGTGACATGCTCTGAGCATGTGTGCTCGAATGGAACTAAGGTTATGGATAGGACCTGCCTGGATGTGTTGATGCCGGGTTGAGGCGTGGCCCGGCAGCATTTTCCTGGATTCTGCAAGGGGTATCGCTGCTCCGACCCGTTTGGCGCTGCCCTATGTCGACCTCTGCATTGCTTGTCATATATCGATGGATGCGTGTTTAAAAGTTCTATTCGCAGCAATTTAGATCGGCAGCACTGGTGCTCGGGTCGGGAAATGAAAGCCCTGAACGCGTCGCGACCTGGCCAGGTCCTGCATTGCTATGTGGTGTCCGTCGCTGCTGCGATATGTAGGTTGTCATAATCCAAAAGAAGCGCGTTTGAAAGCTCTGTCTACAGCAATTTACATCGACAGCAGGGGTGCTCGGGTCGGATAGTTGGAGCCCTGCTGAATGCGCTGCGACCCGGTCAGGTTCTGGAGTACCGAAATGGCTGTCGGTTGGTGCTCTGCAATGCTGAGCGTTCTGCAATGCTTGTGCCATGAATAATATTGTTGCATTGCATGTGCTGGGCTCGGCAGCAATTCCGGAAGCCAGGTCCGTCCTGGCTGTGGGCAGCTTCTAGAACATTCGTCCTGCAAGGCCGCTCCGACACGGGGGCCCAACCGCCAGGCGCACATTTTCTGCGCCCGCAATTGTTTATGCACGCATGGTATTTGTCGCGCACACTTCGCATTGTTTCGAGCGGAGCTTTCGCAGCTGGCCGAACCGTGCTTTCCCTCCCTCGTCGCTGGACCGTTCGCCCTCCGCCCGGCGGATCAGAGACGCCCCACAGGTCACTCTTCGTGTCACACCCGACCCGCCCCGCATGCACGCTCGACCGCGAAGAAAAAAGTCAGGCACGCACGCACGCACGCACGCACGCACTCTGGACCTGCAAGGTGGGGCAAGCCCGACCTGAGATATAAGTGGCGGTGAAGTCATTCAGGGGGCTGAAGAGGACAGAGCTACCATACATAATGAAGTGAATAGGCCTGGGAATTGCCATAGGCCGGGGGCCCTGCTCCTCAATAAATATCGATAGCATTTGTGTCGCCTATCTATGAACTGTCATGACTTTTCCGAGTCGGTTGTTTACCCAAATGGGCATGTTTGGATCCGCCTTGAGTAAGACAGTGCAAAAAGAAGAAAATTATCCTTGCTACTTCACAATTTCGGCGTTATTTTCAAGATCGAATATCAGCGAGTGAAGGTGGATTCATCTTTGATCATGGGGTTTGTAGCTTTTATTTCTACCCCCCATCCGGCGAACATCCCTATTTTAAAATGGGTTAAAACGGTTTTCACGGTTCCCCGAAAGCATACCGTAGAACCGGATAGACTCCACGCACCACAATTTTATGTAATTTATTTCTTCACCGCGCAGCAAAAAAACAATTGTTAAACGGTCGCGCAACACCAAGATTTTTACAGGTCGTTTAATATACCGTCGCACATCAGTTACGGTAATTTTAATTTGGGTCCGTGCAGCGCTTTCAGCCACTACAGTCAATTCAGTCGAAATCCTCGTTTGATGCCTGGAAGAACATGTCACAGTATATTACAGTATACGTGACAGAACCGTTTAGACCGCAGTTAGCGGCCTCGGGGACTCCGCAGCTTCTCTGCGGAGCCCACGGATTTGAACTGAGACCTAGAAACCCGCTTACGCAGGATTAGTTTGACAGGTTCTACCGTACTCTGAACTGGGCCTGCCGGGTCCCTGTATCCCGGCAATTGCCTTGGCTAGTCACTTCGTCCCTTTCTAAAGGACAGACCTCTATTTGTAACAAGCACCGGCCGTCTTCGAGACCCGCAGCTTTCATATAAGTCAGTACCTTAACTCAAGTCAAGACTACCTCAGCCTCAGCTGAGTTAGCTGGAGACAAGTACCTAGCTAAGAGGCCCGAGACCCTGCCGAACAAGAAGTACGCAGTCCACGTCCCGACACCCTCACCGCGAGAAGCGCGGTAAGTGCCCTTAACATAGCCCAGCTGGGTCGCGCCCAGACGGCCAGAAGGCCTGTGCTCCCTTAGTCAATTGCCATACAACCAAATAGCCGGCTTCGCTGCTTAACTCGCTGAGCACTCGCAGCCAGTGTGTAGTCACTGAGCCTGCCCGTAGGCGTCCGTCACTGCCGTGAGGAAAGAAGTCCGCCACGGACCTGAAGCGCACATCGCGTGTCCTTTAGAAAGGGACGAAGTGGATTTAGCCTGATCAGCTTAATTTGCCAATTCCTGCTAAAGGTGCTTGTGCAGCGAAATTGGAAATTTGTTTGCATGCAAACGACCTTGGACAGCATTTGAACTGCACTTTGCTGTGGTAACCTCCATAGAGAGAAGTGCCAAGTTAAGCCCTGAGAATCACTAAGAGTGGCAACTTAGTGTAGAGTCCAGGAGAGGCTTGAGGATCTGGCTGTGGATTTATACACCCAGCAGATAATCCCTGTGTGACTGCAGATTGTGATCAGGTGGATCCAATTGTTCATCATTGACAGAAGTGAACTTGTTGACAGATCAACCAAGTTTAAAATTTTGTGGTGTACCAAAGGATCCCCGCAGGTGTCAGAGAGGAACTGACACAGCGCAAGAGGATACATCCACCCGGAGGCAAGACATCCGCAAGGGGCGTGTGCCAGCTAGAGGCAGCCCAGCCAGCAAAGGTGGGAGGGACTAAAAAGGGCGAAGGAGGATTCCGCCAGATAAAAAGTTTAGTGAGCATAAGAGCAGAGGGCAAGGCCTATCGCGCGAAATTGCTGTACCTGCCGTCCGGCCTTGACTAGCAGATCCTCACCAGATTGCAGTAGGGATAAGGGGCAGAAGCCTAACGTTAGCAGGTTTTGTAGGGGGTGTTGCCAGCACACCTGCAGGACATTGCGGTTCGTAAAATGCCTGTGGAAATGACAGGCGTAGATCTGAACCCCGATAGGCACCAGCACCCTGACGTCCTACGGAAGAGTGGGCGTCTGAGGGGGCTGGAGCCGGGTGTAGACCTAAAAAATGCTAGTGCTGAGATTGTAGCAGAGGCCCTGTTAATGGCGGAAAAGCTAGCAGGGCCAGGGGAACCGCCTGCAGAGGACTGCAGGGTACCTGAACCGGGCCGCGTACCACCTAGAGGGGCAGGGGCGCAGGCAGATGGTGCAGTACTAGTAACACGAAAAGGCATTGGTCGAGGGGGTCCATTGCCCGCCGGTTCCGACAGCAGTCTGAATTGCGAGCAGGGGCAGACTCAAGCGGGAACCCCAGAACTGATCTTGGATTAAGCAACGGAAGCATCCCAGAGCTGTGACACGCGACAGAGCGGTGAACCTGAGGCAGAGCCGCAGCAGAGCCTGACCAGGATGGCGAGTGTTGCACAGCGGGTTGAAAAAGAGCCCAGCCAACCGGATCTAAGGGCCAAGGTAGCCGCAGCTTCAGACAAGTTTGCAGGCCGTGATAAAACCTGCACAGACAAACCTCGAATAAAGACAGAGGAAGAGGGGGCCAGGAACGTGCCTGCAGCGGTCAAACACGAGGAAGCTGAGCCCCAGCCAGCAACGAGCAGACAGAGCTCGCAGGCAGGCAAGGAAAAGGAGAAACCAGCTGAGCCGGTAGGAAAGCCTTGGGCTGACCTAATATTCGAGGAAGAGCAGCCAGACCCAGTTCAGGAAAAGCAGGGGCAGCAGACTACAGCAGGACTGCATCCCGTGCAGCAGCTGCAGCCGCGCAAAGCACTGGTTAGAAGAGGAGCTGGATCCACAGTCTTCGGCACACCACTGTCCAGTTTTCCACCCAGCGCAAACAGACCTGCACAGGCATCCAAGGAGGGATCTAGCAGCCAGATGCAAAGAGAGCCAGAGCGCTCCGAGGCTGGGGGAGTAGTGTGCGGCAATGAGGAGTCGGAAGGGCCGATTGGTTGGGCAGGAATTGTGCAGTGGGCAACAGACCTGTGGAAGCAAGTGTGCTCCAGGACGTTCTTGCATTTCCAGGACCAGGTCACAGCCATTGAGGAGTTCAAGGCCCATCATCTGCGGGGATGGGCAACAAAGGCCATGTTGGGTATCCCCCACACAGGGTTGGACAGGGCGATACTGTTAGCCGCCCTTGGACAGGTATCCAAGGGAAGGGCGGAACACGAAGCAGCCAGGGCTGTTAAAGCCTTCGCAGATGAATGGTGCAACGAGGTCACAGGAGACCAGGAGGAACCTGGATCAGAACCAGAGGATGAGGAGGACCAGGCGTGGGAAGGATTTGAAACAGAGGCGCAGCAGCCTGAGGGGCGCAGGGAGGTGCAAAGGTGGCAGCAGCAAGCGGGAGCCGCGCCAACACCAACACTCAGATCTGCAGCTTTCGAGGTCAACAGCGAGCCCAGCCTCAGAGGGCGGCCAAGGGGCAGGGAAGCGCCCAGAGCCAGCAGTCCAGCCGCCAGCGAAAGGGCGGAATTGACTAGCCGATCACTCGCCAGGATGGCAGAGCAAGGCACAGCAACACGCAGAGCAAGCAGGCAAGAGTCTTATGAGTTGCTGCGCATAGTCGAGGACAAAGAGAACGCATACCAGGAAACCCAGGTGGATTACATCAAGGAATTCCTGAGGAACAGGCAGTCAGGCACAGCAAGGAGAGTCAGGAGGAATGAGCATGCAGGCAGCGCACGGAGCAGTGGTCCAAAAATACAGGAGGCCAGAGAGGAAACACAGTCTGATTCCTATGCCAGGAATTACACAGGCGGGACGCAGCCAGGTCGGCAGAGCCAGGAGCCGCCCAGGGGGCAGGCATACTCCAGGGAACAGCCAAGCCAGCAGAGCCAGGAGCAATCCAGGGGACCAGAGGATCACAGCAGAGGAGGGCGGCAGGAATGGCAAGGCCAGGAGCTGCCCAGGGGACAGGCAGAGCCCGGAAGAGCACAGTCGGGGAGGCTTGGATCTGACAGCAGACCAGGCAGAAGCGAATCAGAACGACCGCCACCCGAAGGAAGTAGAAGCGCGGCAGGCACAGCGGGCAGACAGCCATCAAGAGACGCTCACAATCAGGATGAGGATTATAACAGACAGGACAGGTATCATTCAGGCCGCAGCCCATCGAGGGGCGGCAGTGGAGGACCTGGGTCGCGGTCAGAATCAGTAGATTCGGGACCAGGAGGAGCGGACAGACGCAGGCCGGGGGCCAGACAGGAGTCCAGCGACCAGGAAATGAAAAGGCTCGATCGGGAGCAGGCGAGGGTGAACCTGCAGCTGCAGCAGCAGATGGTACTGCAGCTGGCAGGGGTAGCCAAGGTCACCAAGATTCCAGCCATCCAGGGCAACGTACCAGTCCTGGATATGTCACACCCAGGCGCAGTTGCAGCCAGGAAGTATTGCCAGGCGTGTGGATACTGGGGATCGCACAACAGGTTGGCAATGTCAGATGACCAACCAGCATTGGCTGTTGTGGCAGGTGAAATAGCTGGATCATGCCAGTCGCCGTCAGCTATGACGTTGCTGATCAAGTCGCTGGTCAAGCTGTGGGACAGCAAGCCGGCCAGCATGAGGCCGCTGATGGCAGCCATCAGGGCAGCGCCCCACGCAGGAAACAGAATTGCCAGAGAGGTGGAGTGGATCGGACAGCTGTGGATAGCCCCAGCAGAGGAGCAGGGTTGCGAAGCTTCGCTACTCACTTTATGGATCAGGGTGGTCCAGGAGGAGGTGGGCAAGCCAACTTCAGAGGAGAGGACGGCCATCACCAACCTTAGGCTAGGAGTAAAGACTACCCTAGACCCAGACGTCAAGCCAGAGGAGACGGTGGAAGCATTTTCTCACAGAGTGCTGACAACGGCAGAGCTGCTGCAGATCTCAAGGGATGCGGTAGATCACTTCGGCAGAAGCCACTCGGTCTCACGCATGTTCCATGATGGGCTTCCAGCAGTTGCTAGAGCCAAGCTGAGCAAGTTTGTTATGACGGTGCCAGGGTACCTTAGCATGAGCGATGAAGACCAAATAGCAGTACTCACGCAGCAGGTGGTGCTGTGGGAGAGGTTTGCCCTGGAAATGGGTGACCTGGGAGGTACCGGCTTCAGGCAGATAACCAACAGCGGGCCTGGCCAGGGAGAGGCACAGCCCAACAGGGGCAGAAAAGAGAGAGCAGGACAGTGGGAGATGCGGACACGCCTTGATGGAATTGGGCACCCCGCAGGCTCAGCAGCAATACCACAGATGCGGATGGATAGTAAACCCAGAGGAGTTACCTGGGCGGACCAAACGGGGGCGGCAAATTACAACGCTGAGGGTGTCTCAGGCGCAACCAAGGCATGCTACCAGTGTGGTAGCACGACGCACCTAGCCAGGGATTGCAGGGCGCCCAGGGCCAAGGATGAGCGCAGACCTATGCCCCTGGTTACAGACATCACACCTGGACCGGCCAGACAGCCGCAACAGCAGTATCCGCAGCAACAGCAGTATCCCCTGCCGCCAAGGCCGCAGCAGGGACAGGCAGCAGGCAGGCCGTATGACAGGAATCAAAACAACAGACAGTATCCCAGGCCGGGGCCTGGCCAGGGAGGTCAGGCGCAGCAGGCAGCCCACGTGTCTCACCTCAGCAATGCAACGGGGCAGGCTGAGCCAGAAGGATGGCACCAGACCATGGCAGAGATGCTCAGCGAGTCCGTAGCACTCATGACGCAGGTTGGGCTGGTACCCAAGCCTGCAGGTTTCAAACAGGCGGTTCATAACGCCCGTCCTAAGTCGTTTATGCCAGAACCTTTGCAGGAGGAGGAACCAGTGCCAGGATTCGTGGAACCTCCCTCCAGGAAGGGGGCAAAGAGGCTGGTATTGAGTAAACTAGCTGACGATATGTCTGACATCCGCCTACAGGTGTTCAAGCTGAACGAGAGGCTTTCAGCGTTGTCCTTCACCACGATGCCCATGGGAGCAGACAACGCCGGCCACAGGGGTGAGACCAGTAACACCAGGCCAGAGGGTAGAATGGTGACAGCTGCACCCAAGCTGCAGTATTTCAAAAATGACAGAAGCAACCTGGAGCAGTGTGTGGGACTTATGGTCAATGGGAAGGTCCTGGTGGCTCAGAAAGCACTCATGGACTCCGCATGCACGTGCCATGTCATCACTGTCAATATTGCAGAGCAATTAGTTGCCATGGGGGCGGAGCTGGTGCGTACGGATGAGAAGATACGTACCACAGACAATGCAGGAGCAGATCTGTATGGAGTACTGTTCATTTATGTGGTGTACGGATACGGAGGGCCCAATGCCATTATGGAGCCCACGGTGGTCAGGGTCGTTAAGACACCACCGGACGCATATGAGCACTTGGTAGGGAACCCAGAGTTTCTCAAGTATAACGGGGTCTTAGAGGCAGCAGGAAGGCTGACCTTACGGCCCAGGGAGGGCCCACAGAGAGCGCAAGGGGTCAGGGACCTTACGCTGCCACTAATGCGGGCATCCCCAGCAGGGGGGTACCAGGCAGCAGCAGTGGCATGGGCAGGAATTCAGTGTGGATTCGCAGAAAGAGAGGGGTGGCCAGCTGCAACAGCTGAAACAGAGCACGAACCGCTCTTACAGCATTCCATGGCCACACGCGCAGGTGCCGCTTTGAGAGCCGGACAGGACGCAGGACCCAGCTACCAGGGAAACCCTAGGCTACAAAAGCACAGGCTGGTGCCAGTCGAGACAGCAGTGGCAGAGGACGCCGCACCAACCGCAGAGGAGGTGACAAGAGCGCGCAGAGCCGTGAGAATCTCTGACAGCGAGAGAAAGTGCGTCAGGGACTTCATGCCAGCATGCTCCGACTACCCGTGCGCTTTGTGTGGAAAGCCAAACGAGCACTCGGCGGAGGAGTGTGAGAGGAGGATTCAGGTCTTTTCGCAGACCCCTGAAGCAGCGCCTGCGGTGCAGGCAGTGCCGCCTGCAGCACAGAAGAGGGGATATGGCACAGCGGCAGCCAGCAGAGCCGCGCAGGCAAATTCGGCGCGCAGCAGGGGAGAGCAGCAGCAGAAGCAGCAGCAGCAGCAGCAGCAGCAGCAGCAGCTGACAAAGGAACCACAGGTGGCAGGGCCCAGTGAGCAGCAGGCCAGCGACAGCAATTGTAGACAGGCGCAACAGCGGCAGCTGCAGGGGCAGCCAGGGGCAGCAAGGCCTCCCGCGAAATCAGCAAGCAGCGGCGATGACGAAGCGCAGGAAGCAGAGGAGGAGGAGGAATGCAGCGTAGAGAAGATTCCAGAGCCAGGGACCAGCCCACAAGACGGGCGCATCGGCAGGCTGGCTGGGCAAGTTCCCGGGCTGAAAAAGGCTCTAAGGTGGAGAGAACGGCAAATGTGGAGGCAGTCAGCGGGAATTGTTGATTACCTAAAAGGCCAGCTGGCTGGGTGGAAGAGCATCAGGGATAGTCAGCAGGCCATTGCAGAGGTTCATCGGCAGTACATCCTGCGGGCAGATGAGCTGATCAAGCTGCAGGATGCCATGGGAACACAGTATTTGGGGGAGCCGCCAAACCGCGGGCAGCCGCTCCCATTTGAAGCGGATCCAGAGCTGGCGGGGTGCGTCAGGGAAATGATGGCGATCCCGTCCCCGTTGCCAGACATGGAGATAGAGTATTCCGGCAGGGAGGAGCCGAAGGAGGAACACCAGCAGCACGGTTCTGCTAGCAGCGACGATAGCGGCTCGGGGAACAGAAGGCTCCGACAGCGCAGCAGAAGCGCGCAAAGGGCCATCAGTGAGGAGCGCCAAGGGACGGTGCCTACGCCGGCAGCCATGACCCAGCGGCAAGGCGCAGGGCGGCGCAGCAACAGCGAGGAGAGAAGCAGGGACCACGGGCAACGGTCACCAAGCAGGGACCAGCCCAGGGGCAGGTCCAGGGAGCGGCGTCCAGAGGAGTTTGCCAGGCCTTACAGGCAGGGGCAACAGCACCAGCGAGGTCCAGGCCCCAGTCCGACAGGCAGAGCCCTGGCAGGGAGCAGTGGGGTGGCAGAGCCTAGGCGTAACCTAGGACCACGCCGTGGTGGAGTGTGCTTCAAGTGTGGTCAGCCAGGGCACTTTGCCAACGAGTGCACCAACCCGGAGCAGCCAGGGCTGGCAGGCGACAGGCCAGGGGCACCTGCAGGCCAGGCGCGGAGCTATGGAACCTGGGGCCCAGGCAGGGGCCAGGGGGGGCCCATAGGGAGCCGGCGCAGGAACTTCGAGACAGCCATGGGGACTCCCAGCGCAGGGGACTTCCAGCAGGCAGCAGCAGGCCCCAGCGCGTGGCCAGAACCGCCAGCGCGACAGGAACCACCGGAGGGCGAGCAGCCAAGGTGGGAGGGGACAGGAGGCCACACGTGCTTCATGACAGGCCACATGGAAAGTAGCCAGGACAGGGGTGCCTACCAGGATGAGGTCAGTCAGGTAGAACCAGTTCAGGTGGCCCCCCAGAGGGTGCCAGAAGGGCAGGTAGCCAGTCAGGTAAACCACTGGGCAATGGCTGTGGAGGCGTTAGCCATGAACCATTATGGGACTATGCCTGCAGGGTCGGCCAGATCCGTAGCACATGCGATGGAATTCTTGAAGGATCTCCAGAGAAGGGGGTGCCCAGCTCCGTGTGTAGGATGGCCGAATCTGATGCAGAGGTTCCTAGACAGGGAATGGGACAAGTATGATGAGCAGTGGGATGAGTTTGAGAGACGCGAGCGGGAGGCAGTACCCCAGCACAACGTAGACGGGTGGGAGACCGATTCAGGGTCCAACCTTTCAGCAGGCAGATATGAGCCTCAGGAACCCTCGCCCTTGCATGAGAGAGAGTTTGGCGTGTTCTGTCCAGGTACCCCGGAGGGCAATCAAGACACAGGCAGAGAGGTAGCGGGAGCAGCCACCGAGACAGGGGAGCCACCCAGAGCGGGGTCGCGATACCCAGCAGCCAGAGGGACCGCAGCAGGGAGCCAGCAGGACGCTATGGCGGGGCCCGTTAGGACCCATAAAAGCACTACCTCTCGGTGCAATGCTTGGGGAGGTATCGACGAGGACGGAGAGACGCAGCACAGCAGCGAGAGGGGAGGAAGGTCTGACGCAAGGGGCGAGGAAGGGCAGCTTGGCCAGTCCTTCAGCAGAGACAGGTCCTACAGCAGAGAACGCGTCTACATACAGCCGTTCCCGCAGTCGCTGCCAGCAGGAGAGCCCTTTGTGCAGTACTTCCGCCTGGGGGAAGAGATGCCAGGGGCGTCCACCTCCAGGGCTATGCTGACTATGCCAGCGGATTACAAGGACGGGCCATGTCGGTTGCAGAACCATAGGCTCCTGGGAGGCGGAGAGCAGACATGTGTTAACAGGGCAGCAGCCATGCAGGCAGTTGCCAGGATGATTTTCCCGTGGGACGCAGTGACAGCTGTCATGCTGGGCGCTGCGCTCAAAGGATACATCCAACCCAGCACAAATATGGCAGATTATATGCAGAGGGGATGGTCGCGGCACCCCATCTATGCATACTGCGTTAGCGAGATGGTGAGCCTCGCCATTGCAGCAGGCATCACAGCGGTGGATGCAGCAGGCTGGGCGCACCCGGACATGCCAGACATTGCGCCGGCCGAGGGGATGTGGCAGGGCGCGCAGCCAGGATTCATGCGCACACCGTGGGCGAGGGATTGTGTCCGTGAGCTGATGGGGCATCCAGCCCTCAGAGACCGCGCATTTTATGTGCCAGTCCAAGCCATGGGCGAGTACGAGCGATTTGTGGGAACAACAGAGCGGGCCCCAGTGGGGGCAGGGCTGTGTCACCCAGGCAGGCCAGGGCGGTGTGAGGCGACCATCGAGGCGTCCATCGTCATCCCCAGGACGGTCGCAGGACAAGCAGTGCCGTGGGGGCCAGCACCAGGGGACGCCAGGGCAGCCATTCCAGTCCAGCAGCTAGTAACTTACTACTATGAGGAGATGGCTGAGGAGGAGTTGCCCGTTTCATCGGCATGGATCCACATGCACGCGACTCGCGATGATATGCCCGTTTACCTGTTCGCAAGGCACCAGCAGGACGTGGCAGTCACTAAGTGCGCGTCAGTAGACGAGGCAGAGCTCCATGCCCATACCTACGCTAGGGGAGCAGACCCGACAGTGTGGACGCTCATGCTTATGGCACTGCAGAGGGTCCTGCTCCCAGGACAGCGGTCAGCGGCCATGCGGCATGTGTGGGGCGTAGAGGATCAGTGGGCGCCGACAGAGGTAACAGCCTGTCCAACATGGCCTTACGGGCCCCAGCAGACGCCAGCATCAGGAGCCATGTGGGAAGGAGAGGAAGAGCTGGCGCGCTCGCCGTTCGCAGTAGAACGCCTGGCAGCATATGTGCACCAGTGGGTGCGTCAAGAGCGGAGGGCGTGGCACGACAACAGGGCCAGCAGTGTGCTGCCCTATTGGCAGGCTGACGTCATAACGGCGCAGTTGTGGAGACAGGCGCACCCAGCAGGGGTGCGCACGCTGCACCCCCTGTTCAGAGGAGCAAGGGAAGTGAGCATCGAGGAGGAGTTGGAGGACTTAAGGAACCAGCCGAGTATGGGACAAGGGCTGGGGGGCAGGCGCGGCGCCTATGCAGAGGAACCAGCGGCTGCCACCAACGACCCTGTCCAGGATGGGGAGCCAGAATGGACCCAGGCAGCGTTTGTAACATTTGGGGCGGCAGCAGCCTCATGGGAGCTGCTGGAGTACGCGGAAGACTTGGGGGTAGCAGCACTGGAAGCTGAACCTCAGGGACGGGCAGAGCCCCAGGCACCCCTAGACATTGTCAGCACACAGCCCACGGAGGACTCAGACAGCAGGACTCCAGAGTTCAGCGGCGACGTTTCAGAGGGTCCACCGCCTCTGGTTGAGATTACCGAGTCAGATGAGGAGTGGCACGAGGGAGGAGCCATGCCCCCGGACCAGGATAGCGTCACCAGAGCAGAGGCTCGGGATGCAGAGGGCAATTATGTGCCAGCAGGCAGCGGCCCAGGACCAGGGAGTCCAAGGTACGGCATGGTGGGAGAGCTGCCACAGCTGAGGCGCGCGTGGGTACGCGGCATCTTTCAGGAGCGGGCAGCAATGGAGGAGCGCAGAAGCAGGAGGGCCGCTATACAGCTCGGTAACGGGATCACGATGGAGGAGGAGGCAAACCAGGTCACAGCGGGGATCGGCCATCAGCAGGCGGCAGACCAGCGCGCTTGCAGGACCAAGGGGGCAGCAGCAGGCAGGAAGAGCAGCGGGCGCCCAGGAGACCCCCAGATCAGCCGGCCAGCACAGACAGCGGCACAGGGGCCTTGGGGTGACCCAGCAGCGTACAGCACGGGACGCTGGGTTGCAGTGCTCAGGAACTTCGTAGATCAGCTGGACGTGCTAAGAAGGCAGGAAATGGGGCAGCAAGAGGCGAGCCAGGAGGCTAGCCTGCTGTTCCGACTTAAAATGCTGCCACAGCCCGATCCGGACCCCAGGATGGGAGGTTACAGCAGGGCAGTCAGGGAGCTACAGGAGGAGCTGACGGAGAGAGTATCAGCCCTCTACACGAGGAGAGCAGCAGGAGTGGACACCCAACAGCCGTCGGACAGCCGCAGCAGCCAAACCCAAACCGAGAGGGGCGAGGATCTCGCAAGGAGGGTTGCCGGCGCGCGGGACACCAAACGACGGGGCTGTGGGCAAGAGGAGCCCGTGGGTGCAGGCAGCAGCGAGGCTGTGCAGCGCGCCACCCACAGGCAGGAGAGGATGGCACAGTGCAGCACAGAACAGATCCCAGGAGCAGGGCCAGAAAGGGCCAGTGCGATTTGGGCTGACACTGCCAAGTTGCAAGGAAAGAATTCTAAGAAGGCCAGGCGACGCGCAGGAAAGGCGCAGAGGGCGGCCGCGGACAGGAACCGTGGCAGCAGACCAGGAATGGACTGCCCAGCCCTGCCACTCAGGATTAGCCAGGTAGACCTGGAGATCACGTGGGCCACAGGACAGCAGCTGCCAGCGCAGAATGCAGAGCCATGCGTTCAGCCCGCAGAACAGTTACCGCAGCAACCCATGAGGAAGATGACAGCGTGCAGAGGACTCCTCACCTGTACAGCAATTAAAGGGATCCTTACGGGAACGCTCCAGCTGATACTGGTGTGGCTACTGCTGTCGGTGTGTGTGCCGGGGGCGCGAGCTACCGAGCAGGGAGTGAGAGGAGGAGGATTCACAGCAGGCCAAGGGGCTTTTGTGTCTGGAAAGGAGGCAGCAGCAAAGCTGTCGTCTGGATGGTTACGCCCACAGGCAGTCAGCCCCATGGGGGGCGCCAGCAGGAGGGGTGCATGCAGCCAGCAGGAGAGATGGCACAGCGGCAACACCACTGGCGGGGAAGAGCTGCCCGCGGAGGACGACCCGCAGGCGGCTGTGGTGATTGACATGTTCCAGCCAGGGGGAATAGTGGAGCCACCTGCAGAGTACGTCAAGACCAAGGAGGGGTGGCTGCTGGGCAAGCATCCCGACTTCATTGCGGAGCAGCAGGAGAGCCTGGAGCAGAGCCTCCGAGATCGCCAAGGAGCATTCGCTTACTCCATGGAGGATCTACCAGGCTACTGCGGCACGCAGGGTGAGTTTACACTGGCTTTAGAAGACGAGGTCAGTTCGTGCTTTCAGAAGTCCAGGGATATGCCACCGCCTAAGGCAGCAATTTTTAAGGAAAAGTGTCAGCCGATGATTGAGGCAGGCATCATAGTCAAGGTGCCCCAGGGGGGGCCTATCAAGTTTGCGGCCAACTCAGTAGTAGCAGCCAAGAAGAGTGCTGAAACTGGGGAGTGGACAGACCATCGAATAGCGCACGATATGCGCAGGTTAAACCTGCGTACGGCCAAGCAGGAATTTGCCATCCCCAGGATGGAGACTATTTTTCAGAACCTGGGCACTGCCAAGATATTCAGCAAGGTTGATCTCCGGTCGGGGTTCATGCAGATCCCTATAAAGGTCGAGGACCAGCCTAAGACAGCTTTCTGGATGGGACCTGAACTTTGGATGTACACAAAGCTCAATTTCGGTCTGCGAAATGGGCCTCCCTTCTTTCAGCGCATGATGGAAGAAGAGATTGCCAGGGCAGGCCTGAGTGCGTTCTGCGTAGCATTCATTGACGATTTGCTAGTGTACAGTGACACACCGGCAGAACACATCAGGCATGTGGAGCTGATGTTGGACATGCTCCACAGTGTAGGACTAAGGGCGCACCCCGACAAGTCCCTGTTTGGGTGTGCAACAGTAGAGTACCTGGGTCACAATGTGTCGGCCCAGGGGCTCACGCCGCACGCAGCTAAGATAGCAGCAGTTATGGCGCTGCCAGAGCCCGCATCGGTGAAAAACATTCAGGAGGTCATGGGATTCTTGAATTTCTACCGGTGCTACGTCCCGGACTTCTCAAAAAAGGCAGCATGCATCAACGCATTGCTGGTCCAGGGGGTCTCGTTTGTGTGGGGGCCAGAGCAGTCGCAGGCGTTCCAGTTGATTAAGACAGAGATGTGCGAGGGCGGGAGAGTCCTGCGCAGACCAGATTACAGTGGGACAGGGCCAGACGGCAAGGGGCCGCCAAGGCCGTTCTTATTGTACACAGATTTCTCTAAGCAAGGCATAGGCGCCGTGCTAGGGCAGTGTGATGACAGCGGGCGGGAGTATATGGTGGCATGCACATCCAGATCCCTGAACAAGAGCGAGAGGAACTATTCCTCGTTCCGGGGGGAGATGCTAGCCGCAGTGTATGCAGCACGCACATACCGCCACATGCTGTTTGGGTGCAAGGTGCATCTCATCACTGACCATGAGCCGCTCACTTACCTCATGGACAACCAGACGTTGGTAGGCCAGCACGCTAGGTGGGCTCTCATGCTTCAAGAGCTGGACATTACCATTGTCCACCGCTCAGGAGCATGCCACCAGAATGCAGACATCCCGTCCAGATCTCCCCTCCCATCCTCAGCTGACCGCACAGGGGCCAGGCTTGATACAGTCGCGCCCGAGCCAGCAGCCAGGGAGGAAGCAAGTGGGAAGCAGGTAGCTTTGCTCACAGGGTTGGGCAGAGTGAACCAGTGGCATGCAGACCAGATAGTGCGCATGGCGCAGGAGGGCAGAAGGAGAGTACAGATGTTGCGAGCTGCAGAGGCAGCTTGCGTGACAGCACCGGTGGGGCAGGAGATATCCTCTGCCGCCACTGACGATGATGAACAGGCGCAGCCTGTCAGTACAGCAGAGCAGGCGTTCAGCAACAGGGAGCGATCCAGGACGATGATCAGTGATGTTCTTGCTGACTTGCCTCGGGTGACGCCCCCTCATTCCCCTGCAGGCCTGGACACAGCGTGCCTGTCGAGTGGGGCTGTGCGGGCCATGGAGACCGAAGGAGTCGTCCTCTTCGAGCCTTTTGGAGGTATGTGCTCAGGGCTGGAAATGGTACTCAGGGCAGGTATCCCAGTAGTGCAGTACTTGTATGCAGATATCAGTGAGGAAGTCAGAGAGATCGCAGGGGGTCGCTTGTTGCAGTTGCACAAGAGATTCCCCCAGTTGCTTCCGGTCAGAGCGTTTGATAAGGCTTTCAGAGCGTTGCCGCAAGATGTGTATGCCATTACGGCAGAACACCTCAAGGAGGCGGGTGCCCAGAAGGGGCGCCAGTGGTTCATGGTAGCAGGCTGGGAGTGCCAGGACCTTTCGTCAGCTGGCAAGGGGCGGGGGCTCGCGGGAGAGAGAAGCAAGTCTTTCTTCCCGTTAGTCAAGCTGTTGGGTACTCTGCAGTTCCTGCAGGGACCTAGGCCGCCAGCGTACCTGATTGAGAATGTAGCAATGCAATTGAATCAGAAGAGTGAGAAGGCCAGTGTTGAGGCTTTTCAGGAAGTGTGCAGGATTCTGGGGACACCGGCGTTGTTTGACGCAGCGCAGGTGGGGTCTTACGCCCACCGCACCCGCAACTATTGGGGGAATATTGCCCCCGCAGCAGATATTGAATTTGTGATTCGTGCGTCGACCAGACCCCACGAGGGGATTGTAGACGACATTCTAGACAAGGGCAGCAAGGCCCAAGTAGTATCATGTCCGGACAATGGGGGGTACCGCATCAATGTAACAGGGCAGCCCAGGAAAGCGCTGCCGTGTTTGATGGCCACACCCTCATCATATGCTTTCCGGAACGGGCAAAATGGGATGGTGTACAGGCCCATGGGGGACTTGCAGGAGCCCAACGCAAACGAGCGTGAGCGCGCCATGGGGTACGCTGTGGGGTCCACATTGCCGCGCCCAGACTTCCCAGAGGCAGCCAGACGGGCAGCCTTGGGCAGGTGCATGGATTCATGGGCACTCAGTGCATGGCTCAATGTGGCACTTGAGTGTGCTAAAATCATGCCAACAGAATTGACACGCAGGGCAAAGCTGCCAGGCCAGGACAGGGACCCAGTGCTGGGGGCGACTTTAATGTCCAGCCACTATGCCCTTGCTACTGCAGGAAACGCGTGCTCTGGCAGCGGAGAAGCGGCCGCGTCATACAGACAGTGCCTGGGAGAATCGGCCGCGGCAGACTGGGCCGACGCGGCACAGGAACCAGGTGGGAACGCGTCTGAGGAACAAGTTGATGTTGGAATCAAAGTAACCAGGGAAACAGAGAGTGAGAAGGACCAGCCAGGTTGCCCTGCAGGACCGTCGGCTAGGGTTGATGTGTGGGCAGATGAGCCCGTCTTGAGGTTTCTCCGTGAAAAGACTTATGTCCAGGGAACAGAGCTAGGAGAACAGACTCGAATACAGCGCAGAGCAGCGCCATTCCAGTGGGAATCAGAGAGGGGAGGAGTCCTGATGAGACTCATGCCCGATGGTAGACGTTGTGTGGTGCCCAGGCCAGAAGACAGGCTAGCAGTGATCCAGACAGCGCATGCAGGTACGGGCCATTTTGGCAGCCACCGCACGGCTTTCATGGTCATGCAGCAGCATTGGTGGCGGGGGCTCCGAGCAGCGGTCAAGAAGGCGGTGCAGGAATGCGGTGTGTGTGACAGGGCCAGGGCGTCCACGTTCAATCACATACAGCCCAACCTGCACCCGCTACCCATTGAGGGGTTGTTTTTCAGGTGGGGAGTGGACCTGTGTGGCCCGTTCACGACCACGTCCAGGGGAAATCGGTTTGTGATGGTGTGTGTGGAGCATTACTCCAAATGGGTGGAGTTGATCCCCATTCCAAGCAAGGCGTCTGATGTGACGGCCTTGGCATTCTTTCAAAATGTTGTTGCACGATTCGGGGGATGCGCAGAGGTGGTGACAGACCAGGGAACAGAGTTCCAGGGTGAATTTCAGGACATGTTGTTGGACTGCTTCATTGACCATCGCACCACTTCTGCCAACCACCCCCAGGCAGACGGGCTTTCAGAGCGGGCTGTCCAGACCCTCAAGGCAGGCCTGCGCAAGTGCTGCGAGGAAGGCAGCAGCGACGAGTCCTGGGACAAGATGGTGCCCTGGGTAGCCCTCGGCTTCCGATGCTCGCCGCAGCAGGCCACGCGCATGGCGCCGTACGAGGTGCTGTTCGGACAGAGACCCACCTTCCCCTCCAGAGTGGGGGCGGACCTCTGGAGCACAGCCAGGGTTGCAACAGCAGAGGAGGCAGCAGACCTGCTTTTGGCTAGAGTGGCCAGGATCAAAGAGGCACTGCCAGTCGCGGGTGAGCATCTCAAAATTGCGCAGCACCGCGACAAGCTGCGATATGCACGCATTCGTGGGGGAGGGTACGTTCCCCAGGTCAGGCGTTTTGCAGAGGGAGATTACGTGTATGTGAAGTATTCATCTGAGCGACGTAGCCTCGATCCCAAGGCCAGGCCTGAGATCCTCAAAGTAAAAACACTGGGGGCGACGGGAACTTTGGTGTTGGAAGGGGCAGATGGCCTCACAGTTACAGAGAATGCAGTCAATTGTTCTCCATGCCACTTGCCCAACCTCAGGGGAGTGGTTGATTTCAGTGGTACCAGACCCAATAACAGCTTGTCATGCGAGGTGTGCCAGCTGCCCGATCGCGGAGATGTGATGCTTTTGTGTGATGCCTGCAATACAGGTTGGCACATGGACTGCTTGGTACCAGTACTCGAGGAGGTGCCTGAGGGCGAGTGGTTGTGCCCTCACTGCACGCCGGCAGACAAGGGAGCTGGGCCCGCTGCAGTAGCAGGGCCCCCCACAGAGGAGCGCAGTTTACAGGTCCAGGGGCGACCGAGCCCAGCAGCCAGAGCGGCTGCCAGGACAGCCCAGGAGGCCGACGTCTTGGACAGGCCTGAGGTGGAAGTCATGGCCACCAACCCAGCTACAAGGCAAATGGAGCGGGGCATCGCAAGACCAATGGCGAACGGGTTGTATGACATCTCGTACACCACTGGCCGGGGAGAGGCCAACGTCACCCCGAGAGCAGTTACAAGAAGGGCCAAGGTGGCCAAAGAAGCAGCAAGGGAGGAAGAAGAGTCAGCCTTTGAGGATCTTACCGGGACCTGAAGCCCGGAGCGGCAAGGCCGCTGAGCACGTGACGTCACCCACGCCATAACTGGCAAGGAGCGGGCAGGCGCCTACAGAGCAGGAATGCAGTGGGCCGGCAGCCAGCGGACCGAAGACGGAAGATGCAGGAGTACGGTTACGGCAGCTTAATGAAAATTTGTTTCTCACACACCATAGCAGCAGGGCTACGGTAGTACATATGTTATGACAATGATGAGCGAGGAGAATTAGTCAACTCGGGCAATGATAGCACAGTAGGAGGCGGATCACGCTGCTACGGCGCACAAATCCTGTGGCCATTAAAGACCAGGCGGCTATGGCGCAGTGGGGCGAGAGCAGCGGGTGTTCTTCGCTTGACCTGATCACTTTGAAATTTCTCTGTTTGCTAGCCAGTAGTGGGCTGAACAGCTTGAGTTTGTAGGGTTCTGTGCATTGCGCTTCAGCTGAGACTCGGTTAATTTTTATTTCCAGATTTGTAGAAGGCCTGAACCAGGCAGATTGTAGAAGGCCTGAACCAGGCAGATTTGTAGAAGGCCGGAACCAGGCATATTTGCAGATGATGATTTGAGCTTCTACGTACATATTTTTCAAGAAGTTCTTTCAGTACCACCCCTTTTTCCGGCTCCCCGCGCATGCCTGGAGGGCTTAACGCTGGGGAGCGGGGGGCGAGTAAAGTAGTAGGGGCGGTACCCACGAGACGGAGACTTCCAGACAGAGATATCCAGTTAGGGACTTCCAGTTACAGTTATCTTGTTAACAAGCTCTTGTCTGAAGTACAAGGAGCATGAGTGTACGGTGATGTACCGTATTTGTGAGTAGAGGACACCTCTCTAAGGTGTCCTGACCGGAGTTTACGGTATTTACCATAGTATTGCAGTTACTGCTTTATGGTGCGACAGCTGTCACAGTATATTACAGTATACGTGACAGAACCGTTTAGACCGCAGTTAGCGGCCTCGGGGACTCCGCAGCTTCTCTGCGGAGCCCACGGATTTGAACTGAGACCTAGAAACCCGCTTACGCAGGATTAGTTTGACAGGTTCTACCGTACTCTGAACTGGGCCTGCCGGGTCCCTGTATCCCGGCAATTGCCTTGGCTAGTCACTTCGTCCCTTTCTAAAGGACAGACCTCTATTTGTAACAAGCACCGGCCGTCTTCGAGACCCGCAGCTTTCATATAAGTCAGTACCTTAACTCAAGTCAAGACTACCTCAGCCTCAGCTGAGTTAGCTGGAGACAAGTACCTAGCTAAGAGGCCCGAGACCCTGCCGAACAAGAAGTACGCAGTCCACGTCCCGACACCCTCACCGCGAGAAGCGCGGTAAGTGCCCTTAACATAGCCCAGCTGGGTCGCGCCCAGACGGCCAGAAGGCCTGTGCTCCCTTAGTCAATTGCCATACAACCAAATAGCCGGCTTCGCTGCTTAACTCGCTGAGCACTCGCAGCCAGTGTGTAGTCACTGAGCCTGCCCGTAGGCGTCCGTCACTGCCGTGAGGAAAGAAGTCCGCCACGGACCTGAAGCGCACATCGCGTGAGTAAAGTAGTAGGGGCGGTACCCACGAGACGGAGATTTCCAGACAGAGATATCCAGTTAGGGACTTCCAGTTACAGTTATCTTGTTAACAAGCTCTTGTCTGAAGTACAAGGAGCATGAGTGTACGGTGATGTACCGTATTTGTGAGTAGAGGACACCTCTCTAAGGTGTCCTGACCGGAGTTTACGGTATTTACCATAGTATTGCAGTTACTGCTTTATGGTGCGACAAACAGTACATGGTCAGCAATACTACAGGTCGTCATCCTCCTCCTCAACGGCTCAACTCCTCAACTGCTCAACACCTCAACTGCTCTATTCCTCAACTGCTCAACTGTCCAACTGCGTCACCGGTATGTAGTGTTATGCTGGATACCTTGATCAGACTCGACCAGGATCAATGAACGGATGTCGAATCAAACAGTCGCGCGCTAGCGCGCGATTCTTTTTGATATCTGCGGATTTTATTTCATAGCGCACACCCCAAATTGTTTTTGCCCCCTGACTGCATGCAGCGACGATTTTTTAATTAATATTAGCGAGCAACACACTCCGCACAGGCCAAAATAATTATTGATGAGCGAAGTCAAATAGGTTCTACGGTAGTAAATAAATTGTAAAAAACCGGAGTGGGAAGTAAATACGGTATCGGTAGCGGGATTTAAGTGGCTGAATGAGAGGCAAGTCAAGAGTGGGATCTAAGTGGCTGAATGAGAGGAAAGTCAAGAGTGGGATCTAAGTGGCCGAATGAGAGGAAAGTCAAGAGTGGGATCTAAGTGGCTGAATAAGAGGAAAGTCAAGAGTGGGATCTAAGTGGCTGAATGAGAGGCAAGTCAAGAGTGGGATCTAAGTGGCTGAATGAGAGGAAAGTCAAGATTGGGATCTAAGTGGCTGAATGAGAGGCAAGTCAAGAGTGGGATCTAAGTGGCTGAATGAGAGGAAAGTCAAGAGTGGGATCTCAGTGGCTGAATAAGAGGAAAGTCAAGAGTGGGATCTAAGTGGCCGAATGAGAGGCAAGTCAAGAGTGGGATCTAAGTGGCCGAATGAGAGGAAAGTCAAGAGTGGGATCTAATAAGTGGCTGAATGAGAGGAAAGTCAAGAGTGGGATCTAAGTGGCTGAATGAGAGGCAAGTCAAGAGTGGGATCTAAGTGGCCGAATGAGAGGAAAGTCAAGAGTGGGATCTAAGTGGCTGAATGAGAGGAAAGTCAAGAGTGGGATCTAAGTCGCTGAATGAGAGGCAAGTCAAGAGTGGGATCTAAGTGGCCGAATGAGAGGAAAGTCAAGAGTGGGATCTAAGTGGCTGAATGAGAGGAAAGTCAAGATTGGGATCTAAGTGGCTGAATAAGAGGAAAGTCAAGAGTGGGATCTAAGTGGCTGAATGAGAGGAAAGTCAAGAGTGGGATATAAGTGGCTGAATGAGAGGAAAGTCAAGAGTGGGATCTAAGTGGCTAAATGAGAGGAAAGTCAAGAGTGGGATCTAAGTGGCTGAATAAGAGGAAAGTCAAGAGTGGGATATAAGTGGCTGAATGAGAGGAAAGTCAAGAGTGGGATCTAGTAAGTGGCTGAATGAGAGGAAAGTCAAGAGTGGGATCTAAGTGGCTGAATAAGAGGAAAGTCAAGAGTGGGATCTAAGTGGCTGAATAAGAGGAAAGTCAAGAGTGGGATATAAGTGGCTGAATGAGAGGAAAGTCAAGAGTGGGATCTAAGTGGCTGAATGAGAGGAAAGTCAAGAGTGGGATCTAAGTGGCTGAATGAGAGGAAAGTCAAGAGTGGGATCTAAGTGGCCGAATGAGAGGAAAGTCAAGAGTGGGATCTAAGTGGCTAAATGAGAGGAAAGTCAAGAGTGGGATCTAAGTGGCTGAATAAGAGGAAAGTCAAGAGTGGGATCTAAGTGGCCGAATGAGAGGAAAGTCAAGAGTGGGATCTAAGTGGCTGAATGAGAGGAAAGTCAAGAGTGGGATCTAAGTGGCTGAATAAGAGGAAAGTCAAGAGTGGGATCTAAGTGGCTGAATGAGAGGAAAGTCAAGAGTGGGATCTCAGTGGCTGAATGAGAGGAAAGTCAAGAGTGGGATCTAAGTGGCTGAATGAGAGGAAAGTCAAGAGTGGGATCTAAGTGGCTAAATGAGAGGAAAGTCAAGAGTGGGATATAAGTGGCTGAATGAGAGGAAAGTCAAGAGTGGGATCTAATAAGTGGCTGAATGAGAGGAAAGTCAAGAGTGGGATCTTAGTGGCTGAATGAGAGGAAAGTCAAGAGTGGGATCTAAGTGGCTGAATGAGAGGAAAGTCAAGAGTGGGATCTAAGTGGCCGAATGAGAGGAAAGTCAAGAGTGGGATCTAAGTGGCCGAATGAGAGGAAAGTCAAGATTGGGATCTATGTGGCCGAATGCGAGGATAGTCAAGAATGGGATCTGAGCTGCTCATTAACTGAGCAGTAAAAAGCGGAAAATGCGTTTCGTTGAGAGTTGAAAATGAGATCTTAAAACTCAAAAGGTTGAGAGCGGATTTTTATTAGGTCAAAAATAGAAAGCGATACGTAACAAGTCAAAACTGGGAGTGAGAACTCCTAAGAAGTCGAAAGTGAGAAGTAAGATTTTGTATGTCTAGTATGTCAGAGGTGACAATTTTGAAACTTAGAAGAGGAGCGAAATTGTATGAGAGCGATTTTTGACATGCCATAACGAGTGCCATGAACCCCCAAATCGGGCCCCTATGGCAAACATGCCGTTTGCTTGGGAGCATCGGGGCCTTAGAGGACTAGGGGCATCGGGGCCTTAGAGGAAGTGAACCCCGGGGTTGGGTCAGCTTGTCGACCGATCCACACCACACAATCCCGAAATTTGCGAAATTCAAATCCTATACGGCCCCTCTCCTTGACTCCCTTCTGCCATTGCTCATTCTGTGCTTTATGAATTGTGTGAAAGGGATATCAAACACAGGGGCGCGAAAATATGGTCGGCAAATGTTGCCAAAACCCCGGGTTGGAATCGCACGCGAGCTGAATGTAAGGTCCTGATCCCACATTCAGTTCACGCGCTAATCCTCCCCCAACCAAGGGGTCTCCAACTCCCATCACAGGTCGCATCACCCAAAACTTTGAGGTTTGGAAGGCCTTGAAATGTCATTGTAAGACCTTCAAAAAAAGCTAAGTTTCATTACATTCATTTTTTAACGATGCCCGCCATGGTGGAGACTTTCGCGCCCCCGAGGAGACAGGGCTTTTGGGGGATGCGACCCGTGGGGGGAGTTGGAGACCCCTTCCCCAACCCCCGGGGTTGGGCGAACTGAACCCTGTCACATTCGCGACGAACCCCTGGGTTGGTCGGAAAAAATTCTTTTGTGTGAATCGCCTCTTAGAGATCTACTTTCGATTAAGAGTGCCTTCCCGCACACATTGGAAGATAAGTGGTTTATTCCCGGTACCGTAGAACCGGTTAAGGTTCGCGCACCCCGGATTATAATATTTTTGCAAATCGTCCACGCAGCAAAATAAGCTATGTGTCCGCGCAGCACATTTACCGCGCAGCAGCCATTTTGCGCAAATAATTGTATTTCCTGAGCGTTCAGCCCTTGAGATCTTGATAATAATAAAGGTCCGCGCAGCTACAAACAAATCAACTTCGCGCAGGGCAAATACCGCCGACCGCAGGCCTTGGTCGTGTGTGTTTCCGGCAGAAGAAGAGGCCGACTGCCCTAAACTGTACAACCCTGCTAGATAGTGCTGCTAGAAAGTAGACAGTAGCGTTATGCCGATATTTTTGATATTTTGTACCGGAAATTAGTCCGCGCACCCCCTCAAAAAGTTTTTGGCCTGTGACTACCGGTACCAAGTTCACGCAGCATGAATTCTTGAATTATTTTTACCGCGCATAGTGTTCGCGCACCCCAAAAAATAATTAATTAACCGCGGAGTGAAACCGGTTGTACGGTACAGTAAATCCTGCAATGTTCTATATATTTTGTTTTTCACAAGCGAGGGATCTTTTGTTGTTGTTGATTTGTCCGCCCATCGCCCGATTCTGGCAGTTTCGGACAGTTTCCGACACATTCCGACCCATTCCACCATGGACATCATAGCGCGATACCGACGTGGAGGCCTAGCAGATTAATATCGCGCACCCCGATATTTTCCCTGGTATCACTTTCTATCAAATTTACGCAGCCTACCGGTATTGCAAAACTCTGCAAACGTTTTTGTAGCATGAACCCACTCTTAAATGTACTGGGTCCCAGGGGCTGGGTACGGTAGATGCACTGGTCCCTCGGGCATATTATGGCAAATGGAGGGAACTTGGGGGATAGCGCTGGGGGATGGATAGCGTTGGGGAGATCGAGGCCTTGGTGGTTAGGTAAGGAGAAGAGGCCTTTGATTGCACAGCTTGACCCGGATGAAGTTTTTTATGTTTGTCGTTGCCCCCTAGGTCAGAAGGACAGTACCCTCGACATCTACCAACAGAGCATTGAAGCACAGAACCAGGCTGACAACACGGGCTGACAATGTCCTTCTGACGTAGCCATGGAGCACTAGAACCAAGGTGACGGTGCCACTCCTGCCAGGCGCCCAGGCTTACCCAGCCTGCTTGCAAGTGTAGTAGTCTCGGGATCGACGATGTTTTTGACAATTTTTTGTTCATTGGAGCCGTAGAAGAAGCTCCAGAGCCAGTCTGCCTCAGCCTTGGAATCGAGGAGGACACCATAGTATATAGCCGGTGTACCGTACACCGGCTATATACTATTGTCAGGGTTACCCAGTACGGGCCGTATTGGCCTAAAATCCCGTACCGTATCCGTACCGCACCGTACCGTTTGCAACACGGCCAAGTACGGCCGCCATTTCCTGCACTGCATGACTGCATGGGAGCATAAGTGCACAGACCAGTCAGACATATCAGATATTATCAGGATGGACGTAGAGGCAGCGCTGAGAACAAGTCCTAGGAAGGCAGCGTACACGGCTGATGCGCATTGGATTTTACAGCCGTGCGTCATCATCGAAGGCTGGCCAGGCCAAGAGAGGGCGATGTAAATTTAGCGATAAGATGATCGTCGGCACTATGCGATTTACAAATCACCTCGCGGGCATAGCAGGACAAGTTGCGGCGTGTAAAAGGGTAAGGCGTTATTAGGACGGGTGATACAGGCATACAACGGTGATGTCGTGTGATCGTCTCCCTCGTCTGGCAAGTCCACAAAGTTCACAGTCCACACCTCCAGGACATCAAAATCTACGTAAGCTCGCTCGCTTCCAGAGGTAAAGAGGCATTCGTTGCTCGTAAAAGTCCAAGTCTACTCCAAAACTCAGTGACAATAAGACACAACTTGGCGCCAAGTCACAATCCAAAGCTGCATACCGTACATGGAGGGAGGAGGCTAGGAGTAGTAGGAGCATCCGTGTCCAGGACTCCCATGAGGGAGGCAAGACACAGGAGCTCCGTGTCTCCTTACGAAGTGATTTCCATGCATGCCATGTAATGATGCAACTCAGCAACCATGCAAGGTGATTCTGAGGCCTCTTGTTTCTATTGCTATATTCATGCATGCAAAATTTCATGTGCCATGCTGGTGGATAGCGTTTATATGAACTGGCTGAATTACTGAAATGCAGAATGGCATGTTGGAACATTGTAATGGCAATGTGTGAGGAGTTTGGGATTAAATCAATGATCATATTTTCCCCTAGCATGTCAGCATGGTAAATCTGCAAGCATGCATGGAGATCCTAGGTGTTTATTTGGGGGCCATGCAAAATTGCATGGGGGCTGTCATGCAGCCATGCAGTATGTCAGGATGTGCATGGGGTCGAACAGTCATGGGAGTGTTGCATGCATGTGTTTCTCTGTGTGGGTCCTGCTGTTCAGAGCCCTGAAAATGGGGGAAAATCTTGGACCGTATTGCCCTACCGTACTGTCCCTGTTCACCGTACCGTATCCGTACCGTACCGCAACGTATTCCCGTACCGTGTTTCCGTACCGGGTGACCCTGGGTGTACGGCATTTAAAATCCCGTATTCCTCAAGCCACGCTCAGGCGTTTTCTTTCTTTCTAGCAGGACCATGGCACCTGGAAATCTGGGAGGTCCAGCGTTTATGAAAGCTTCCGGTTCTCTTGTTCGTCGTAGAGTCGTAGTATGCACGTCCAGTCGTCCACACAGGTCCCCTGCGTCCACACCACCGGTCCACACCTCGAACTTCGTGTCGACTAGATGGTAGTGTGGACGGTAGTGTGGAAGTCACAGGTACCGGCACTCCAGCAGGCTAAAAGCTTCGAAGCTGTGGAAAAATAAGCGTTGAAGAAGCTAGGAACAGGCAACATGGGTAGCGACGATACTCTGGGCAAGGTCAAGGATCCCTTGGTCGCCCTAATCAAATGGATTCAAAACAGATCCGCCCGGGAGAAGATGATCATGAGCTGTTTATCAGGACTTCTGGTAAGCAAGATATACGCGCGATAGGATTTGATTGCTATTGCTCACGACCTGATGGATGAAGCTTGTCGGTGCCTTGCGATTCTTCCGGTGCCTCGTGCCGCTCACAGGCACTCCTCATTTTGTGGAAGACGATTCGAGATCACGACACTCTCTTCATCCTTGCGGAAGTGACGCATTTCTTAGGCATTGGCATGCTCGTTTACAAGCTCCAAAAGAAGGGATCTTGTGCAGGTGCGCCCCCAGACCAATCGAAGTAACCAACATCGCCGGAACCAAGGAAAGAAGATGCCAAATAACTTCGTGCATGACGTCCTCCGCAGGGCTATCGCTGCAGTCTCAGATCCTCACCGGAGGGTTTCTGTTCGTCAGACTCGTGTGCAGGTATGTTCGAGTAAGGGATATCATATCATACTTCCATGAAAGATTAGCCCGGACTCTCCAGGAACTCAGCACAGTGTGGTGCCCAGGCTCGTGGGGACTTTTTTAGGCTAGACTCGCATGGCAGCATGGTAGCATGGAAACATGGCAATGGTTTCAACGCCACTGCCAACACATTCATGTGATTTTTTTGCTGATACTTATGTCCATGCCCAGCAAGATTAAGGAGCGCTGCTATTGTCGCACCGATGTGCGCCAGGAAGCCACGCAATGCCTCCCATGCATCCATGTGCCCATGCTATGTGCCTCGGTTTCCATGCAACTTCCAAGTGCCCCTGCTCTCAAGCCTCGCGCTTCCGCTCCCATGACATGCTACCCATGCGTCCATTCCCAAACGCCATGCGCCTTCGATCTCGTTCACAGCTTCATGATGGAGTATGACGTCCATACTGTCCTGGATGGCATGACCCTGCTGGCGACAGCTGGAGTGGTTTTCTGCATGACGCTTTGGACCTCCGTGAAGCAGACGTACCAGAAGGACCAGGACCGGCTGCAGTGGTACTTTGTGGTAAGATGTGTGAATTTGTGTGAGCGACAGGCCACCTTAAGCAGGCCGTGTTAATTTGTATGAGCGGCAGGCCACCTTAAGCAGGCTGCTGGGCAGCCACGACAGGGATCACAAGGACCAAAGATGGACTTCCACTTTCCTACGGATGGTGGCTTAGGCGGAATGGCTTGCTGCTCCAGGCTTCTTCAGCCGTGATAGAAAGAGTGACAGTAGGCAGAGCTGTGTTTCTTTTCGTGTGGCTCAGCTACCGTTCAGCTAAAATTCAGCTACCTACCGGCCAGAGGTTATTTAGTGGTTTGGCCATTCTTTGTTTGATATGAAAATCCCTGAAATGCTCTGCAATCACGAAAAACCCACGGTCCACCCAATTTCCGTTTATTTCTGGGATAGATTCGGTACCTAGCAACTGACTTTGACTGGAAGACGAATCATCACTGGATACCGTGTTTTGGTGCGAGCCGTGCCCAGCACTAACCAACAAAGGAACTGCAGGGCCCGCATGAAAGATCCGCCATGCTTTGCCAGGGTCGCCGGCTGTAGACTGGTCCAGGTTCATCGCAATCATGGTTTCCATGAGCAAAGTGGCAGAAATGGGATGGAGCCATGCGGTGACTCTCATGCAACATGTTTCCATGCAATGATGCCCATGCAATGACTCCCATGCGACATGTCTCCATGCAATGACTCCCATGCGATATTTCTCCATGCAATGACTCCCATGCGACATGTCTCCATGCAATGACTCCCATGCGACATGTCTCCATGCAATGACTCCCATGCGATATTTCTCCATGCAATGACTCCCATGCGACATGTCTCCATGCAATGACTCCCATGCGACATGTCTCCATGCAATGACTCCCATGCAATATTTCTCCATGCAATGACTCCCATGCGATAATTCTCCATGCAATGACTCCCATGCGATATTTCTCCATGCAATAACTCCCATGCGACATGTCTCCATGCAATGACTCGCATGTGATATTTCTCCATGCAATGACTCCCATGCGATATTTCTCCATGCAATGACTCCTTCCTTCAACCTTCCTTAACCCTGAATCATGAAGTCTTAGTCCTATACACTCAACTGTCAACCCTACACACTCAACACAAAATCCCGACCTCCTAACCCTAATCTCTGCCCTCCCTCCACGGTGGTTCCGGTTCCATAGATGGTGCCCTGCCTGGTGCTGGCATTTGTCGCCCACCCCAGGACCAATCACTGGTTCTTCTTTCGGGTGAGATATGTAATGTGGGCTAGCTAGGAGCAGTCAATGGCTCGTTGGTGCGGATATATTGGATGGGGGGGGCTGGGGGCAGGCATCAGTTATCCTTTTAGGTAAGATATTCAGCGAGGAGCACGCAATCTCTTGGCGTTGGGTTATATTGCGATGGCAGCTGAGAGCTGGGAACAGGAACTGGTGATTGTGATTTTGATTGAGAAAAGCTGCGTCAGAGGCCCAAGACCGTTACATGGCTCTTTTTCAGGCTGAGATCTAATTCATATCAGACACATGATATATTGATATTCTATTAATATAATATTAATATCGTGCATTGCAGTGTTTATATGAATTCATAGAGTATGAGGCACAGGAGCAGGCGTCCTTTTAATGGTGTGTCTGGGGGGGGGGGGTATTGGCCGACGGCTTCTGTTATCTCCTCAGCCGCTCATCTCCTGTCCCCCCCCTCACTCTCTACTATCTTTCGTCTGACTCTCCATTCATCCCTTGCACCCCTATCCCTCCTCTCACCTTCTTATCCCTTACCCTCTCCATTCACCCCTGCCCCCCCCACCCTTAACCCCACCCCTCATCCCTCATTCCCTCCCCCACCTCATATTTTGACACCTGAGCGATTGGTAAAACCTCTCAGCGTGAAATGCCGTAGCTGGGCGTGAGGGACATCGCAAAAGATAACTGAGGCACCGTAGATGATCCACAATAGCGATGGCATGGGGAAGAATGTGCGTATCCCGTACGGGCAGGTCTCATCACCTATACCTAGGGATCCAATAAACATAAAGAAGGATTGGAAACCACAAGTAGTTATGACTTCATATTTTGATAACCCCCTCATCCCCCTCCCTTCCTACCTAACCCTCTCCCCTCGTTCCTCCCTCCCTTTTCCCCATATCCCTGAGACCCTGACTCTCCCGCCCTCCCCTCCTCTCCCAGGTCATGTGGGCATTCTGCGTCTACTTGGAGTCCGTCTCTGTGCTGCCCCAGCTGAGAATGATGCAGAAGGCAAAGGTGTGTGCGTAGGGTCGCAGCTGCTTTTGGTTTTAGGGTGTAGGTGGGTTTAGGGTTTAGGTGTGCGTATGGTGCTGACTGCAGAGGGGTTGTGGGGCAGCTGCTTTTGGCGTGGCTGTAACATAAGTTGTTTAGCCAGCGTGCAGGGTAATAGAGTCTCTCTATCTGGACCGACTTATGTTATCATGCTTTGCCTTTTTCGTCATAGTTAGTGATCAGGGGTGCGAGGGACTCGTACAGAGACTAGCCTTCACGCCTGTCTACGCCAGTTTTCATTCGAAAAAATTGAGTGTAGGCTGACTCTTGGCCCCGAGTGTAGCGTTCACGCAAGGGAATAATTCATACCGGATGGAGGGTAATTGAAATATTATTATTTTGTTTCGGAACCCGTTTGTTGCATTGTTTATTTCAATGCTCGCCAGAATACCTTGGGTACGTGCCATCGGGCAGTGAATGCCGGGCAAATGGGGACCTTGCACAGCCCCTCGGCCGGTGGCCTGAGCAGCAGGCTTGATGCTCTTAGTACCCCAACCGTAGGCCTCGTGGAAGCTGAATTGTAGCTGAATTGCAGCTGAATTGCAGCTGAATTGTAGCTGAATTGCAGTGTAGCCGAATTGTAGCTGAAGCACCATGAGCAGTGCTTATGATGTTCGTGGGACCAGATCCATGACACCCTCCTCCTCCTCCTCCTTTGATGCGCAGGTGGTGGAGCGCTTCACCGCCCATTATGTTTTCTTGCTGGGGGTGTCACGCTTCTTCAGCTGTGCCCACTGGATCCTGCAGGTGGGCAGGTTTGGGGAAGATCTTATGGATCCGGATCTACATATAGATCTAGGCCAAACTGGGGGTGTCACGCTTCTTCAGCTGTGCCCACTGGATCCTGCAGGTGGGCAGGTTTGGGGAAGATCTTATGGATCCGGATCTACATATAGATCTAGGCCAGACTGGGGGTGTCACGCTTCCTCAGCTGTGCCCACTGGATCCTGCAGGAGGGCAGGTTTGGGGAAGATCTATGGATCCGGAGAATTATATAGATCTAAGCCACACAGCAGGTGGGCAGGTTTGGCGTAGCTCTATGGATCCGGAGAATTATAAAGATCTAGGCCACACTGCAGGTGGGCAGGATTGGGGAAGCTCTATGGATCCGGAGAATTACATAGATCTAGGCCACACTGCAGGTGGGCAGGTTTGAGGTAGCTCTATGGATCTGGAGAATGATCTAGATCTAGGCCACACTGAGTGGGGTGTTTCGCTTCCTCAGCTGCGTCCACTGGATCTTGCTGGGGGGGCCGCCTCAACAGATCTAGATCCAATTCGTGACGTTTATGGGCTGGGCTCCCGGTTGAGACGATAGCCTGCCGGGGAATGGTGTGCTTGGGAATCAGCGTAGACTTCAGTGCGCACTAGCTGCCATCTTTGGCAGGCCGCAGGGGAGCCGCCAATGGGCCCATGGGGACCAAATTCTGATGTGATGGCTTGCTGTGCTCGACCTCGGAGGCTGCAAGCTGTGGTGTAGCTGCATTGTAGAAAAGCATCCTGATGCGCAGCTGTGTGGTGCAGCTGAATTGTAGCTGAAGCATCCTATTGTGCGACTGTGTGATGTACTGGTATTGGAATTGTGGATTTATAACTGTGTGATGTACACTCTAGAACCTGGACCCTAGGCCTTAAACCCTCATCTCAATTAAACTGCTGTACAGATCCTGGAGGGTAACCGGATGCTGATGTCAGCGCTGAAACCTGGGCCCTTGACATTGAACCTTGACCTGTAACCCTCATGTCAATTGACCCGTAACCCTCATGTCAATTGACGCGTAACCCTCATGTCAATTGACCCGTAACCCTCATGTCAATTGACCCGTAACCCTCATGTCAATTTACCCGTAACCCTTATGTCAATTGACCCGTAACCCTCATGTCAATCTACCCGTAACCCTTATGTCAATTTACCCGTAACCCTTATGTCAATCGACCCGTAACCCTCATGTCAATTGACCCGTAACCCTCATGTCAATTGACCCGTAACCCTCATGTCAATTGACCCGTAACCCTCATGTCAATTGACCCGTAACCATAATGTCAATTGACCCGTAACCCTCATGTCAATTGACCCGTAACCATAATGTCAATTGACCCGTAACCATAATGTCAATTGACCCGTAACCATAATGTCAATTGACCCGTAACCATAATGTCAATTGACCCGTAACCATTATGTCAATTGACCCGTAACCATAATGTCAATTGACCCGTAACCATAATGTCAATTGACCCGTAACCCTCATGTCAATTGACCCGTAACCATAATGTCAATTGACCCGTAACCATTATGTCAATTGACCCGTAACCATAATGTCAATTGACCCGTAACCATTATGTCAATTGACCCGTAACCATAATGTCAATTGACCCGTAACCATAATGTCAATTGACCCGTAACCATAATGTCAATTGACCCGTAACCATAATGTCAATTGACCCGTAACCATAATGTCAATTGACCCGTAACCATAATGTCAATTGACCCGTAACCCTCATGTCAATTGACCCATCACCATAATGTCAATTGACCCATCACCATAATGTCAATTGACCTGTAACCATAATGTCAATTGACCCGTAACCATAATGTCAATTGACCCGTAACCATAATGTCAATTGACCCGTAACCCTCATGTCAATTGACCCGTAACCATAATGTCAATTGACCCGTAACCATAATGTCAATTGACCCGTAACCCTCATGTCAATTGACCCATAACCATGATGTCAATTGACCCGTAACCCTCATGTCAATTGACCCGTAACCATAATGTCAATTGACCCGTAACCATAATGTCAATTGACCCGTAACCATAATGTCAATTGACCCATAACCTTATGTCAATCAAACTGCTGTGCAGATCCTGGAGGGTAACCGGATGCTGATGTCAGCGCTAGGTTCAGGCATGTGGCCTATCATGGTGCTGCTGTCAGAGGTGGTGCAGACGTTTATCTTGGCGGACTTCTGGTGAGGATGGCGGAGCCGCAGTCGCAGGGAGCATGGGCTGAGTGTTAGGGTGCATGGGCCGGATGGTAGGGCGCATGGGCTGTCAGGGGTAGTGCAGACATTCATCATTGCTGACTTCTGGTGAGGATGGCTGAGCCACAGGGGGCGTGGGCTGTGTGGCAGGTGCATGGGCTGGATGACAGGGTGCATGTTGGTGCTGAACCACGTGTCGTTGGAGGCGCGTTAGTTTCCCTCTCTCTCTTTGGCCGGAAGTCAGAGAAGGCAGCTTCGATCTCTTGCTGTGCTGCCCAACGAACGCCTGCTAACCCCCTGTGGAATGGCTGAGGTGGACGTTGGAGTTCGTACGAAACTAAGTGAAATGAAAGGCCGCTCTGTATGTGGCTCAACGCCGCTGCCTGTCCGCCTGCTTGCCTGTCTGCCTGCTTGCCTGACTCAGCAGCTTCTACATTGTTACCGTTTATTTGAATTGCCGTGCCTCAGATGCAGCGCAAATACCTATGTTTATGCCACTGTCTTCGAGGTATGACAATAATGAAAAAGGCTTACCTTCTCGACTGGACACTTGCGTCTGGTGAGAACCCCCCACACCCAAACCACGTTCATAACGAGGGTTGATTATGGGGGTTCGTTCATTATGAAGGCAAAGCACATCAACCAACACACATTACTTTTGTGCCTTCTCCGATTTGAGTTTCCTAGCAGACTTTTTGTTTGCCAACGTGGCCGAGCTTTATTTAAGCATGTCCCAGAGGTTAATGACATGACACCTGTGGGCCATGCTGACATGAAGCTCGGCCACGTCGGCAAACAAAAAGACAGGTAGGAAAGTCAAGGGCCCAGAGGTGTAACGTCATGAATATCTACCAACATGGTGGGTATCATCTGGCCATGGCTTTTAACCCCGCTCACCTGCCCGCTTACCTGTCCCCTTCCTGCAGCTTCTACTATGTCAAGTCCTATGCAGACGGATCGGGTATCGTGAGGCTGCCCACTGGCATCGTGTGAGAGGAGCGGGCAGCTCTACAGGTGCTAGCTGTGCTTCTGCAAGACCGGTGTGCTGAGCAGCTGTTGTGACAGCCGAACACTTTCTTTGAAGGGGGGCCAGGCGGCGCAGGTGGAGCCAGCGGAGCAGTGCGCTCAGGAGCGCCTGTCAGGCCAGCGGTGGAGGTTGAGGGGAGAACACGCTCAGGAGCTAGAGCAGCGCTGGGCAATGGGACCCGGAACAGTTTGATGGAAGAGACGAGGCTGGGGATGGGCTAGGATAGACTCTGAGTTATAAACTCGGATGGACAGCCTTGAATGAGGGAGGGCCGCTGAAAATAAATGCAGGATGAAAGTATTAGGGATATGTTTGTACAGAGCTTGTTTAGAACAGTGCATACCCGCTAGGCCCTGCTGAACGCTCACCCGTGTGGGGCCGAGCGCGCTGCTGTACAGAGCTTGTTTCTTCCTCTGCAGGTGTTGTGTCATACCTTGTCTGTCTCTCTCCTTATCCTGTAGCCTCGAGTTTAATTTCCTCCCGCCGAGACTGTTGTGTGGTTACGCGGCCGAGCCTTTTCAGCAGGGCCCAGACCTTGTTGAGCATACGTTTTTTTCAATAATTTAAGACCTCTGGGCCCTGCTTAAAAAAGCTCGGCCACGTCGGCAAACAAAAAAGTCAGCTAGGAAAGTCAAGGGAGAACGCTCAAGAGGAATGAAAGGAAAGCAAGTTCACCTTCAAAACAAACAACAACAAAAAGGTCAGGCAAACCATGTCCCCTGCTCTTGAAGAGACTAGTCTTCAAAAAACATAAGTACAAGTTCCACAAAAGTCAGGGCCTATCTCCCCTGTGCCTGCGGGCTATCCTTATTCCTGACTCGTTGGGAGGTAATAGGAGAGGAAAGACAGAGAGGAGCACAAGGTCAGGGTAAAACAACCCCTCCAGTAACAGGGAGGACCGAAGGATCCCCACACCTACAAGCACGATAGAGTCAAAAAGGGAAAAGCCAGTCCCCAAGGAGGCAAAGAAATACAAAGTCTACTACTTCCTCAACAAAAGCCAGAGCCTTCCACCCATGCCTGCCCCAGTATCAATGATGAAAGTCCGTGGCGCCCTCCAGGGGGCCAGCCCAACCTCTCGCCCTCCGCCTCTCCTTCACGCTAGGGCACTGAAAGCAGACATGCAGCGCATCCTCCACATGCTGGTCGTGTTCCTCAGCCAGTGTTGTGTCGCGCTGCTGATCACTGCGCCGTCCTCTATTTTCAGCTGTGCTGACCGCCCCCGAGTCGCAGCCTTATATGCACACACAAACGCACGCCCTTTTGCCACTGCGGCTCCTGGCGTGCGCTGGCTGAAAGCAGTCTTGGTAGGCAGCCGTAGACCTGTGCCCAGTGGCGGGATCCCAAAGGTCTCCCCGGCCGACGTTCTGAATCTGCGCCCATTCATAGGCAGCGTCCACTAGCGCTAGCACCTTTGCGATGGGGAGAAGTTGTAGGTCAGCCGCTGCCTGGCGCAGTTTGGGGACGGCTGCTCTCCGCTCTAGCTCCTCTAAGGCACCTAGCAGTTCACTGCACCAATTGCGTCCTCCAGTGGTCTGACTGAGCGCGAGCTGCATATCAGCCGCCATGGCTGCCGCCATGAATGGGCCATCCCGGGTATCATTGCGACGTTTGAGGTGCCAACGTCATCCCATGACGTCATCTTGCCTACCTCAGACAGGGGCTAACGAAGGTAGATGTGCCGAGATATGCCATTTGCCATTTGTGATTTGTGAACCAGCTGCATTGAGCGACACCGTTAGAAGCGCACAGTTGAGCAAAGTGGAACCACTATCCCCCTCAACAACTCGTATTTTTTACTGAGAAATTAAGGTACGGTATTAGTAGATGGAGAGGCAGGGGGGTGGTAGCCAGGGTTGTTGACCCATGTTTTTAATGATATGGGGGTTTGAGCTCTTTGTTTTGCCCCCCCTCTCGAATCAAGGTACCGGTAGTCAGCCGGTGGTTAGAACCAGCCAAGCACAGCGTAGCGGGCTGGCGGCCTGCCTGCCAGCCGGTAATGGATGGAGCATAATGGACAAGATACAAGGACTAGCCACATGCCAACATGCATGCATAACAACACGCAAACGGCAACATGCCAACGTGCCTGACCATCACTGTACAATGTACATCGGTACATGCATAATGAACAACGCGGATCAATGACGTTACACCTCTGGACCATGCACAAGAAAGCTCGGCCGCGTGGGCGCCCAACTGTTCAGATGGGAGAAAAGAAATGACTAAAAGGAAGAGGGAACAAAAAATTAAGTATCAAAAGGAGAGGCCGGGCAGGCAAACAAGTCCAGCACCTGAGCTCCTCTAGTAACGAAGGGTCGGTAACTAGCCCTCAACAAAATCTACAACAGCGTCCACGCCTGCTCAGCCTGGTACAGCTGGTGGAAGTCCGTGGCCCCGATCGGGGGACCTGCCCACCCCGTTCCAGTAACTGCTCCCTGACACTAGGGCATTGGAAGCAAGCATGTAGTGCATCGTCTACATGCTCGCCATCAATCCTTGTCCAACATCGTTGGCAGCAGCGTGCCTCTCGCCGCTGACCGCTGCGCCGTCCTCAGGTATCAGCAGTGCTGATCCCGCCGTCGCATATATGTGCGCACACAAGCACACTGTCTCATGCTGGTGCAGCGCCTGGCTTGTGCCAGCACGGCGCCCGCCGTAGTCTGAACTCTGAAACCAGGCGCGGTAGGTCGCCGCAGACCTGTGCTCAGTGGTAGGGTCTCTAGGGTCCCCCCCGCTGCTTGCGTCCAGCAACGCCTGCTCGTAGGCTGCGTCAACGAGAGCTAACACCGCTGTGACGGGTAGGCGCTGCTGCCTAGCGCAATTTGGGGCCGGCTGCCCCCCGCTCCAGCTCCTCCAGTGCACCCAGTAGATCAGACCACCATGTGCGTCCTCCAGTGCCCAGGCTGACTGCAAGCTGCATATCTGCTGCCATGGCCTCAGCCATTAGAGGGATGTCTTGCTGTGCTGCCAATTTGCCAAACAAAGCGGGTATGTACTATATATGCCTCAATGCTTAGCTCTGATAAGGATGATGCTCACATCTGCCTCGTGTATCCTTGGGCGCTCAGCCAAAAGCACATGACTGATGGGTCACGCAATAATTGGGAAACTCGGGAGGTGGGCACCTGGGCCACCCTTTTCATGGCCAGCTCAGCGATTCAGTTGTCACGTGAACTCCCAAACCCTTCACGGAATTTTGTCATGTCGGGACAAAATCGAGGTGTCATATTCTTGTGCAGCCATCCGAAATCCAGGCGTTGTTTCACAAGTTCCGGTCCCTCATTGTGGGCAATCGTAGCGCGGAAGGCAGAGGGACGCAAAAGGGGGCCTGTCATCGGCTGTACGGCATTTACAAATGTTTTATTACATGTCCCTGCCATCGATGTGTCGAAGCACACTGGTTTTACCCTTGTCCACGATCTGGGCAACTTGACAGCATCTCTCATCCTGGACCCTCCCCGTCAGGTGAGAGGCGTAATCACGTGAAAACGCACGATCGGTGCAAATTGAACGCTGCCACGCCCGATGCAGTAAACCTCTCTGCCTACACCCCCTGATGTTTAGACAGGCACAACCGATCATCATACATCGCTAGACGCACGTGCTTCGCATCAGCACTGTAACAACTCCTAGTACCCCCCGAAACCCTCCGCCACCAGCATGTTCGGCATGATGGCGACTCAGCTGCTCGGGCGATCTCGAGCTGCTGCCCAGCGCTTAAGCAGCCCAGTGTCCCACTCGATGCTGGGTGCTGCCACGGCAGCCCACGGCTACAAGACAGTGTCGTCCCCGGCTATCACCTACATCGCGGGTGCGTGCATCTGCTGCACCGTCTAAAAATAGAGTCCTGCACGATCGTCAAACGCCGCGACAAAGGTGATGTCCACACGTCGCGTCCTGTGCGTTCCATGTCTGGGCATGCAGCATGGCCTGATGTCATGTGCCCCAACAACACGTTTTTTCATTTTTTTTGCATTGCACACCATCACCTACCACGCAGAAGACTGCATGCATGCGATGTTTACAACAATTTCATTGCTCCCTCGTGAGTGATCGAAGCATTTAAATGGCCTGCCACCACGGTATTCTCCCCATCAGTCCATGTGTCAACCCTGATATCAGCCCATGTAGAAAGAGAGACACAAAAAACACAGGCTCTCGACAAAATGTGGCACAATACGCCAATATTCTAGCCCTCTTGTCATCCACCTCGCATTATCACACCCCTGGTCGCGTTCCCTCTGAAGCGCGTATCCCAGCCTGCCTGCCCATGCAACATCACTCTTTCCCTACCCCGGTGGTCACTCTTACATCGCAGTGTGCAGCTTGTTGTGCCATGTCTCTCTTTGCTGCAATCGTGGTTTGAGCAGCAGAGTGGATGGCCCCGACCTGGTTACCCTCCACCTGGGTTCAGGATTTTAACCCCCCGCAACCCTCAACCCTCATCAACGGTGCATAGCCCCAAGTTTATTCTTCCTCACCTGGCTTAAGGTTTAAAGCTTTACCCTAAATCTGGAAACCTTAAACCACCAGGTGTGTAGCCGCCTGCAGCCTTCCCTCCACATGGGTTGAAACTGTTTGAGTTTATAAACCGTAAACCCTAACCAGCCACTTAGCGAGGCGCACCGCCCCGCCCCGCCCCCCTCCACCCCCCCGGGGAGACTTCATTAATGGGCTCCTTTTAAGCCTACACACCGATTCACGCACACAAGTACGCCCCCCCCCTAAAGAGAGCTACACACCGAAAATACGGCATGGCCGTCAAATACGGCATGGCCGTCAAATACGGCATGGCCGTCAAATACGGCATGGCCGTCAAATACGGCATGGCCGCCAAATACGGCATGGCCGCCAAATACGGCATGGCCGCCAAATACGGCATGGCCGCCAAATACGGCATGGCCGTCAAATACGGCATGGCCGCCAAATACGGCATGGCCGTCAAATACGGCATGGCCGCCAAATACGGCATCGTGGTCAATAGACGATCGCATGGCATTACCGTCCATGTACATGATCGCATGACAAGGTCCGGACGAGCGACAAAGGTCAGACTAACCTAAGGATGTAAACGCCCGATCCCCTCTCTAGCTCGCCAAGCATATTGCGCTACTGCATGGCGCTCATCCCTGGAGGTCTGAACCCTCAACCCTGGAGGTCTGAACCCTCAACCTGCCCCCCCCCGCCCCATAGGGGAGGAGATGACTCGCTACTGCATGGAGCTAATCCTCAAGCAGTGGGTGAGGCCCTTCGTCGACACGAGCAAGTGGGAGTACTTTGACTGCAGCTGTAAGAACCGGGACGCAACGGATGACCAGGTGGGCCTGTCAGATGCAACAGAAACCCAAACCCTGACCTGGGGTTCGGCTGCTAGATCCGGGACGCAACTGATGACCGGTTGGGCCTGTCAGGCGCAACAGACACCCCAAACACCGGACCCTAAGCCTGAAACTAAGCAGCACCTGCAAGAACAGGAATGTAACAGATGACTGGGTAGACCTTGCAGGCGCAGCAGAAATCTTGAACCTTTAACCCTGAGCTAGGCTTCAGCTTCAAGCTCCGGGATGCAAGAGATGACCAGATGGGCCTTGCGGGCGCAGGAGAAACCCCAAGCCATGCATTCATACAACCTGGACGCTGAACCAGACTGCAGCTGTTAAAACGGGACGCAACAGATGATCAGATGGGCCTTACGGGCGCGACAGAAACCCTAACTTTTAACCCTAAACCCTAAGCTAGGCCAGGCGGCTGCCGGTGGGCCAACGGGAACTTAACCTTGCCGGGCAGGCCCTTTTGATTGCAGCACTGGGCCGAAGGGCCCTGCGTTGCAGGCTGCAGTGTCTGCTGCAGAGGGCCCCCCAGCCATAGGCCGTGATGTGTGTCAGGTAAAGGTTAGGTGCGCTGAAGTCAGCGCTGCTGCAGGCTTGTCCACCTGCCCACCATGTCCTTGGCGCCTACGGTAGGCCCCTGCTGGGCCCACCCAAACCCAGCTGTCCCGTTTCAATTTTTATAGTTTGAATGAGTGCAAGTGTCTCCCCCCTGGGCGGAGTCTCACCCCGCTGTCACATTTGAATTTCAAATTTGGAATATCCGCATCTGTGTCCTGTCTGGGCCTAGCCCAACCCAGCCCAGCTGTCACACTTCAACGAGAGTGTGAACATTCATACATGTGTACCGCCTGGGTCCAGCTAAACCCAGGTGTGTCCCATTTAAATTTCGAAAGCTTCTGAATGCGCTTTCCCCCGTCCCACCCAGATCCTCAAGGATGCTGTGGCGTCGGGCGCAAAGATTGGCGCCATCTTCAAGGAGCCCACGGTGACACCCTCTGCGCTCCAGGTGAATGGTTGAGGAGTCCAGGGTTTGAAATGTGAGGGCTAAGCTTTCAGGGTTTTGAACAAGGGGTGGAGTGTTTAGGGTTGAAACAATGGGTCCAGGATATGGGACCCCAAAATTTCCGTTCAGGGCCTACACTTCCTCACTCTCTAAATGAATGAAGGGTCAGTGGCCGCAGCGGGGCCGACAGCTGCGTAAATGGAGCCTATACCATTATTTAAAGATCAGCCCTGGAATCCACGCCTCGGGGCGTATCATTTACGCCCCGATAAAGTACGCGTATCCTTCATTTATTGGTTTGTTAATTGATTTAATTTGTTGTCCTGAGAGCCCACAGTCACACCATCTGCTCTCTTGGGAGTGCTGATGAAGTCCCAGATTTTAAACCGGGCATCACCCGCGCGCCAGGGGAGGGGGGACGGGTTTCAGGGTTTGGATTTCAGGCGTACGTGTTTCAGGATTTTGAAAATAGTGGACCTCAGGTTTGAATTTAAACCAGGCATCACCATCTTACCAGGGTAGGGGGGGACGGGTTTCAGGGTCTAGATTTCAGGCGTACACATTTTCGGGTTTGGATATCAGGAGGTGTAAATTCCAGGTTTGGATTTCCGGGCTCGGAATTGATGGGATTTCAGGTGCTGGGTTTCGGTATAGAAACTCGTGACTCCATCCTCTCCATCGTCACCCCTCATTTTTACCCTTCATCTCTACAGTGAGCAGGTGAAGTAGGTGAGGCCGTAGAAGGCCCTGAGCTCCTCCTTCTCCTCACCTCTACGACCTTCTCCTCGCCTCCTGACGCCCCTTCTACCTCTAATATTACAATGAGCAGGGGAATCAGATGGGCCTGGAGAGGGACCTGAGCATGCCCAATGCCGCCTCCTGATGCCAGTGTTGTTTTAGTGGTTACCACCTTTGATGGGCCGTGCTGCGGCCACCCCTGGGCCGATTGACACCAAACCTGGACCTGCCTCCGACTGGAGGCCCGAGCATCTGGGCTGGCCGAGCAAGGGGCTGGTGGCCGTAGGCCACAGTGTAGCTGAAAAGTATCTGAACGTGATGCGGTAACCACTGCAAAAAACACGGTCTGACGCACCTCCTACCCCTAGAGATATCTGCGCAGATACAAAACAGAGGAGGCTGGAGAAGGTCTTCAGCCCCTCTTCCCCTCGACCACCTTCTTCTCGCCTCTTAACGCCCGTCCCAACCCTAATTTCAATGAGCAGGTGAAGCAGATGGGGCTGAAGAAGGCCCTGAGCTCGCCCAACGGGGCCATGCGCAAGGGATGGAATGGCATCACCATCAGCCGCGACACCATACACATCCCCGGGATCGAGCTGGGCTTCAAGATGCCGGTGCTCTTTGACCGCCATGCGGTGGGTAGTGGGCATGGGTTGACAAAGCGTGCGCACCAGACCGCCAACTTTCGAACCTGGGATTTACCGTGCCCTCATTCCCGGTATTTGGCTAGGGTTCGAGCAGCCAGTGCCCTTTGACCGCCACGCGGTGAGTGGAGGGCAGGGGTAGTGTGAATCAGACCACACCATTTCAAACCTGGGATTAACCGTGCCGATAGCATCGGTATGGATCTAGGCTTCAGGCAGCCGGTGCTCTTTGACCGCCACTCAGGGAGGGGGAGGGCAGGAGGAGATGAACAGTGTGTGGCGCGAAGGTGTAGGCAAGGATCGCACACCGGGCCACCCCTTGTTAACCTGGTATCCTTTAGATCCACATCCCCAATATGAAGCTGGGGTTGAAACAACTGGTGCTCTTCGACTACCACGCGGTGAATGGAGGGCGGGGGTAGACAGACAGCAGTATCAAGCTGGGCTTCAAACAGCAGGGGGCTGGCTGGAAGGCTTCTGGTTTGGGGAAGCATTTGCCTAGTCTGAATTAAAACCCTGAACTCCGAACCCTGCCGCTACCTCATTAATGAAAACCCTTGACCCACCCTGCAGGTGGGTGGAGAGTGTGGCGCTGGCTGGAAGGCGGTTGGATCGAGGAAGCATTTGCCTTGCATGAATCAGAACCCTGAACCCCTAACCCCGTCGCTCCCTCATTAATGAACCCTGCAGGTGGGAGGAGAGTATGGCGCTGGCTGGAAGGCGGTTGGGTCGGGCAAGCTGGTCACGACTTTCTTCCCAGATGATGACAGGTGAGATGAGCGGGGAGCAGCCGGGAGGTTGTCGGCGGGGGGCAGGAGCGGGGGAGGCGAGGGGGGGGGGCAGAGGTGACCGGGGAGCAGGCGGTGTGGTGTGGGGGGAACGGGGGCGGGGTGGACAGAGGAGTGTGGGGAGGGGTGGGGCGGGAGGGAGCTGAGGGGCGGGGCGGCAAGGTAGTTGTGACATTCTCCAATGATGACAAGTGAGGGTTGTGGTTGGGGGGGCGTGCGGGGTGCAGGAGAGTTGAGGAGAGGTGTGGGGGAGCATTGGGATGCGTGGGGGTGAGGGGGGCAGGAAAGCATGTCATGACATTCTTCCCCGATGACAATCGGTGGGGTAAAGGGTGCGAGGAGATGTGTGTGGGTAGGGATCTGTGAGAGCGGTAAGATGAGGGTGGGTAAGGAATTGGAGGTGGGAGGGAGCAGATTAAGTGGTGAAGGGTTAGCTGGGAGGGGTGTGTGGCAGGGGTATGTCGTGGAATAGATTTGACACCGGTTTAATTGGGGTAGCTCCCCAATCGTCATTGGAACTAACCCTGAACCCTCAGCCCAACCCACCTTACTCTTTGGCTCTTGCAGCACCCCTATCATCATTGGGGGGCGTCACCTGGCGGCTCCCTCGCTCTGTATACGAGGGCTCGAACCTTTTCACCCTTCAACACAAGTCTGCCCTCCCCACCCCCTCCCCCCTGCAGCACCCCTATCATCATTGAGGGGGGCGTCACCTGGCGGCTCCCTCGCTCTGTATACGAGGGCTTGACCCCTTTCACCATAATTGACCCTTTTCACCATTCAACGCAAGTCTGACCCCCCCCCACCCCTTCACCCTCCTCCCTGCAGCACCCCTATCATCATTGAGGGGGGCGTCACCTGGCGGCTCCCTCGCTCTGTATACAAGGGCTTGACCCTTTTCACCATTCAACGCAAGTCTGCCCTCCCCCCACCCCCTCACCCTCCTCCCTGCAGCACCCCTATCATCATTGAGGGGGGCGTCACCTGGCGGCTCCCTCGCTCTGTATACAAGGGCTTGACCCTTTTCACCATTCAACGCAAGTCTGCCCCCCCCCCACCCCCTCACCCTCCTCCCTGCAGCACCCCTATCATCATTGAGGGGGGCGTCACCTGGCGGCTCCCTCGCTCTGTATACAAGGGCTTGACCCTTTTCACCATTCAAAGCAAGTCTGACCCCCCCCCACCCCCTCACCCTCCTCCCTGCAGCACCCCTATCATCATTGAGGGGGGCGTCACCTGGCCGACCTCTCCCCTCTCGTGTGAGAGCTTGACCCTTTTCACCATTCAACGCAAGTCTGACCCCCCCCCACCCCTTCACCCTCCTCCCTGCAGCACCCCTATCATCATTGAGGGGGGCGTCACCTGGCGGCTCCCTCGCTCTGTATACAAGGGCTTGACCCTTTTCACCATTCAACGCAAGTCTGACCCCCCCCCCACCCCCTCACCCTCCTCCCTGCAGCACCCCTATCATCATTGAGGGGGGCGTCACCTGGCGGCTCCCTCGCTCTGTATACGAGGGCTTGACCCTTTTCACCATTCAACGCAAGTCTGACCCCCCCCCACCCCCTCACCCTCCCCCCTGCAGCACCCCTATCATCATTGAGGGGGGCGTCACCTGGCGGCTCCCTCGCTCTGTATACGAGGGCTTGACCCTTTTCACCATTCAACGCAAGTCTGACCCCCCCCACTCCCTCACCCTCCTCCCTGCAGCACCCCTATCATCATTGAGGGGGGCGTCACCTGGCGGCTCCCTCGCTCTGTATACAAGGGCTTGACCCTTTTCACCATTCAACGCAAGTCTGACCCCCCCCCACCCCCTCACCCTCCTCCCTGCAGCACCCCTATTATCATTGAGGGGGGCGTCACCTGGCCGACCTCTCCCCTCTTGTGTGAGAGCTTGACATTGAACCCTTGACACTTAACCCTCAACCCACACCCTCCTCCCTGAAGCACCCCTATCATCATTGACGGGCGACACCTGGCCAACCTACCACTAAATGAAGGCTTGCCTTTTGACCCTTCACATGCAACACTTAACCCTGACACCTCTCCTCCCCTCTGCAGCACCCCTATCATCATCGAAGGGCGTCACCTGAAGGACAAAGACAACGTCGCCGTCGTGTACCACAACCCTCTGGACAACGTGCCGGTGAGGGGAGGGTGGGGGGGGGGGTATGTTATGAACAGTATGAACAGTATGAACAGTATGAACAATAGTAGGGAATACAATTTATATACTGTAGTCACACTCTCCATGATAATGTGCAGCGGCGTCTAAGGATATGCATGCACCCTTCTCATTCCCTCTTTCAGGATCTGGCCCACCACTTTTTCGCCCGCTGTCTGGAGGCCAAGGTGGTGCCTTACGTGGTGACCAAGAAGACCGTCTTCAAGTGGCAAGAGAGCTTCTGGACCATCCACAAGGACATCTTTGACAATAACTACAAGGTCAGTGGGGGAAAACGTAAACCCTAAACTAGTGGCAGGAGACGGTCAGTGAAAAGAATCCTTAACCCTAAACTAGTGGCAGGAGAGCTTCTGGACCATTCACAAGGATATCTTTGACAATAACTAAAAGGTCTGTGAAAAAACTGAACCCTAAACCCTAAACCCTAAACCCTAAACTAGTGGCAGGAGTGCTTCTGGATGATCCACAAGGACATCTTCGACAAAGAACTACAAGGTCAGTGGGGGGAAATCCTAACCTTAAGCCCTAAACCCTAAACTAGTGGCAGGAGAGCTTCTGGACGATCCACAAGGACATTTTCGACAAAAAAAACTTCAAGGTCAGTGGGGGGGAAACCAAACCTTTGACCCTAGAACTACAAGGTCAGTAGCTGCACCTCTCGTCCCTGGTGTGTGTTTTCGTCTTATCCAACGAAGAGGGGTTTGGGACAATAAAGAGGTTTGGGACAACAAGGTGGTCAGGGGCGGCACCTCTCCTCCCTCAGAGTATTTCCAGTTTGTCCAAAAAATATGTTTGGGGGCAGCAACAAGGGTTGAGACAACAAAGAGATAAGTGGCAGCAGCTCTCTTCCCTCCTTGTTTTTCCGGCTTGTGTAACAAAGAGTGTTGGACGAGAATTACAGGGTGAGTGCCTGCGTGGCTGCTCCTGCCTACCCTAAACCCTAAACCCTCATTTGATTACGGCTTATTCAGAAGGATGTGTTTAATACGAATTACAGGGTGAGAGCCTGCTCGTCATCCTTGGAAAAAAGGGGGGGGGCTTCGATTCCAGTGATTCATAAAAAAAGAGGCTCTGATATCACCGCCCTGTTTTGTGTTATGCTTGTAGCTGATGCGCAATATTTGGTATTTCACCACTACGGTACGGCAAACGGCAAATGGCTGCTCCACACGTGCTCATCCTCCTCAGATGGCTAGCCTACTTTCATTATACTACCGCAGGCGACCCTCCTAGCAGCTGGCTTGCTGGATGGGACACGCAGCGAGTCGCAGCCCCTCAACCCTCTTGAACCCCTTTCCTCCCTTCATCCCCCGACCCCTCCCTCCTCTTGTCCTCATTTCCTCGCAGACGACCTTGCTAGCAGCTGGCTTGCTGGACGGGACACGCAGCGAGTCGCAGCCCCTCAAATCCCTTGAGTTTAGGGTTAAGGTTTTCCTTGCATCCTCCCTGCATCCCCCGACCCTGACCCCTTCCCTTGTCCACATTTTCCTCGCAGGCGGCCTTCCTAGCAGCTGGCCTGCTGGACGGGACACGCGGCAAGTTGCAACACCTCATCTCCCTTGAACCCCTTACCTCCCTCCCCTCGACCCCTGACCCCTCCCTTCCCTTGTCCTCATTTACTTGTAGGCGGCCTTCCTAGCAGCTGGCCTGCTTGACAGGACACGTGGCGAGTTGCAACACCTCATCTCAGATGCGGCAACGATGCAGGTGGGACGCTGGGGCGAGTCCGGAGAGGGGTAGTGGCTCCAGACGTCAGAGAATGTGCAGGGGTGCGGGGGGCAAAAGGGTGGACGGGGGCAGGGGGCGGTGGGGGCTCCGCGCCTCAACCTACACCATGCAGATAGCGTGCTGGCTGGATCGCGGCTTTGGTATTGTCAACGGCATCCCTTGATGCTGCCCTCCCATGCATATTGTGCGCTGTCTGAATGGCGGCTATGGCCTATTAAAGTCGATCGTAACGTATGCTGAAGCTGATATGAATTGCTTTAATTCATATCAGTTTAATTACCTAGTTATTAATTACCTAGTTATTAATTACCTAGTTATTAATTACCTAGTTATTAATTACCTAGTTATTAATTACCTAGTTATTAATTACCTAGTTATTAATTACCTAGTTATTAATTACCTAGTTATTAATTACCTAGTTATTAATTACCTAGTTATTAATTACCTAGTTATTAATTACCTAGTTATTAATTACCTAGTTATTAATTACCTAGTTATTAATTACCTAGTTATTAATTACCTAGTTATTTACTGAAGCCATTCGTCCATCCATTACGAGATACTTAAACCTTTGACCTTGACAATGCTTTGGCGCGGGCCTCCAGTGTCGATTGTGCGCTGGCGAATGGCGGTCTCTGGTTGGCAGAAATAAATTTCGGAACCGTTAACCCTAAACCTCGATTGATGGCTCGCTGGATGAATGGCGGCTTTTGATTGCAAAAACAATGATCATAGCCCTGAGACCCAAACCCAGATCTCCCCTAGATTGTGCGCTGGCTTGATAGCGGCTTCCAACCGTGAAATCTAGATTGTTAGGCCCTGAACCCTTAAAAAATCCTGAACAAGACCTGAATTTGCTCTCTGAACCCTAAAATATTGATACCCGTAACTTGTGCGCTGGCTTGATGGCGGCTTCCGACCGTGAAACCTAGATTGTTTGGCCCTGAACCCTTCAAAAGCCATGTACAAAACCTGCAATTACTTTCTGAAGCATACAAACTTAAACTTGTAGATCGTTTGCTGTCTGGATGGCGGCTTTGGAATGGCCAACCCTATCCCTTGACGCTGCCCCCCCTATACAGATTGTACGCTGGCTGGATGGCGGCTTTGGCATGGTCAGCCACAACTATGACGGGGACATGCTCACAGACGAGATTGCTCAGGTGACTAGGGTTTAGGGTTTAGGGAACCTGCTCGCGGATGAGATTGCTCGGGGTAACAGGTGACAGGACTCAGGGGACATGTCCGGGGATAAGATCCAGCGTTTCTTTTTCCCACTTCATGAACAACTTTGGCCGGCTGCCCAGCAGCCACCAAAGGCCTGATTATAACCTAACCTGGACCGGCCTGAGATTAGTGGCCGAAGTAGCAAGGCTGGCCACAAACAGGGCCTCTGGCCGGCGGCCGGACATGTAGCTGACATGTAGCTGAGTCACGAAGAAATTAACACTGACGAGGGTGCACGGGTGACCCCTTGTGGTGGGTTGTGGTGTCCTTGCCCCACATTCTCTGCCGGCCCGTGCAACCTGGTCACCCTTCATGCTGTCATGCACCTATGACAAGAGTCCTCTAACACGACCCGCCCCCCTCCCCCCCCTCGAACAATACCGGTGCGCATAATGTAATAGCGCACGCATCCGGTGAGCTTATATGCGGATACAAAATGGGGTGTGAGTGATCTGGCTCCTGGCTTTCCCGCTTCCCTTTCACCAGATCCACACCTCCTCTGGCTTCCACACCTCTGGCTTCCACACCTCTGACTTGATTAAAAGCAGCAAGGGCGGGGCACGATCGGTGTTTCGTCTTTCGTGACTCAGCTACATGTCAGCTACACTCCGGCCTCTTTGCCCCACCTCTACACGGTACAGATTACTTTACGGTATAAATTGTGAATAGTTTCTTTGCCCCCCCCCCCCCCCCCCTCCCTGCCAATTCTCTGCCTCCCCTGGTTTCAACCCCGCCTCCCTGACCTGTCAATTGTAATAAATTCCTTTCTCCACTTCCCTGCCAAGCCCCCACCTCCTTAGCAATTCCCCGCCTCCCTCACCTGTAAATTGTAATAAATTCCCTCCCCCACCCCCCTGCCAATGCCCCGCCTCCCTCACCTGTAAATGATGAATAGTTCCCTCCCCCACCCCCCTGCCAATGCCCCGCCTCCCTCACCTGTAAATGATGAATAGTTCCCTCCCCCACCTCCCGACCAACTCCCGACCTCCCTACCAACTCCCCGCAATCTCCCGTCCCTCGCAGATCCACCGCTCCCCCGGCTTCATCACCTCCAACTTGATCGGTAAGAGCAAGGACGGTACCATGATCAAGGAGTTTGAGGCCAGCCACGGCACCGTCGCTGACATGTGGAACGCGCACCTGCGTGGGGAGGAGACCAGCTTCAACCCGCTGGGCATGATTGAGGCGCTCAGCAGCGCTATGGACCATGCAGCGGCCCTGCAGGGGGGGGACGTGGTCAAGGTGGGGGCCAGGAGGGACTGTGGGAGGCATGTCTTGTCAGGGGCTGGCAGGCATGTCCTGGCAGGGGCTGGCAGCAGCCATGCAGGGGGGGGAGGTGGTCAAGGTGGGGGCCAGGAGGGGCTGGGGGAGGCATGTGTCCTGGCAGCGCCATGCGGGCTGGGAGTGTGGTCTGGGGTGGCAGGGTTAGGGGGATCCCTAGGGTCATTCAATAATACGAAACACGAATTACGAGTGGGCTGCTCCTCCGCCCTCTGGACATGAAGCACCACACCGCCTTGCTGATATCTGCATGTAAGTCTCAACCCTGAACCCTAAGCCCTAACGTGCCCCGTGCCTGCTCCCCGTTTCTCCCGCTCTGCAGGAAAGAGGCACTACAGGAATATGCGCCTTGTTGTCTGTTATTCAAATCCCGATGCCCATGACCTTACTGTTCCCGGGGGATCATCCCCTCTTCGTCCCCCGCTGTGCAGGACATCGAAGCGCACGACACTGCCCCGTTGTTTCCTGTTTTGACCCTGAACCCTGAACCCTCTTTCTGCTCCCCTCTCCGCTCCCCGCTCTGCAGGACATGAAGCACTACACCACCTCGCTGCGCCATGCGGTGTACAACACATTCCGCTACGGCGAGGGCACACGAGACCTGTCGGGGCCCAGCGGCTTCACGACAGAGGCATTTGTGGACAAGGTAGGGGAATTCACACCTTAAAGGCAGGCCCTAGGCATACCTTGTGTAAAAGTTGGAGGGTCACACCCACTGGCTTCACGACAGAGGCATCTGTGGACAAGGTAGGGCCATTCACACCTTTTTAGGGAGGCCCTTGACATAACTTCGTTTAAGGTGGAGAGCCACACCCACAAGCGCCTTAGATTGGGTTACTCGCACACTCTAGGCAGGCCCAGGACATGGCTTGTGGACAAGTTAGGGTTACCCCCAATCTTGCGGAAGACCCTTGCTGCTTGGGCCTCCGGTGTAAAGCCGATTCAGGTTGAGGCTCAATTAGCCCAGTGGTGGGCTGGTGGTGGGCTGGCCTATTGTGGGCTAGTGGCCGCCCGATAGCCCCCTCAAGGCAGCATGGTGCGAACCAGAAAAAACATTGGAGGTCAGCCACAGTGGGCGGTTCCTTGGGATCTCGTCCCGTGCGCCTCTTTGGGTGAGACGCGCACGGAGAGGAACACGTGATTGGACGAGAGGTTTCTGCAGTCTGTGATTCTGCACCTGTGAAATGCGGTCCTGTGACCTGCGATTCTGTAACTGAAAGCCGCAATTCTGTAACTGTAAACCGCGATTTTGTAACTGCAAACCGTGATACTGCGTCCAACAGGTTGCCGTGCGCTTGGCTAAATACATTGACACCGATGATTGCGGCGAGACCGCTTATGGTGTCAAGGCCGCCGAGCCGCTGGCGATCGACTACGAGTACATCGACAAGATGTGGGACGGCGCAGACAGCGACCGCGACGGAATGCTCGACAAGTGAGCAGGGGGGAGGGGCTTGGACTAGTCTATGTCGTTACACCTCTGGGCCCTGCTCAAAAAGGCTCGGCCGCGTCGGCCCCCAGCTGTCTGGTTGGGAGAAAAGGAAACTCACGAGAGGAGGAAGAAAGAGGGCGTGGACGAGTTAATGACGTCACACCTCTGGGCCATGCTGAAATGAAGGTCGGCCACGTCGGCAAACAAATATGGACAAGTGTGGCGGGATTCTGGGGCGGGCATGGATGGGGAGGGGGGCATGGATGGGGAGGGGGGCATGGATGGGGAGGGGGGCATGGATGGGGAGGGGGGCATGGATGGGGAGGGGGGCATGGATGGGGAGGGGGGCATGGATGGGGAGGGGGGCATGGATGGGGAGGGGGGCATGGATGGGGAGGGGGCATGGATGGGGAGGGGGGCATGGATGGGGAGGGGGGCATGGATGGGGAGGGGGGCATGGATGGGGAGGGGGGCATGGGCAGCTGAGGCAGGGGTGGGGAGGGGGGCATGGGCAGCTGAGGCAGGGGTGGGGAGGGGGGCATGGGCAGCTGAGGCAGGGGTGGGGAGGGGGGCATGGGCAGCTGAGGCAGGGGTGGGGAGGGGGGCATGGGCAGCTGAGGCAGGGGTGGGGAGGGGGGCATGGGCAGCTGAGGCAGGGGTGGGGAGGGGGGCATGGGCAGCTGAGGCAGGGGTGGGGAGGGGGGCATGGGCAGCTGAGGCAGGGGTGGGGAGGGGGGCATGGGCAGCTGAGGCAGGGGTGGGTGCAATTTCTTTACCCCTCTGAGACGGCCCACGAATGCGTAAGGTGATCTCCACACCTTTATTGCGCATGACTGACCACTGCTCCGACAGTTCTTCTATCGCATCCTACATGGCCGCCCTGATTGCCGCCCATGTCAATGACATTGGGCCTCACCTCTGGGCCCTGCTCAAAAAGGCTCGGCCGCGTGGGTGCCCAACTGTCCCATTGGGAGAAAAAGATAAGGAACATGGCCGCCCATGTGTACAAACTTGTCGCTTACTTTTGCATCAGTGACATTCACAACATCCACTTGCGAGTGGAGGTCGGAACAGCTTTCTTGTGATTGTTCGTTTTGCCTTCACTTGCCCCATAATGTTCCAGATTGCTGGTAGACTGCTACAGCTACATAACGGCCTAATTTGACCCCTAATTTGACCCCTAATTTGACCCCTAATTTCAAGAGTGTTCTCCCATGTCCAACGCATCCTCCCCTGCTGCCTTTCCTCCCCGTTTCCAGGTCGGAGTTCATCGCGATGCTTACCAAGCTGGGCATTGCGCCCCTCAAGGAGGGTGCAGCAGAGAAGGAAGACAAGGAGGGGGAGACCGGGATCGTCCCTTGATCTGATGGGGCACAGGGCCAGCGGGATAGATAGCAAGGGTGTTTAATGGGTTAGGGCCTCAAACTGATAAAGAAAACGTAGCTGAAGCAGCGGGCAGGAATGCCTGGCATGCTGTCAGGGGGGCGATACCTAGAGGCATCTAGATGTTTGTTAGTTTTCCTGGTTTGAATTGAAGCGTGATTGGAATGTGCCGGCTGCACATACCGGCTGCACATACCGGCATATGTTTGTTACGGTCGTTATGCCGCCAATTAAAATTACTCATGTTTAAAAACTGTTTGGTTGGTCGAAAGTTAAGGTTATAAAGGAAGTGACCTCTATTGGCCCGACTATGGATACCCTAGAATGCCCGGCCGCATCAGCATTCCATTGTCTTGTGTAAAGATAATAAACTACACAGGAAAGAAAGGATAATAGCCAACCCCGGAAAAAGGAAAGGAAGCGGCACTCCCCAGTCTCTCCGAAATCTATATAATACGGTATGGACGATTTTTGCCGGTTACGTTTTGTTAGCATGCCTGTTGAGATACCTACGCCACAGCAAGCTACTTCGCCGCTAGGACGCACAGCCAGGCACTGGTGAGGGGGTCACTTAAGTATCGTGTCTTAGCCTTTCTTGTTTTCGACCTCTCCAACTGGCTAATCTAATGTTCTAATATACCACGCTGGCTTGCGCCTGGGCTGGTCCATGCATGATACTCAGCTAGACATTGAAAGCATCCCAGGCGGTAGTTGATACGTGCAACTGTCGGATGGTGCAAACCCGCTGGGCCCTGCTGAACGCTCATCCGTGTGTAGCTGAATGTGGATATGAGCAATCGCGATTCCAGCTACCATGCACAGTTAGAACCATGGTGCAGCCTTGGAAGTCTAAAATCCTTCCAAGTCAATGACGTTACACCTCTGGGCCCTGCTCAAATAAGGCTAGGCCGCGCGGGCGCCTAACTAAAGAGTTGGGAGGACAGTTGGCATCCTCCCAAGTGAGGGGACGTTAGCAAGGATTCATTCAAGTAAACGGCTACATGCTTACCGTACGATAACACAGTTTTTCAGTCACTCACGGATAACTTTTCCAGAACCTTACAATTCATCCAATTGGACGGCAACAGCACCACCCACAGTTCCAAAAACCAATCAAAGCCATATACCAAGAGACACCCCCCCTAGAAACTTTACTCTGTACGCCACCAGCCGCCAACAAACCAAAACCGCCCTCACAAGAAACGCTACAGGCCCGCCGCGGCATGCGCTGCCGATCCGTCCGACCTCCCGCCCGCCGCCGCCGCCGCCAGCACCCGCTCGGCCACCCGCACCCTCCGCATCAGCTCATCAAGTTGTGCCTTGGGCAGCTGCACCACCCCCGTGGCCGCCGCGCCCTCCCTGCCCCGCTTGCCTTCCCCCCCACCGGCGACCACGCCGCACTGTGAGGCCAGCCAAGGGCCCAGGTCCGACCGCACAAACTCCAGCAATGAAGGGGCGAAGGTGGGCACCTGCTTGCGTACCGCCGCCGCACGGGCAAACACGTCCTGCAACACACAAGAGGGGATATATGAGGACTTGTGCCTGTCCCCTCACTTCATTTCCCACGCTCCCTCCTTTTCCCCTGTCCCCTGGCGTTTGTTTCGTTCTTTCTTCCCAACCCTCAATTTAGGCGCCCACGTAAACGAGCCTTTTTGAGCAGGGCCCAGAGGTGTAACGTCATTGACATATGAGGACAGTCTGGCCTGTAGGAGGTTCCAGAGACGCCAGCGGAGGGTCAAACTGTCATGTGCAACAATGAGGTGGATGTTATTTTGTCCCTTCATGTCTTTCCCGTCTACCCTAAAGGTTCCAACCTGACAGTTTAGGGTTAAGGGTTTAAGGTTTCTCCCTGAAATTTCCAAGGGTTACGGGTTTAGGGTGTAAGGGTTTCACCCTAAGTTTCCAAGGGTAAGGGGTTAGGGTTAAGGTTTCAGGTTCGGCGTCTAGGATTCTGCCCTTCAGTTTCCAAGGGTGAGGGGATAGGGTTACGGCTTTAGGTTCAGGGTTCAGGGTTCCTCCTCCAAAGTTTCCAACCTGACAGTAGGACGCCCACGCGGCGGAGCCTTTTTGAAGATGGACCCAGAGCTGCAACGTCATGGAGTGAGGTTATTGAGACACCAATCGTTTTTTCAAAACGTCCAAGGAGAAGTGCAAACCGGAGAGAAAGTACACTAGCCTCGGAATGAGAAAATGCTCGTGGCCTGCCAGAAACAAATACGGATTTGGGACCATTGCCACCCTGTACCTTGACCTAACCCTGTACCCTGACCTAATCCTGTACCTTGACCTAACCTTGACCTAAACCTGTACCTTGACCTAACCCTGTACCATGACCTAACCCTGTACCTTGACCTAACCCTGTACCCTGACCTAACCCTGTACCCTGACCCTGCATCCCTCCCACCTGCACTTCCCCGCCATCCTTGCACGACGACAGCAGATGGCGGAAGAACAGGCGCCAGAAGAAGAGTGGCCGCGCCTCCAACTCCGAAAGGTCGACCACCTGTTTGGGGGGCAGTGGTGGCATTCGAATGGCAGTTGTGGCGTCGGCACAGCAGATGTGGCATTCGAATGGCGGTTGTGGCGTCCGCACAGCAGGTGTGGCAATCGAATGGCAGTTGTGACGTCGACACATCAGATGTGGCATTCGAATGGCGGTTGTGGTGTCGGCACAGCAGATGTGGCATTCGAATGGCGGTTGTGGCGTCGACACTGAATATGGCGGAATGATAGCTGTGACACTGAAATGGCATTTATAGCTTCATAAATCATAATACAAATTAGGGCAACGGAGTGGCAGCTACGGCGTTGAAACAGGTGTGGCATCAGCAAGGCAGTTGTGGGGCGTCAAAATCTAAATTGTGCTTCAACATGGCAGTTGTGGCGCGTCAAAATACAAAATGTGCTTCGTCATGACTAGAGTCCTGTGCCTTTTTACTGAACCCTAAACCTGTGTCATGTCATCCACCTTCAGCATGGCCAGCATTATCTTCGGGTCTTAACTCACAGTGAAAACCCCCAACCCTCACCTAGAACAAACACCCGTGCTGCATTGATCATCTCCATCACAGTTTGCGTCACCCTACAAAACCTGAATCCTACACCCTACACCCTACACCCGTGCCTTATTGCACTCCTTTGCAATGCACACGGGTACCCTACATTGTACCCTTAACCCATGCATCATCACCCAACTTGAGCATCGTAAGCAGCACTTTCGAGGGTTCAGTGAACTTTACCCTAAACCCTACACCCTTAAACCTAACCCTTCACCCGAGCATCATCACCCAACTTGAGCATCATAAGCAGCACTTTTCAGGGTTCAGTGACCTCCATAACTGGAACCCTACACCCATGCTTCATCACCCACCTTGAGCATGGTGAGTGGCAGGG